>JARHVA010001375.1:0-562500 GCA_037957365.1 Torreya grandis
GATCCTATTACTTCAAAAGGTAGTTCTTACAATATTTTGATAGGGTTTAACCATATCAAACAAGCACACTTTTATAAGAGTCTCAATGAGTATCCTTGTGCAAGAAAATAATTATAAAGTCTAAGAGCTTAGAACCCTTTAATGGGAATGAGACTATGATATATACAAGAAGAAAGAGAGAGAAAGAATGTGGGAACATGCCATTAGAGAGGTAACACACTGTTGTAGGTTATTAATTCAACTTGAGCTACCACTTTTTGCTCCTTAACTAATGAAAGCCTTGCCAACTTTTTTTAATCAATTAGGGCACTTCCCATGGCTTATTTAATGATAAAATTCCCAAAGGTTTTGAGGATACATTGAATTCCTATAGCTATAGTTTCCAACACTAGACCTTTTCTTTGATCTTTCATGATATCTCTCACTTTAGGACAAAGCTTCATACTCATCGATTTGATAGAATCATGGATTTTTACATTTTAGTTAGCTACTTGTCAAAAATATGGCCATGTTGAAGGATGAAGACCCTTTACATTAATCAAATCTTTGCTCTAATTTTCATATCTAGATAATAGGTTCATCTATAAGATGAAAACCAATCTCTATGATCTATAAGAGGAAACCCAATCTAATACCATTGCTTTTCCTATAGTTATCCATATTAATATAGACCTAAAGACTATATAGTGTTTTATATATCTAAATTGTTCCAAAAAGACCCAATATTTCTATGCAAGAATCATGTGTTCACCATATACATGGATCCTTCTGAAAAGGGAAAAACTAGTTGTAGAAATAATCTTGATCGATATAAATTTTTGAACTGGAGATCCATATTTATCTCCAATGGTGGTCCCTTTATGTCAAACTACATCAGTGTGTCCCTTTAATGGCATTGGATCGAGATTCAATGGTATAAATATAATCCTATAAGACCTATTTGATTTTGGTTGAAAATGGTCCATCAACTTCCATTTAAATTCTTCGACTCATCTTTGTTTTGATTGGCTATCAATATCAGACTCAACTCTTTGACATGTTGACCCATCTCACTCCATTATATCTTTCTTATCTAGATGAACATAGATCATTAATCCTCTATCAATTAAATGTGTTGTTTACAATTTTCATGCATGCATTTAATTTTGAGATTCACTAACCCCTTTGACCTCTGCTCACCATTATATTTGAATGTACGATAAAATGCTTGCTATTAGATCTACCTAGGATCCAATGTTTGTAAGCCAATAGCTATTTATTAGGTCTTAAATTTGACATCTACATGATCATCATTTGACATCTACATGGATGTATTTGATGACCTATATACCATAAAATTTGTGCTCTAATGGATTTTTGCTCAAGCTCTAATTTAGCATCTACATGAATGTCAGTCACCTTTTTAACCAACTTTGAAGGCTTAGATATGGAAGTGAAGAGATCATGGAGGCACCAAATTTTTAGATGTTATTTATATTAAAAGGGATGAAATCAATTGATCCACTAGATTATGGAGCTTTTAAAGTGTCTATTACAAAATGTTCCAATGAGATACCATATGTGATTTGCATGACATATGTGTAGTTATCATGGTAAAAAATGGCTAAGTATGGAAACTTGGTGAATTTTATTTGAAGAGCCAAATTTGAAGATGCATAAATTTTTTCTCACTTAGATGCATGGCCTAAAACATAGCACATAGAAACTAAGGACTATATAAACAAACCCATATTATCATTTTCTCCTGATACTACCACACATATGAGATATGATGCCATTAATATGCTCACTTGGATATATTTAAACTCTTTTACAAATTAGATAAGCATGAAAAATTAATGGAACTACCTAGGAGGCCAAATTTTAATCTTTATATCTTCTAATGTATTTCATTAGATGACCTAAAAATTAGTGCATATATTTTAGGGAATAATGGATCAAACCCATGTGACCAATTCTCTCTGACTCATCTACATGTGAAAATGATAACATCAACAATCTATTTACACAAAAAAAAATTCCACTAGGCCTAAAATGTCTTGATGAACATAATGAAAGACTAGATGAATTCTGTGTACTTCCATACTCATTCCAATCAATCTTGACACCCCATAGGGTCTATGCAACACTTTAGACCTATCACTTAAAATTGTAATATTACACTTTAAGTTAACTTAAAGTGTTTCAAAAGCCTTGTGGGTAAAATGAGATCCTTAGATCACTCATTAAATCTAGAAAATTTTCCCATTTCCTCACCCATTAGTAACCTGATCCATCTACACACAAACTTGGTATGTGGACCAAAAATTGCCAACATCTTTGGTGACTCGTAAGGAAGCATGCCAAATATGTTTTAGAACCTAGTCCATTTTGCCTTAACTAATCCATTAGGTGTATGGTGTCCCATGTTTTATATTAAATAATTATGAGGGTAACCCAAGACTATCCCTATTTGGAACCTTTCTCAAAGCAACAAGATAAAAATAAATATAACAAAAAAGTGCCCAAGGCACCAACTAAAAAGGAAGCACACAACAGAAAATAAATGTGCACAAGGCACTTAGAAGAAAGCATAAATTTATTATAACATGTATAATATGTTAGAAAGGATAAAAATCCATTCAATAATAGGGCTTTAAATAAATTTCATTCACTAGGATGGGTAATACCTCTCCATCTAGTTAGGCAAGATAAAAGGCATTATGTTCCTTGTTTCCATGGATCAAATAAGAACCACTCCAAAATCTATTAAACTTGGTATGATTTCCTGGTTTGGCCTTATTTGAGTGTCATTTGAGGACTAAGTCCCCTTCTTTTAAGGTCTTCACTATAGCTCTATTGTCAAAGGCCTTTTTGACCTAAGTTTAATGTGATTCCAAAGTTTTCATAGGAAGGTCCTTGATTTCTTCTAGGTCCATGAGTTCTATCATCCTCAGAGTCATGGGCTCATCCTTCATCAACACAAGCTAATGGGCCAACTCTAATTTAGGTAGCTCAAGGGAGATATGCAATTTTTCTTCCCTTCCATACACAATAATATATGTAGAATTTCCAATTGTAGTACTAAGACTCACCCTATCAGCCCATAAGACTATCTTGAGCTTGGTGTGTCATGTTCCTTGATTTTCTTCCATGGTCTTCCTAATGATCCTTAACAAATTCTTAATTTTAGACTCCACCAATAAATTTCCTTGAGGATAGTAGTTGGAAGAGGTGATGAGGTAGATGCCCAATTTGAGATCCCACTCACTTATCTTCATATCAAGGAATACCAATGCATTATGTGAAATTATAGTGGTTAGGACTCTAAATTTGGTCACAATGTCATCATAAAATTCCAAAACTACACCTTCACTAGCCTCCTTAAAATCAATATCTTCAACCCATCTGATGAAGTATTTAGTTACAGTGAGCACCCATTTAATCCCTACACTTGATGGCATATTTATTATCCCTATGAATTCTAACACCCATTATATGAAGGGTTACTCCACTTGAATAGGATTGAGTAGAAGCAATTATAGTTTCTACTTTCCTATAATGAGGGTAGTCTTTCATCATTTTATAACCCATGCATGAGAAATTTTGAAAATATTAGGCCAGTAATCACTGGCCCTCGTTATCTTTGTTGCTATGGTTTTAGGTGCAAAATGACCTCTTGTAAGTCCATCATGGAATTGATCCAAGAGTTTGGTCATCTAGTTATCATCTATGCACCTAAGGAGTACCCAATTGAGGTCTATTCTAAAAAAACTTCATTAATCAATGCATAAGGTATGGATTAAAACCTGAAGTACCTTATTTTGGCTATGTCCAAAACATAGGTGCATTATCATATTGCCAAGAAGTGAGCCATATCTTGAAGCTAAATCTTTTAGAGTGGAGGTATACCTACTTATGAGTTATCTTGGGTTAGCAAAATATCTTCTTTGTCTTCCTAGAGTTAATTTACCATGTACTCACATAAGACCTTGCCCTTGATCACCTTGGTGGTTTTGATCTCTACATTATATTCTATGACCTTTGTGATCCCTTTATTGTGCTTTGGCATGGATAAAGCTACGATATCACTTAGTCTATTAGGGTCAATGTATAATCACTTATTTGAAATAATGTGACATAATAACTTACATTTATGTATATATAACACACATTTTTTAGGATTTAAAGAGATCCCATACTATCTAAAACTCTATAAAATTAGACTCAAATGGTCTATGTGCTCACTAGCATTCTTGGAGAAGACTATGATGTCATCTAAGTAGACAGGTACCATTTGATTTATTAGTCTATGGAAGTCCATTCCATTTATCTTTAAAAGGTTTCCCCAACATTGGATAATCCAAAATTCACCTTTTGATAAGCAAATTTTCCCCACTTGGTGGTGAAGGTAGTCTTGTACTAGTCTTCCTCTCTCACTAGCAACTGGTTGTAACCTGAATATCCATCCAAGAAAGAGAAGCATTTTGAACTAGAAACTACTTAAAAGAGTTTTTCCATGGATGTTATAGGGTAGTGATCCTTCAAAGAGACTCTATCAATATCCATGAAGTCCACACATGGTCTGATCTCCCTACTCTTCTTTTTGATAGGTATTAGATTAGTTACCCATGAGGAGTGCTTGATTGGGAAGATGATATTGTATTCAATAAGCTTTCTCAATTCATTTCTCATGAGCTCTTAAATATTGGGGTTTATGGGTCTCTACTTCTGCATGATAGGCTTGGAATTAACCTCTTATTTTATAATGTGTTGGGATCACTTAGGATTAAATCCCCTTAGGTAACTATATTTCCAAGCAAAGATGTCTACATATTCTTGACAAATCTCTATGAAAGCATGCTTTTCAAATTTAGTGACTACCTTCCCAAGATTGAGGATCTTGTCTTCAAAGATATGAAATCTCTCATAGTTATCTTCATTAGTTGTCATCACTAATTTATCATTCCCCATATGGTCCCCTTTATGAAAGAGACCTTGTAGGGTGACTAGTACTTTAGGAAGCTTATTGGGCCTTAATTGAATAATTTTCTCCTCATTTTGATGCTATAATTTTCCTTGGTTGATGAAGGATAAATATACTTCATGCTTCAAGAAACATGTAATCTATTTTTCAATTTCAAATACCTACCAATGAGCTTCATTATCTGGCACTGATGGTCTTAATACCACTTTGACATGTGGTTACACCTTGGTTATTTTCAATTCATTGGAAATATCAAAATTATCCCCCACAATTGTTAACTTATTAACATTTTGATTTTGGCCTCTTGGCACTGATCAAATTTTGATGACCTCAAACTCCTAAATCAAGTCCCACACTCTATGTTTGTAGGACTTCATCAAGGTGTTTTTAGTGGCATTTTGACCTCTGACTTGGTGCACAACCAATTAACTATCCCCATAGACATGTAAATTTTTTATCCTTATTTTATTATCCCATTGAAAGCCATGGATGAGACCCTCATATTCTATTATACTGTAGGAGTAGTTGAATTAGAACCCATATGAAGAGAAGTACTTATCATTTGAAGGGTATATTAGCATAACACCTACACCCACTCCATGCTTGCCCCTTAAACAATCAAATAGAAACTTTCATACACCACTAAGATATTTTGGAGGCCTCATTATGGATGACACGATCTATATTTCTTCATGAAAATAGTAGACACCCAAGTACCTTTATTCAACACCCTCTAAGGGATACACTAACCAACTATCATTCCATAGTTTATCCATGAACATGTTAGGTACCTTTTATGGATGAGTGTTCAACTCCTACCCCATTGAAAATTCATCCTCATCAATTATGGTTTAATTAATGTTGACATTATCTATTCCATAGAACTCTACATGGAATTATGCAATGGGATCAACTTTGATTGAAACTTTAGCCCCATACCTTATTTTTAATGCCATTTATGACCAATCTACGATAAGGTAGCATCCAATATTTTTAGTGAACTCTCTAGATAATCATAGTGTAAAGTGAGGAGGTACATCCAAGTTAAAAACATTGTGATCCATTGAGACACTTGGATAAGTATGCAGGGTCATATTGAGGTCCACGATTATGCTAGATGGCTTGGTAAAAGAACCATCAAGTTACAGTGTTCCTTTAGACTGTTGTTCATATTTAAAGCCAAGATGATTAGATATGGACTTTGGCATTATTGAGGTACTATCCCCACTATCCACTAAGTTATTATACATTAGAGATTTACCAATAATCACTAAAATATAAAATGGAGGAGGCTTGACTAGTTTACCTAATTGCCCTTCATTTGGAATGTTAGTTGCATTAGTGAGAACTTCATTCACCTTGCTTGGTGGCTTGTTTGCAATATTTATCTTTAACAATCCTTCTTAAAGGACATATACATAACCAATAATGGATAACATGTCCCATATTATCACACTCACATTGGACCTTTTCATTTATTCAACAATGTTGATGGGTGATCCACTAGCCTTTTCTTGTGATTTAGGATCCACCACTATTTTTTTGTAGAACTTGTGAGCCTTAGGGCACAAAAATATTCCCTTCATTCTGATTCTTTGGTGGTACCAAAAACTTTGGAGTGATATTAGGTTCATTTAAATTTGTTAGTGAAGGAGTAATGGTAGGAATCTATTTGACTACTTCTTGGTTACCATCCATTTTCTTTCTTTTAAATCTAGTATTTGATACCACTGGTATGTAGGCATGGATAAAACTAGCCTATTTATTGAGTGCATAGCACTCTTCTTGTTCATATCTCATCATGATGACATCTAGTTGGTTTGGTCCCTGATTAAACCCTTGACCTTGTGGAGGCTCTTCTAGTTTGGTCATCATAGGCACCTCTGCATTTTGGGCCATGAGATCTTGGTTGTACCCAAGATTAGTAGCTTGGTACCATTGATCACTGAAGTCTTGGTTGAGGTCAATATTTGGATAATATGTTGACCAAAAGACTAATTCCAAGCTATGGTACCCTCTGATTCTTGAGCCACATTACTTTAAATTGGTACTAAGGTGTTAGAAGTTCTAACAATATTAGGATTGTAGTTATTTTCCCTATTGTATCCATGTTATCCTTGTCCTTGGTTTTGACCTTGGCCTTGGCCTTGTTAATTCCATTTGTATGGTGGCATGTTTGCTTGAAAAACTTATTGTTGAGTTTGATATGAATCTTGATAAGGCCTATTGAAATCCTAATTCCTTTTAACATTTATTAACTCATTTCCCAAAGACTGAAACATGATCTTAAACTCTTGGAAGTTCTTTTCATCTTGGAAGTCACTAGATCTACTAGTGGAAGATTTATCTTGTCTTGGTGTAGGTATTGTAGTAGTTGTTGGTGTAGGAGGAATGACATATAGTTGAGGGATAATAATAAGAGGTAGTTTGATTTCAAGAAATACATGCATTGGTGGTTTAGGCATAAGCTTGCCAACTTGAACTAGATAATTTTTTGCTTTGATGGCCACCACATAAGCATTTAGAAGTATATTCCTCCTCATAGATTGGATCATCACTACTATATCACTATTTAAAGACTTAAAATAATATAGGAAGGCAAATTTATGGGTTGATCTAATTGAGACTAGGATTTTATCACATGTTTTTGGAACCTTGGGTTTAAGTCTTGCATGACTTCATGATGAGATCTCTTAATGGCATTTAGTTAATCTAGAAGAGACAAATGGTCACTTTTATACTAAAATATTTTACAATAGACTTATCTTAATTGGTCCCATGTTTGAATGGAATTAGCAACAACACTTATATACCAATATAGGGCCTTTCCTTTAAAATAAGTAACTAATAACCTAATAGATATATTTTCATCAGTGACATTATGGATATTTCAAAAATTGGCTATGTCTATGAGGTGCTTAGAGGGTGTATTATCTTTGTCACCAACATAATAAGGAATACTTTTAAGTGTTACAACTAAGATAAGAAGATATTGGCCAAGGTCCAGAGGACAAAATCCACAAAATATCTAGGGGATGCCATGGATATGCAAGGGTTTAAAATGTCTTCTTATAGGGGTAGGCCTTGAAAATGACCTAGGATCAAATCTTCCTTGATATGGATGTGTATTGGCAAACCTTAATATTTTTTCTAAATTTTAAGGTAGTTCAACAAATTGAAAGGGAATACCTATTGAAGCTAACCTTACTATCACCTTTGGCATGAGAGATAGTTATTGCTCTACACTAGAGTGTTTATTATTCCTATTGTAATCACCAAATTTTTTTACTTGGTAGCTTAACTATTACAAATTTGATCAAACCAACATCAACTCTGATCAATATTCCTTTTGGAGTGTGGTCCCACTAGGCATTCTAAAAACCATTGTAGGGTCAATTTGAACTCTTGGAGAGGGGTTTGCAAGCTCTCTCCAATTAAGATACACAATGGGAATAACCTCAAGTTGTGGGTATCCTATGGTGAGGTTGAACCTCTTGAGTAGGCTGACTTCCTCTTGATGCTCACCTAGACTAATGCTAAACTAATGCTTCAAAAGGAAAAGGATTAGAAATAGTATAAAGGAATCTTAAGAAGGATAAAAGGGTGATGAAACAAATTTAAATAGACATTAATATTAGCTTGAATACATAGTGGATCAACAAAAGACAACTAAGGCTTACTAAATCTCACAATCTCACTAGTTGCATAAATATTTCATGGAAGAGGTTCCAAGTAGAACACTAATATAAACATACAAGTTAGCTTTAAAACACCTTAAAGGAGGTAATAAGAAGGATAATAATAATATGAATAATATCCCTCAAAAATTCACTATACACAAGAATACTAAACACTAATTAAAGATAAGAAATAGTGAGAGAGTTGATACTATTACTTAGAAAGGAAGTTCTTACAATATTTTGATAGGGTTTAACCATATCAAATGAGCACACTTTTGTAAGAGTATCAATTAGTATATTTATTCAATAAAATAATGATAAATTCTAAGAGTGTAGAACCCTTCAATGGGAATGAGACTAGGATATATAAGAGAGGAAAGAGAGAAAAGGAATGTGGAAGCATGCCATTAGAGAGGAAACATACCATCCCAAGATGTTAATTAAACATGAGCTGCCACCTTTTGCTCCTTAGCCAATGAAAGACTTACCACCTTTTTTAATCAATCATGACATTGCCTATGGCTTATTGAATGAAAAATCACTCAAAGGTTATGAGGAAGCACTAAATGCCCCTAGTTGTAGTTTCGAGAACTAGACCTTCTCTTTGATCCTCCATGTCATCTCTAATTTGAGGACAAAACTTCATGCTCATGGATCTAATAGAATCATGGCTTTATGAATTTTAGGTAGATGCTTGTGAAAAATATGGTCATGATGAATGATGAGGGCCCTTTGTATTAATGACTAATCTAAGACCATGGATTTTCCTATAGATGTCCTTATTAAGATGGTCCTATAGACTATATAGCCATTTATATATCCAAATAGGTCCAAAAAGACCCAATCTATCTATGTAATAATCAAGAGTTCACCATACACAAATATCCTTCTTAAAAGAGTGAACACAGTTATAGAAATAGTCATGTCTGATACAAATTTATGAACTAGAGGTCCATATTTAGCTCTAATAGAGGTCCATTTATGTTCCTTATGTCTTACTACATCAATGTGTCCCTTTAATGGCATTGGATTAAGCTTCAATGGTGGGAAGATGATCCTATAAGACCTATTTGAGTTTGGTCAAAAATATTCCCTCAACTTCCATCAAAATTCTTGGGCTCACCTTTGTTTTAATTGGCTATCAATATCTGACTCAACTCATTGACATGTTGACCCATATCACTCCATTAGATCTTGCTTATTTAGATGATGTTGATCATTGATCATCTATTAGTTTAATGAACTATTGACACTTATCATGCATGTATTTACTTTTGAGATTTATTGACCCCTTTAGCCTCTACTTGCCATTAGATTTGAATGTATGATCAAATGCATGCCATTAGATCTTCCTAGGACCCTTTATTTCAAAATTAATGACTATTTATCAAGTCTTAAATTTGATCTTTGTGAAACCATCATTAGACATTTGGATATACATATTTTGATATCCCATAGATCATCAAATTTAAGCTCTAATGGATTTTTTATTGAGCTCTAATTTAACATCTACATGAATGACAATCACCTTTTTAACCAAATTTGAAGGCTTAGATTTGGAAGTGAAGAGGTCATGAAGGCAAAAAATTTATAATATATGTTCTTGACACTAAAAGGGATGAACCCACTTGATCCACTAGTTTTAGGAGATTTCTAATTATCTTTTTAAAAAAATCAAATGAGATACCCTATGTGATTTACATGATGTCTGTGTACCTGTCATGGTCAAAAAATGGTTTGGGATGGAAACTTGGTAATTTCGATTTGAATAGCCAAATTTGAACATGCATAAATTGTGTCACACTTAGTCACATGGACTAAAAGTTAGTGCATAAAAACTAGGGACTAAGATGAACAAACCCATATGATCACTTTCTCTTGAGACTACCACACATGTGAGATATGATTCCATTAATATCCTTACTTAGATCTATTTGATCTCTTTTACAAATTGGCTAAGTATGGAAACTTAGAAAAACTTCTTAGGAGGCCAAATTTGAATCCTCATATCTCTTGATGTATTTCATTAGATGACCTAAAACTTAGCACATATGTTATAGGTGTTGTTCCCAAAATTTGTCACTCTGTTTTGGGACAACATATGAATTATTTTGGTCTTACAAGCCAAAATCCTTTCTTTCCTTCTCAAAAATTATTCTAAACATTCAAATTTTTCATTTTTAAAGCTTTTTCAATTAATGAATTAGTAGGTTTAGTAGGTTCAATGGCTTCAATAGGTTAGTTCTTTCAAAGGAACAAGTTCTCAACACTTAGGCTATTTCAAAATAGGTTCAACCAAAGGGTTCATCGGCAAGCTTCATACAAAGAAATGAATTGTTGAACCATTGAACCTTGAACTAAAATGGTTCATCAAGTTTAAAGGTTCAATAATTTCAAAGGTTCAATGGCATCATCAAGCTTAATGAGTTAAGCACTTTGACAAGAGTTCAAAGTTCAACCGCTTCAGCAAGTTCAATGGCTTCAAAAGACTTAGCTAAATAAAGGAAGATTGAACCATTGAACCATTGAACCTTAAACCAACAAAGGTTTAAGGTTCAATAGATTTGGTTTAATGCATATGGTTTAACACGTTTGGTTTAATGCACTTGGTTCAACATGGTTGGTTCAAGTGGTCAATTGAACGAGTGGAACAAAGGAATGAACCGTTGAACCGTTGAACCATTGAACCAAAGTTGGTTCAATCGATCAGTTCAATCAAATGGTTCAAAGGAATCCCATACAAAACCAAGGCTAAGTGACCTTGCAGAGGGAAAAAAACCAAGGCTAAGTGCTCTTGTAGAGGGCAATGAACCAAATCTGAGTGCCCTTGCGGAGGGCAGTGAGCAAAAGTGGACAAAGTTAGAATTCCTTTAGAAAAATGAACAAGGCAAAAGATAAAGTGAATTATTTTAGAAAAAAAAGTCTAAAGGAATTCCTTCAGACTTTTGTCCAAAGGAATTCACCTAAAAGCAAAAATCCTGATGAAAAGTGATTAAAGTAAGCGGGAAGATTTTCTTCAGATAAATTGTCTAAAGGAATTCAAGCCCAAAGACCCTTTGAAGGAATAAAATCCTAAAGGATACTTGAAGGACCCTAAAGGGTAGGTACCCTTGTGGGGGGATCTTAGTGACCAAGAAATGTACATTCTCAAGGCCTGAAGGAACACCTTCCCTTCAAGAAGTTCCAAAGACATTAAGGCCTGCGACTGATTTCTACATACTCTGTAGGCCTAATTTCTACAGACTCCATAGGATGATTTCTATGGACTCATTTCTATGGACTCCATAGGATGATTTATATGGACTCAATTCTATGAACTCTATAGGCTCAATTATATGGACTTTGTTGGCTTGATTCTACAAACTTGTTTCTATAGACTCTACAGGTTTGTTTCTATGGACTCTACAGACATGATTCTACGGACTCTGCAGACATGTTTATATGGAATCTTTCAAAGCTCAAGAGACTTAGAGAAAACAAAGGCTTTTAAAGAAGAAGATGAATCATTGAACCTTGAACCAAAATGGTTCATAGGTTCAATAGTTCAAAGAAAGCTCTGAGCAAAAGAAAGAAGTGGAGGATTCTAGAGACCAGGTCAAGGAGAAGGTTCAAATGGATGAAACAAGGAGGCCACCCAAACCATTGAAATAGTGAACCTTTGATGTCCCTGTGGAAATCAAATTCAAGCTAATGAAATATCTGTTGATTTTCAAATGTGGCATAAAACTTGAAAATGAACTCAGTGACTAGTTGAAGAAGGAGCCAAAAGAGCCAACAGAAAGGGAAAAGATAGCCTGTGAGCTCAAATCACAACAAGAAAGAGGGAAAGACTAGAAATATCTATAGGAGTCATTCCAATAGGTGGATAGTCCACCAAGTAGATATTTGAGCTTACAAATATTAAAAGTGTATCTTGTTTGTCTCCCTTCAAGTAAAGGTGAATTGGACAACTGCATAGACATCAGGAAAAGGACCAGATAACCCATGATAAGGAGAAGACATTTGAGATAAATCAACATGCCATATTTAAGGTGGCCACCCTATTCTAGCATTGCCCTCTGACAAAATTGAAAACACATTCAAGGCATTGAATGCATCATGGGCCATTTAAGGCATTGAATGTAGCATGGGCTATATATTGTAATCTCTTGTCTTATGCAAAGGAGACTTTCCATTATAGAAGTGAAACTCTGCCAAAATTGAGAGGTGATTACTAAGACTTTGAGCTCAAATTATTCATCATATTTCTTTGTTTGAATGAGAAAGCAAGTTACTTTTAGAATTTATGCTGTTATAGCTTGTGTCATTCTAGGAGATTGTTCTTATGTCTATTTCCTAAATGTATTCTTGTTTATTTAATTTAACAAGTAGAACTAGTGGAAGTAATCATGAAGGTGTCCTGAAGCCAATTATGGAAAGACTTTGTGCTCTCTACAACTGCCTTTAGTGTGTTTGTCTATTTTATGTTTCTACGTAAAGGACCTTGGGATGACTTTGTGCCCTCATTGTCCTTCATATTTCAGTCTTGGGCAGTTGAGGTGGAGACTTTGTGCTACATCTCAATCTACTAGTTACTACGCTCTTTATTATGAATTCCTTTTCACTACCTAAAAGAACTATTGTTTCATTCAAGATCACTTCTAAAAGAAGATAAGTGCCTTCAGTGTTGTCACCAAGATTTTCTCCTTTGTTTTTGAACATCATCTCTAAAAAAAGAGAGATGGATGGTGTTATCCTACCCCTGAGTGTTACTTATATATATATATATATATATATATATAGCTCCTCATATATAATAAGGAACCTCCCCTTGATGAGAGGAGAGATTTGTCCACCTCTAATGTAGTAAACCTAGACATTTGGCTGACTAATCTCCCTTGCTATGGTTGAAGAGACCTATTTTGATCATCAGTTAGTTGGTGACAAAATATTCACTCAGTTTTTTGGTGACTCCACTGGGAAACACAATAATTTTGTGCAATTTGAAGCCTCAAGATTTAGATTGAAGCATAACATGTGTCTTATCCATTATCATTATATCCTAATCTATTTCTGTTATATAATCTAGTCTGTGAACCAGAGCTGCTAGGGATCAAATGTTCACTTCTTTTTCAACTTTCCTCCAACTCCATGCCAACAATTTTTTGGTGGCTCTGCTAGAAAATGATAAATAGTTCCCACCCTTATCCATTATATACTCTGGTGACTCTAGTCTATACCTTACCCATTATCATTACAGCCTTACCACTTTCCTCTAGCTCCATGCCAATAGTTTTTTGGTGACTCCCCTGGAGAAGAGTGTGCAGTTTGAAGCCTCAAGCTTCAAGCTAAAACAGGGCCAATTATTTCCCATTTTTATTCTACAATCTAGAAACTCAATGTTATACTATAAACCAGAGAGCACAAGGTGTTTTTGACCTTATTTTTTAGTTGGTGCAGTAGGGAAATTTTGATTTGTTTCCTCCACAACTTTAAGTTCAACAATCTAGGAGTGTTCCTCCTACCCATATCAGGTCACCAACACAAGGCAGAGCTTCTTTTTATATTATTATTAGAGCTTTGCCTATTCATACTCCACCCATATTTGTTATTCCCCTTTTTCATAATCAAATCATGGCAGTTTAACCTCCCTGGGGTAACTCTTTTGGTCCACTCAATCTTACTCAACCTCTACATGAACTACCATGCAGTCCAAGGAATAATTTCCCCAAATTCTTTAGTGATGGGAGAGTTCATATTGATAAAATATTTTAGCCTTCATCATATCCTGTGGCATGATAGGTGTGGAATTTGAAGACCTAGCTATCAAGTTGTTTGTGAAAACACTATAAGGCATTACTATAGACTAGTTCTACCATTTGCAAGCTCGATCAGTGACTGATTGGGACACTCTTAAAGCTAAATTTGAAGCTAGATTCAAGCTTGTAGAAGATGCACATGCCTTTCTAGCCTAACTCAAATAGATGAAGAAGGAACCTCATGAACCTATGAGGGGCTTCATTGCCAAGTTTGACATGCTGAGGAACTAAATTCTTACAATTGCTCAGCCAACACCTAAGAACCTTAAATGATTCTTCATCAATTCATAGCTACCTAAAATGAGTTTCCTATTGAGATGGGCTAGCCACATAGACCTTGATATTACTCAATATTTGGCCACTAAGGTGGAATATGATCTCATCTTGGTGGGGAAGATAAGGAGAGATCCTAACAGAGGTAAATCTTCTTCATCCTCTGAATATCCACCTATAGGCACTATAGATCAAATAATGCATAAGCTATCAAATGAATTACTAGCATTGAAAAGACAAATGGCCAAAGGTATGTCTACTCCTCCTTATTAGGATATGCCAAAGAGGACATTTCAAAACTAGTCATACCAAGGCAATGCTACCAGGAATCAAGGGAAAACAAATCATCTTCCTCTCCCAAAGAGGAACCTTTCCCTTGAAGTGCCTCTAACCAACTCAATAGTTGGATATCCGGAAATAGAACATGATTCCTCTTTCCAACTTGAGTTTTATCAAGGAAATGATGTTTATCTCTTCATAGAGGACCAAGAAGAATCAGCTGGCGACTCCAACATTAGTTTCTTGAATTACAAGGATGAACCTAGAAGTAAAGGTGAAGCATTTGATGGATCATACGTTATGTTCACCCGGTCTAAGAATCAGTCAGCCTAGCCAATTGATAAAGAAAAAATAGAGGAGTGAACTCAGCCTATAATTTCAATTGCTAAATGAGGAACTTCTCTACCTTTCCAGCCAAAGGACTTGATGATTGCTAAAAAGTAAGTACCCCAAACATTGCTATATCTTCAAATTCAATTTCATAGATCAGTCCTTCCCCTCCTAAAAAATAAAAGGATGAACTACCTTTCCCTATTCCTAGTCCATTTTAGTCATTTGACATAGTCGACCATGTCAAGAAGACCAAAATTCAAATGACTAAATTTGAATTCCTGCGATCCAACCCTAAGTAATTGGATAGGTTGGTTGAGTGTGTGAAGAATAAAACCATACCTATAGGATAAGATGTTAATAAGGTAACTCATGATCCCCCAAGGAACATGTCCATCCCAAATAATCTTGTCATTACTCCTCCCACTGCCCCTAGGAAAATAGAGCCTTTCTATGTTTTCTTGTTGATAAATGGTCACCAATTGAGAAATTACATCATTGATTCTAGAGCTTAAAACAATATCATGCTTGCCAAAGTGGAAAAATATCTTGGTCTCACATTGACCAAGACATTTGGGAGATGTTTCTCCATGGAGAACAAACAAGTGCCACTATTGAGACAAATCAAAGATGCCCAATTTGCATTTACCACCTTTCCAAAAAAGAGGATCAGGATGATAGTCTTGGTGGCCGATGTCTTAGCCTCATATGGCATTCTTCTTGGGAGAAATTTCTTTAAGGATCTTGGTGGTGAATTAAGTATGGACCTATCTGAGGCAAGGATCCCAGTTAAAGGCATCATGCAGAGGTTGCTTCCTAAAAAGGAGATAAAATATGTTGTCACTCAGACATCAGCACCTGAAGCCCAAATTCTATTTGAGTCTTCAAGTAGGGGTAATTATTTTTTATCCATAGAGGATGTTCATGTTTCTATAGATGAAATTATTGTAGGTGGTAATCTAAAAATTGATTCGAATAAGACATCAGAAGAATTGGTAGGGTGCAGTGTAGATGAAAAGGGATTTTCCCTCTCTAATAAAGAAAAATCTGATAGAAGATTAGTTTTTGATGATGTTTGGATCTTGGAATTCAATGGAAATAATTCTTCTACTGGTGTTGGAGCTAGGACTATGTTGATATCTCCTCAAGCAGATATTTTTCCTTCCTCATACAAGTTGCAGTTTAGCAACACCAACAACACTACTGAGTATGAATCTCTACTACTCGGGTTGAAGGCAGCTCAAGACAAAGATGTTATACTCCTTCATGTTAAAGGAGATGTTGAACTAATGGGTTTTTAGGTGAGGAACCTATGTCAAACTAAGAACAAAAGATTACACCATTACTGTAATCTTGTATGGGATCAAATTGAAAGTTTTAAAGCTTCCAATATTTTTGTAGTGCCCAGAAAGCCTCACAATCATGCAAATTCATTGGCTGTCCTTGTAACCTTCATGGTTCCTCAACTTTATTTCAAAGATAATAGGCACACTATCAAACTAGTCTTTCGACCAAGTGTGCCTGATAAAGCTAACCATTAGTGGGTATTTGAGGGGGACAATCAAATCATGTACTGGACTAAACTAGAAGAATAGTAAGCTATGGTAGTGGACCATACTACTACATGACAAAGTCAAGAAAAGGAAATCTTCACCAAGAGAGAAAGGATTTATGGTTTTCAGATTGGAGACCACATTTTTCCATGGGGCAAGAAGAGAGAAATAAAAAGAGTGCACAAAAAATGTGATTCCTAGTGGAGAGTTCCATTCGCCCATCACCGATTCTGGGGAGAAAATGGTTTCTTGCTAGTTTATCAAGATGGAACGCCATTTTCATTGTCTCACAATGGGAAACATCTGAGTCACTTTAATCCTTGAAGTATCAAATAAGATTAGCTTGTACATATGTATAATTTTTGTATAGTCTTTAGCTTGTTTTGTGTTGTTCATTTTCATTTTTTTGTGCCTTTATTTTTTGGGTAGCATGAATCTATAGCCAAATGGAATACTTGAAGGCACTAGAGATTCTATATTCTACTCCCCTCAAATGCTTGAAAATTTCAACTGAAAAAAGTTCCCCAACTGGAGCCAGTTGTTGTTCCCAAAATCTGTCACTCCTTTTTGGGACAACATATGAACTATTTTGGTCTTGCAAGCCAAAATCCTTTCTTTCCTTCTCAAAAATTATTTTGAGCATTCAAATTTTTCATTTTTAAGAATTTTTAGTTAAGGGATTAGCAAGTTTAGTAGATTCAATGGCTTTAATAGGCAAGTTATTTCAAAGGAACAAGTTCTCAACACTTACGCAATTTCAAAACATGTTTAACACAAAGGTTCAACCAAAGGGTTCATCAGCAAGCTTCATACAAAGGAATGAACCAATGAACCATTAAACCTTGAACCAAATGGTTCATCAAGTTTAAAGGTTTAACAGGTTTAAAGGTTTAATGGCATCATCAAGCTTAATGAGTTTAGCACTTTGGCAAGAGTTCAAAGTTTAACCGCTTCAGCAAGTTCAATGGCTTCAAAAGACTTAGCTAAATAAAGGAAGATTGAACCATTGAACCGTTAAACCTTTGGTTCAAGGTTCAATGCATTTGGTTTAATGTGTTTGGTTCAATGCACTTGGTTCAACGTGGTTGGTTCAAGTGGTCAATTGAATGAGTGGAACAAAGGAATGAACCACTGAACCAAAGTTGGTTCAATCGGTCAGTTCAAAGGAGTCCCCCAAAAAACCAAGGCCAAGTGCACTTATGGAGGGCAGTAAACCAAGGCCAAGTGCCCTTATGGAGGGTAGTGAACCAAAGCCGAGTGCCCTTGTAGAGGGCAGTGAGAAAAAGTGGAAAAAGTTAGAATTCCTTTAGAAAAATGAACAAGGCAAAATATAAAGTGAATTATTTTAGACAGAAAAGTCTAAAGGAATTCCTTTGGACTTTTGTCTAAAGGAATTTTCCCAAAAGCAAAAATCCTGATAGAAAGTGATTAAAGTAAGTGGGAAGATTTCCTTTAGAGAAATTATCTGAAGGAATTCCTTCAAACATTTTATCTGAAGGAATTGGAACCCAAAGACTCTCTGAAGGAATAAAAGCCTGAAGGCTACCCAAAGGACCCCAAAGGGTAGGTACCCTTTCAAGCGGCTCTTAGTGACCAAGAAATGGACCTTCTTAAGGCTTGAAGGGACACCTTCCCTTTGGGAAGTTCCAAAGACATTAAGGCCTATGTGATCCATGCCGATACATGACGCGTCTCCATGCCTTCCAGTCATCGGGCTACCTGCCATGTGTTCTAACCAGGAATCACCTTGGGTGTCCTCAGACTGGCCATATAGTGGTCTAGAAGAGGACCCAAATCACTCCAGAGCTTTTGGTGTGATGACCAGTCTTCTATTGGTATCACTGAACCAAAACTTAGAAGTTCTGGTTGGTGAATATGTTAATAGCACAGAGATAACACAATAAAAATGGATTCTGTGAGAAGAGACATCATATTACTTAACAATCACAATAGAAAACATGTGCTTATCTCTGAGAAGAGATGTCTATCTTTCCCTTTTGGGTTACAATGCATTTATATATATTTTTCAAGACCACCCTCGAGAGATTGCATGGCTCGAGGAATTAACGGGTGACACTTTAATGTCCAGCATTAAAGCCATATAATGTTTGCATTCAAACAATACAATGCTTAAGAACATAATCACTCGAGGAAAATACAAAATGGAAACAATACAAAATCTAAGGCATTAAATGTCATCGAATGGTTACCTTAAATTGTTGCCAGATCATTCCTCCTTCCTTGAAAAGCAATGGTCCCCATTGTGTCAAGATTCTCCATCAGGTGGGGTAGTTGTGTCTTGATTTGATTCACTGTGAGCCACTCACCATGGTGGCTAAGCTGGCCTTTTCAGACCACTCGATATAGTGGAATCAAGCATCCTCTTATTGTTTTCATCCAAGTATCCAAAATCTGATCCTCTTCTATTGGAGCAAAACTCTGTGGATCAAGCTCATCAATGTCGAGTTGTTCTGCCATAATTGAAGTGTCCAATAGAGGTGGGTGATATGGTTTCAGGAGCTCCATATTGAATATTAGATGCAGACTAAGGTAGGCTAGTAGGTTCAACTTGAAAGCATTTTTTGCAACTTTTTTGGTGATGGCATATGGACCATATCATAGAGGTTGAATCTTTCTTGTGGGCCTGCAAGCCATTCCTTTTGAATCCATAGCCAAACCTTGTCACCCACAGTAAAATGGTGCACAATCCTATGTTTATCATGGCGTAGCTTATACTTCTGATTCATCTTCTCTAGGATGTCATCAACTTTTTGTTGGATATACTGCATGCATTCAATAAACTTGGTTGCTTTTGCTACCTCAGAGCTTCCATGAGTTGTGTATTCCATGGTGGGGAATGGAATAGCTATATCAATTGGTGCCATGGGTTGGAACCCAAAACATACCTGGAATGGACTATGCTTAGTCGAGTTGTGCAGTGCCTGATTGTATCTGTGTTGGATGAATGGAAGTCCCTCATCCCATGTTTGTGGATGTTTGGAGTGATACATCCAAATCATGTGAACAATCAAACAGTTTACCACCTCGAGTCTGACCATCAGTCTGTGGATGGAAGGCTATGGACTTCATCAGCTTAGTATCCATCATCTTCCATAGAGTGGACTAGAATATTCTTAAGAACTTGTTATCTTGATCTGAGACAATGGACTTTGGGAGACTAAAATGGAGCCATACATGACTAAAATATAGTTGAGCAGTTTCCTTAGCAGACATATTTTTCTTACAAGCAAGCATAATAGCCATTTTTCAAAAATGATCAACTACCACAAAAATACAGTCCTTACCATGTTTGGAAGTGGGCAAACATGAGATAAAATCCATTGAGATGGATTCCCAAGGCCTGGTTGGTTTTGGAAATGGCGTGTACAATCCTTGCTTCTTATTTGTTGGCTTGGTGATTACACATGGGGTGTAATATTTGAGATATATTTCCACATCTTTATGCATATGGGGCCATTAGAAATGTTTTTGAAGGACTACCAATGTTTTTTCAATACCAAAGTGGTCAGTTGTCCTACTGAAGTGTGCTTCCCATATCATCTTTTGTTGTTCTACAATAGGAACATAGATGTGCCCCATATGGCAGAGGAGATTATCTTGCAAATAGAAGTCAAAAACATGTTCACCTTTTTTGAGCACCTAATATGTGTCAACAAAGGTAGGATCTACTTCATACAGAGAACCCCAAGTGGTAGTCTCATGTCTGCATAGGTCAAGAACTGTTGTGAGTGCAGTAATTGTTGGGTAGCTTAGGCAATCTACAATTGTATTTAAGATCCCCTTTTTGTGTTTGATTATCAGGTGAAATTACTGAAGATACATGGTCCACTTTTGGTGCCTCTCATTTCATAGTTTGTTTTGTGTCTAGATGAATTCCAATGGTCTGTGGTTAGTGTGGATGACCGTCTCTTTTCCCAAGATGTAGTGTTTCCAAGGTTTGTAGGCTTGTACAATGGCATAGAGCTCCTTGTCATATGTTGGATATTTCTTGACTATATCAGTGAAAGTTTCACTGTGGTATGCAATAGGATGTCCATGTTTCATGATGACAGCTCCCATGGCATATTTAGATGCATCTATCAACAACTCAAATGGTTGATGCAAATCTATCAAGGTAAGAATAGGGGCTGAGTAGAGTCTATTATTCAAATTCTCAAATGCCCTTTACTATATTTTACCCCACTAAAATGTAGCTTTAGCTTAAATACTAGTAGAAGACTGGCCGTCACACCAAAAGCTTCAAAGTGATTTGGGTCCTCTTCCAAACCACTATATGGCTAGTTTGAGGACACTTGAGGTGATTCTTGGTCAAAACACATGGTAGGTAGCCCAATGAATAGAAGGCACAGAGACACATCATGTATTAGCGTAGATCAGGCCCACCAACTTCTATGAGTCTCAACCTTGAGACACTAGCTCTGATACCACTAATCCAAAACTCAAAAGTTTTAGTTGGTGAATATGTCAATAGCACAAAGATAACACAACAACAATGGATTCTCTAAGAAGAGATGTCCTATTACTTAATAATTGCAATACAAAATCATGCACTTATCTCTGAGAAGAGATGTCTATCTTTCCCTTTTGGGTTACAATGCATTTATACATATTTTTGAAGACCCCCCTCGGGAGATTGCATGGCTCAAGGAATTAATAGGTGACGCTTTAACGTCCAACATTAAATCCATACGTGTGAATTCAAATAATACAATGCTCAAGGACATAATCACTTGAGGACAATACAAAATGGAAACAATACAAAATCTGAGGCATTAACTGTCACTAAATGGTCACCTCGAATTGTTGCTCGGATCACCGTGAGTGATTTCTATAGACTCTACAGGCTCGATTTCTACAGCCTCCATAGGATGATTTCTATGGACTCTATAGGATGATTTCTATGGACTCAATTCTATGGACTCTATAGGCTCAATTCTATGGACTCCATAGGCTTGATTCTATGGACTTGTTTCTATGGACTCTGTAGGTTTGTTTCTACAAACTCTGTAGACATGATTCTATAGACTTTGCAAACATGTTTCTATAGACTCTTTCAAAGCTTGAGAGACTTAGAGAAAATAAAGTCTTTTAAAGAAGAAGATGAATCATTAAACCTTGAACTAAACTGGTTCATAGGTTCAATGGGTTCAACAGTTCAAAGAAAGCTCTGAGCAAAAGAAAGAAGTGGAGGATTCTAGAGACCAGTTCAAGGAGAAGGTTCAAATGGATGAACCAAGGAGGCCACAAAAACAGTTGAAATAGTGAACCTTTGACATCCCTATGGACATCAGATTCAAGCTAATGAAATATTTGTTGATTTTAAAATGTAGCATGGAACCTGAAAATGAACTCAGTGACCAGCTGAAGGAGTTGAAAGAGCCAACAGAAAGGGAAAAGATAGCCCAGGAGCTCAAATCATAATAAGAAAGAGGGAAAGACTAGAAATATCTATAGGAGTTATTCTAGTAGGTGAAATAGTCCACCAAGTAGATATTTGATCTTATAAACATTAAAATCATAGCCTATGTGTCTCCCTTGGAGTAAAGGTAAAGTGGAAAATTATGCAGACATCAGGAAAAGGACCAGACAACCCATGCTAAGGAGAAGACATTTGAGATAAATCAACATGCCATAGTTAAGGCAGCCACCCTGTTCCATCATGGCCCTCTTTGACAAAATTAAAAATGCATTCAAGGCATTGAATGCAGCATGGGCCATTTCATGGAACAAAACACCAAGCCTTTCTTGGCTATTATATATTATAATCTCTTATCTTATGTAAAGGATACTTTCCATTATAGAAGTGAAACTCTGCCAAAATTGAGAGGTGATTATTGAGACTTTGAGCTCAGATTATTCATCATATTTCTTTATTTGAATGAGAAAGCAAGTTACTTTTAGACTTTGTGCTATTATAGCTTGTGTCATTTTAGGAGATTTTTCTTATGTCTATTTCTTGAATGTATTCTTGTTTATTAAGTTTAACAAATAGAACTAGTGGAAGTAATCATGAAGGTGTCCTAAAACCAATTGTGGAAAGACTTTGTGCTATCTACAACTGCCTTTAGTGTGTTTGTCTATTTTTTGTTTCTATGTAAAGGACCTTGGGATGACTTTGTGCCCTCATTGTCTTTCATATTTCACTCTTGGGTAGTCAAGGTGGAGGATTTGTGCTACATCTTAGTCTACTAGTTACTACACCCTTTTTTACCAGTTCCTTGTCACTCCCTGAAAGAACTCCTGTTATTGCTTGCAAGATCACTTTTGAAAGAAGAGAAGTACCTTCAATGTTTTCACCAAGATTTTCTCCTTTGTTTGTGAACATCATCTCTAAAAAAAGAGAGATGGGTGGTGTTATCCTACCCCTGAGTGTTACATTTTGCTTATATATATAGTATATAGCTCCTCATATTTAATAGGGAACCTCCCCTTGATGAGAGGAGAGATTTGTCCACCTCTGATGTAGTAAACTTGCACATTTGGCTGACCAATCTCCCTTGCTATGGTTGAAGAGACCTATTTTCATCATTAGTTAGCTGGTGACAAAATATTCACCCAACAATAGGGACTAATGTGATCAGACCCATGTGATCAATTCTCTTTAACTTGACCACACATGGCAATGATAACATCAATAAATTGTTTACTTAGAGTTTTTGCCACTAGACCCAAAATGTATATATGAACATAATGAAGGACTAGATGAATTATATGCACTTCCATATTCATTCCAAAAAATCTTGAAATCCCATAGGGTCTCAGAAATTATTTAGACCTATCCCTTAGAAATTTTTAATTCACACTTTAATTAAACTTAAGTGTTTCAAAAGATTTATGGGTAAAATGGGATCCTTGGATCACTCATTTCATCTATAACTTTTATAAATATGCTCATCCATTATCAACCTGATCCATCTAGGCACAAGCTTGGTATGTGGGTCAAAATTGGCCAAACTCTTTGGTGACTTCTAGGGAAGCATGCCTATTATGCTTGAGAACCTATTCCATTTTGTCTTGACTGGACCATTAGGTGTATGGGGTCCCAAGTTTTCTCTCAAAAAATTATGAAGATATCCCAAGGTTATCCCTATCTAGAACCTTGCTTAGATAAATAAGATCAAAATAAATAGAAAAAAAAACTCCCAAGGCATAAACTAAAAAGGAAGTACACAGTAGAAAATAAATGTGCACACGTCACTTAGAGGAAATCATAAATTTATTATAACATGTATAATATGTTAAAAAGGATTCAAATCCATTTGAAAACAAGGATTTAAATGAATGTCATTGATTAGGATGGGTAATACCTTTCCATCCAGCTGGGCAACTTGAAAACCATTATGTTCCTTACATCCATGGATCAAATAAGGACCACTCCATAATTTATCAAACTTAGTATGGTTACCTGGTTTATCCTTATTTGAGTTCCATTTAAGGACTAGGTCCCCTTACTTAAATCTCCTTGTTGTATCTCTTTTGTGAAAGGCATTTTTGACCTAAACTTGATGTGATTCCAGATTTTTCATAACAAGGTCCCTAATTTATTCCATCTCCATGAGCTCTATCATCCTCACATTCATGGGCTCATCCTCCATAAACTCAAGATGATGGGCCAAATCTAATGCAAATATCTTAAGGGAGATAGGTAATTTGGCTTCCCTTCCATACATAAGAACATATGGAAAATTACCAATGGTAGTTTTAGTAGTCACCTTATTAGCCCATAAGGCTATCATGAGCTTAGTGTGCCATGTTCTATGATTTTCTTGCATGGTTCTCTTGATGATCCTTAAAAAATTCTTATTTATAAAATATTCTAGTCCATTTCCTTAAGGATAGTAGTTGGAAGAGGTGCTGAGGTAGATGCCCAGTTTGATATCCCACTCACTTGTCTTCATACCAAAGAATACCAATGCATTATGTGAAATTTTGGTGGTTGGGACACCAAATCTAGTCATAAGGTCATCATAGAAGTTTAAAATTATACCTTCTATAGCCTCCTTCAAAGAAATGGCTTCCACCCATTTGGTGAATTAGTAAATTACAATGATCAAACATTTATGGCATGCACTTGATGGTAGATTGATCATCCCTATGAAGTTTAATCCCCATTACATGAAGGTTTACTCCACTTGAGTTGGATTGAGTGAAAGGGCTGATAGTTTTTTTTAATATATAAATGACACACTTTTAACATTTTATAGCCCATGCATGAGCATATTTGAAATATTGAGCTAGTAATAACCAACCCTCATTATCTTTACTATTGTGGTTCTAGGTAAAAAATGACCTCCTACAGGTCCATCATAGAATTGTTCCAAAAGATTAATCACTTGGTTATCATGTATACACCTAAGAAGTACCCCATTGAGGTCCCTTCTAAAAAAAATCCATCAATCAATGCATAAGGTATGGATTGAATCCTAAAGTACCTTATTTTGGCTATATCTAAAACTTATGGGTATTCTCCTATTTTTAAGAAGTAAACCATATCTTAAAGCTAGCTCTTTTAAAGTGGAGGTGTAACTAATTATGAGTGTCTTGAGTCACCAAAATATCTTCCTTATCTTCCTTGAGGTCATTTACCATGTTCTCACACAAGCCCTTACCCATGACTAGCTTGGTGACTTTGATCTCTACATCATATTCTATGACCTTTGTGATCTAACCTACTCTCTTCTCATTCTAATCCTAGTTAAGGAGGAAGTCCCTAAATTTGGGATGATACACCATAAGATGGATCCTAATGTTGGAGAGCATGGGCCTAAACTTCTTGAGTCTTCTCAAGGTTCTAATAACTTGATTCTAAATTAAATCGTTCCTCACCTCATATCTTTGTATCTCTTGACTAAAAAAGGAAATTGGCTACTTGTTTCCTTCGCCATTCTTTTGTATCAACATAGTTGATATGTTGTCAACATTGACTAAGGTGTAAAAAATGATGTCCTTGGAGAATTCAAGATTAAAAAGTGAGGGTACTTGGGTGATGGATTACTTTATGGACTCAAAATATACCTTACCTTCATTAAACCAAGAAAAAACTTGGATTTTCTTTAGCATGGTTGCAATAGGTTTGACAACATTTACAAGACTAGTTATGAACCTTTTCACAAAGTTGATCTTCCCAAGGAAGATCTAGATCACTTTCTTGTATTTTGGCAAGGATAAGGCTAACATAGAACTACTCTATTAGGGTTAATGGATATTGATAATTTTAAAATAATGTGACCTAATATCTTGCATTTATGCATAGAGAACACAATTTTTTTTGGGATTTAAAGAGATCCCATACACTATGCATCTCTAGAAAATTAGCCTCGAATGGTCCACATGTTCACTAACATCCTTGGAGAAGACTTTGATGTCATCTAAGTAGACTAGTACCATTTGATTTATTAGTCCTTGGAAGGCCATGTCCATTTCTCTTTGAAAGGTTTCCACAACGTTGGATAATCTAAAAGGCATCTTTTGATAAGAAAATATGCCCCACTTGGTGGTGAAGGTAGTCTTGTACTAGTCTTCCTATCTCACTAGCACCTACTTGTAGCTTGACTATCCATCTAAGAGAGAGAAGTGTTATGATCCAACAACTAATTGAAGGAGTTACTTCATGGATGTTAGAGGGTAGTGATTCTTCAAAGAGGCTTTATTAAGATCCTTGAAGTTCACACATAGTTTGATCTCCCCATTCTTCTTTCTGATAGGTACTATATTAGCTTCCCATGAGGAGTGCTTGGTTTTGAAGATGATGTTATATTTAATAAGCCTTGTTAATTGATTTCTCATGACCTCTTCAATCTTGGAGTTTATGGGCCTTTACTTCTACCTGATAGGCTTGGCATTAGCCTCTAGTTCTTCGAGCCAACTTAGGATCAAATCCCCTTAGGTCACTATATTTCCAAGCAAAGATGTTTGTGTATTCTTAAAAAATCTCTATGAAATCATGCCTTTCATATTTAGTGATTACTTTCCCAAGCTTAAGGATCTTGTATTCAAAGATAAAAACTCTCTCATAGTTCTCTACATTAGTTGGCATCACTAATTTATCCTTCCTCATATAGTCCCCTACATGAAAGAGACCTTCTATGGTGACTATCCATTTAGGAAGATTATTATAACTTAATTAAAGAATATTATCCACATACTAATGCTATAATTTTCCTTGGTTGATGAAGGAGAACTCTTCTTATTGCTACAAGAAACATGCAATCTATTTGTCATTTTCAAAGACCTACCAATGAGCTTCATTATCTGACATTGATGGTCTTATTACCACTTTGACTTGTGGTTACACCTTGGTTATTTTCAATTCATTGGGAATATTGAAATTAGTATTGATAGATATTAGTCTATCAACACGTTGATTTTGGCTTCTTGGCATTGAACAGATGTTAAAAGCCTCAAAATCCTCAATCAAGTCCCACACTCTATGTTTGTAAGACTTCATCAAGGGGTTCTTAGTGGCATTCTGACCTCTGACTTGGTTCACAACCATTTCACTATCCCCATATACTTGTACATGTTTGATCCTTATCTTATTATCTCATTGAAGGCCATGGATGAGAACCTCATATTTTTTTACATTATAGTAGTAGCTAAGTTAGAACCCATATAAAGAGAATTAATTATCATTTGAAGGGGATATTAGTGTAACACCTACACCCACTCCATACTTTCCCTTTGAGACATCAAATAACAACTTCTATATACCACTAGGATCTACTTGAGGCCTCATAAGGGATGACATGGGATGGATTTATTCATATAAATAGTAGACACCCAAGTCCCTATCTTCAACACCCTCTAAGGGATCCATCAACTAGTTGTCATTCCATAGTTCATCCAAGAACATGTCTAGCACCTCTTCTAGATGAGTGTTTAACACCTTTCTCATTTCAAATTCATACTCAACAATGATATTGAAATTGATGTTGACATTATCTAGTCCATATGGATCTATGTGGAATTATGTAATGAGCTTAACTTTGATTGAAACTTTGGCCCCATACCTTGTTTTGAATGCCATATATGAACAACTTACTACAAGTTAGCCTATAATCGTTGTAGTGAACTCCTTAGATAAGCATAGTGCATAGATAGGAAGAAAATCTAAGATCAATACATATTAAGCTATTAGGATACATGGGAAAACATGAAAGGCCATATTGAGGTCCTTCATTATACTGGATGGATTTATATAATAACCATTAACTTGCATCAATCCATTGGACTATGGTTCATATTTTGGGCCAAGTTGATCAGCTATGGACTTTATCATTACTAAAGTACTAGCCCCACTATTCACTAAGTAATTATGCACTAGAGGCTTGTCAATGATCACTAAAATATAGAAGGGAGGATGCTTGACTCTTTTACTTTAATGCCCTTCATTTAGCCTTTTGACTACATTAGTGATAAATTCATTCACCTTTCTTGGTGGCTTGTCTACAACATTGATATTTGATAGTCCTTATTGAAGGATGTCTACCTAAATAAGCATGGAGATTATGTCCCACATTGGCACACTCACATTAGATCTTTTCATTTGTTCAACAATGTTGATGGGTGATCCACCAACCTTTGATTGTGCTTTAGGAGCCACCACTATTATTTATTAAACTTGTGAGCCTTAGGACACAAAACTATTCCCTTAATTTTGATTCTTTTGAGGTACTAGAACCTTTGGAATGATAATAGGTTCATTAGAATTTATCAATGAAGGAGTAATGTCAAGAATCTCTTTGACTATTTATTGATTACCATCCATGTTCCTTCCCTTAAATCTTGTATTTGTTACCACTAGTATTTAGGCTTAGCTAAAACTAGCTTATTGGTTGAGTGCATAACACTCTTCTGATTCAAAGTTCATCATAGTAGAATCTATTTATTTTGGTCCCTGATTAGACCCTTAACCTTGAGGCTCTTCTCATTTGGTCATCATAGGCACCTCTGCATTTTGGGTTGTGAGAGCTTGGTTATACCCAAAATTAGTAGCTTGATGTCATTAATAATTAAAGGCTTGGTTGAGTTCAATATTTGGGATAGTATGTTGACCAAAATATTGATTCCAAGGCATGGTACCCTTTACTTCTTGAGCCAAATTATTTTGAACTAGTGCTAAGGTGTTAGAAGTGCTATCAACATTAGGATTGCAGTTATTTTGCCTATTGTAGCCATGTTTCCTTTGTCCTCAATTTTGACTTTGGAATTAGCCTTGTTAATTCTATTTTTATGGTGTCATCTTTGCTTGAAAATCTTGCTGATGAGGTTGATATGAACCTTGATAAGGCTTATTAAAATCATGTTACCTTTTGACATTTACTAGCTCATTTCCTAAAGACTGAAATATGCTCTTGATCTCTTGGAAGTTCTTTTGGTCTTGGGAGTCACTAGATCCACTAGTGGAAGCTTCCCTTGTCTTGGTGTAGTTATTTTATAAATTGTTGGTGTAGGATGAATGACATCCAGAGGAGAGATAACAATAGGAGGTGGTCTAACTATAGGAAATAAGGGCATTGGTGGTCTAGGCATCAGCTTGCCAACTTGAAATAGATAATTTTCTACTTCGATGACCACCTCATAACCATCTGGAAGTATATTCCCCCCACATATTGGATCATCACTACTATATCACTATTTAAAGCATTCAAATAATATAAGAAGGCAAAGTTATGGGTTGGTGTAATTGAGATTGGGATTCTATCCCAAGTTTTTGGAACCTTATGTTGAAGTCTTGCATGACTTTATGAGGAACTCTGTTAATGGTATTTAGTTGATATTCAAGTGATAAATGGTCACTTTTGTCCTCAAATATTTTTCACAAGCCTTATCATAACTGGTTCCATCAGACTATGGCTATCCTTTTGTGAGTTTGAACCTTTGGAGTAGGTCAACTTCCTCTTGATGCTCACCTAGACTAATTCTAAACTAATGCTTCACAAGAAAAATGGTTTAAAAGAGGATAAAGGTCTCTTAAGAAGGATAAAAGGGTGATTTATCAAAGTTAAATTGGCACTGATATAATATTGAAGACACACTAGATAAACAAAAGAGAATTATGGCTTACTTTATCTCACAATCTCACTAGCTACATAAATATTTCATAGAAGAGGTTCCAAGTAAAACATTAATCTAGGACTACAAGTTAGCTTGAAAATACCTTCGAAGAGGAAAGAAAAATGACAATAAACTAGGAATAATATCCTTCACAAACTCACCATTCAAAATCATACTAAGCACTGATTAAAGATAAGAGATAGGAAAAGAGTTGATCATATTACTTCAAAAAGTAGTTATTATAATATTTTGATAGGGTTTAACCATATCAAATTAGATCACTTTTGAAAGAGTCTCAATTATTATCCTTTTACAATAAAATAATGATAAATTCTAAGAACTGAGAACCCTTCAATGGGAATGAGACTAGGATATATAGGATAAGAAAGAGAGGGAAAGAATGTGAGATCACACCATCAAAAAGGGAACACACTATCTTGGGTCAATAATTAGACCTAAGATGCCACCTTTTTCTTCTTATCCAATGAAATCCTTGCCACCTTTTTTTAAGCAATCAATACACTGCCTATGGCTTATTGAAATATAAATTCCCCAAGGGTTCTAAGGATGCACTCAATTCCCGTAGCTATAGTTCCCAACACTGGACCTTTTAATTGATCCTTCATGTCATCTCTCACTTAAGGATAAAACTTCATTCTCATGGAATTGATAGAATCATGCATTTGTGCATTTTAGATGGTTTATTTTCAAAAATATGGCCATGTCAAAGGATGAGGACCCTTTGCATTAATCACTAATCTATTCCAATTTTCATATCTAGATCATAGGTTCATCTATAAGAGGAAAACTAATATAAAACTATTGGTTTTACTATATTTATCCATATTAATATGGAACTATAGACTATATATCCATTTATAGATCCAAATAGGTCCAAAAACACCTAATCTATCTATAGAAGAATCAAGAATTCACCATATACATGGATCCTTCTTAAAAAGGTGAACATAGTTACAGAAATAACCCTACCTAATACAAATTTACAAACCAGAGGTCCATATATTATCTCCAATGGTGGTCCCTTTACATTCCTTATGTCTTACTACATCAATGTGTCCCTTTAATGGCATTGGATCAAGCTTTAATGGTGGAAAGACAATTCTCAAGACCTATTTGCTTTTGGTTAAAAATGGTCCTTCAACTTCTAATGAAATTCTTAGGCTTGCCTTTGTTTTAATTGGTTGTCGATATCTAACTCATCTCATTGACATGTTGACCCATCTTTCTCCATTATATCTTGTTTATCCAAATAAATGCTAATCATTGATCCTCTATTAGTTGAATGTAATGTTGAAACTTGTCATGCATGTATTTTCTTTTGAGATTCACTGACCCCTTTGACCTCTGATCACCATTAGATATAAATGTATGATCAAACACATGTCATTAGATCTACTTGGGACCCATTGTTTAAAAACAAATAGCTATTTATTGGGTCTTAAAATTGACATCTATGCCACTATCATTTGACATTTGCATTGATGTATTTGACATCTTATAGACCATAAAATTTAAGATCTAATGTATTTTTTCTCAAGCTCTAATTTGACATCTACGTAAATGTCAGTCACCTTTTTAACCAAATTTGAAGGCTTGGATATGGAAGGAAAAAGGTTATGGAGGCACCAAATTTTTAATAAATGTTCTTGATACTATAAGAGATGAACTCACTTGATCTGCTAGCTTTAGGATCTTACTAAGTGTTTTTTAAAAATGTTCAAATTAGATAACCTATGTGATCTACATTATGTATGTGTACTTGCCATTGTCAAAAAATGGCTAAGTATGGAGTTTTAGTGAATTTTATCATGCTTAGATGCATGGCCTAAAACTTAGTACGTAGAAACTAGGGACTAAGTTAAAATAACCCAAATGATCATTTCTCCTAAGACTACCACATGTTCAAGATATGATGCCATTAATATTCTCACTTAGCTCTATTTGATCTCCTTTATAAATTAGCTAAGTATGGAAACATAGCAAAACTACTTTAGAGGCCAAATTTGAATAGTTATATCTTTTGATGCATTTCATCAAATGACCTAAAACTTGGCATATAAGTTCTAGGGAATATGTGATCAGACCCATGTGATAAATTCTCCCTAACTCATCCACACATGGAAATGATAATGTCAACAAACTATTTACTCAAAAAAAATCCACTAGACCTAAAATGTCTATAGAACACAATTAAAGACCAGATGAATGATATGCACTGCCATACTCATTCCAAGAAATCTTGAAATCCCATAGGGTCTCTACAACACTTTATACCTATCCCTTAGAAATTGGAAAATTACACTTTAAGTGAACTTAAAGTGTTTCAAAAGCTTTTTGTGTAAAATGAGATCCTTGGATCACTCATTCCATCCAAAATTTTTTTTCTATCAGCTGATCCATTAGCATCATAATCCATTGGTATGTAGTACAAAAATGGTCAACAATTATATGAACTCCATTTTCCATTATAAATGACTAGTATTTTTTCATTGATCTTTCAAAGTCATAAGATATGAATTAGTAAATGCACCAAGAGTTAAATATTTAGATGTTGAATGAAATTTATAGATCAAACAATAAGAGAATATTATTTTTTTAAGAGATGAGGAGGATACCACATATTAGTATTTAGAGTCCTAATAAAAAGATTACTCTGACAATCTCACTTATGCTCATGTTGGCAATATTTGTAAAGGTAAAGAGAAAACATTTAAAGTTAAATTAAATGAGATTAAGAATGAGATGTTTTAAGGAATTAAAAACCCAGACATATCTAAAGAAGAAAATTGGGGGGTTGGAATAGAAAATATTGAGGAAATATCTGAGTCTCCCATGACTAAAAGCATATAAATCCTAGACTTAGATGATAAAATGGAAAACCCATATTTTAAAATCTCTTAACAACAAAATTTGTGAATTAAAATGAATTAGGAATTGAAGTTACTAAATATTTAGTTGGTGTGCTTACATTATAAATGAACCAGTCTCTATGATGGAGGGGTGGGAAAATGTTGGTTAGTTGATAGATACTTAGGTACATAGGTAACTAGATATGAAAAGGTAACCTAATCAAATAAGATAATCTATGAAAAGAGTGTTCAAAAACTAATTAATGTATCCAAGAATAAAGAAGAGTAAGTTGTATCTAAAACTTAGTGTAAAATCAATTTGGTAAGGAAGAGTGAGGTAGAAGTCACAATTGAAGGACGGAGTAAGATAACTATGGGTCACTCCAAAAATTAAGGAATAAAGAAGAGGAAATACATAACCAAAGCTATGACACTAGTTGGCTACTCAGACTTGGAGGATTTTACTCTTAAAATCCTAGTAATTTCTTCTCTACATTTCCTAGTTAGGTCAGGTCCTAGGATATTTGATGAAGACTGATAGAATGTTATCAAAGGTTTAGTGTATTTTTGGTTGAATCCTACCTTATTATTTATATATCCCTTGGGGATATTATCTCTTTTATGTTTTTGTTTGATATTTTACTTAATATACTTTTTTTTTTAATTTATTGGTTAAGAGATCCATTAAATCCCATTTGTTAACCTTATAAAATAAAATAAAAATCTATGTGATAGTGATTAATTGAATAACTCTACTAAGAAGTATCAATTTGTCTTCTGGAGATGAATTTAAGTGTGAATAATGGTAGTCATGTAGCTTACTATTCATATGATGTGTTGGAAACCTTACAAGAATTTGATTCTCTTAATTATATTACATATTACATGATGGTGTGGTAGTATTAATTTTTACTGGTGTATATTAAAAAATAGGTATGATAAATTATAAATCAAGTAAACTTTTTTGGAATGTAATAGATCAGAGATACCATTTAGTTATCACTATGGAACTATGTTAAGTTAATTTCATGTAGGAAACATTAAAATATACTTTACTATGGAAGGTATATTTATATTATTAAATTTAAAACCCATTTTTAATGGTTACATTAAATGACTTACCTTATGAAACAATAAGTTTTGGTAATCCCGGTTAGAAGTGTAATGATTAGAGAGATCCTATCTAGGATTTATAATTAAACTCTTGATATAATAAATGAAACATTAGTTTATAATTCAAGGATGATTTATATTATTTAGATATGTATATGGTAACTATGGTAGGCATATATCCTTATAACTACATTTTCTTAAACCCATTAGTTCATAGCAAGAAATTATATCGACACACATTTTCATAGAAGAATGTATAAGTAAAGGACAAGGAGAATTATGTTATAGCATGATTTTTAATAATATAACTTGCATGAAATATTATACCATTATATATTATTATAAATATATTCAAAAAAATAAAAACCATGTACTGGTTAAGTAGGAATTCATTTTATTAGATGTTGAATGTAGGGCCTAGCCAAAATTTCTATGTTGACATTTTTTCACACTACCATATAAGAAGAGTACATGATAAGAATGATTTTAATGGTAAAAATATATTAAAATTAGTGTGTAAATTTATTTAAATTATACTCAAATATTATTAAATAATATTTTAATTATTGAAAAATTAAATATAAAACATAAGTATTTAGTTATACAAAAATAATTTGTGGCTTGGGTATTTAGAGGATATCACATTAGTTTGGGTGATATGTATAGGATGAGAGTTTTTTTTATAATATATTGGTTGTAATAAATGTGGTTTTAATGAATAATTTTTCATTTAGTAATTTTTTTGTTGGAAAACATCATTCCATTCAAGTTTGACATTTATATTTAGTAAGAAATTGATTGAGCATGTTTAATAGGCATATTTTACGATAAATCTCTTAATTTACTTTAGTTTATTGCAAAATGCATTAATATGAGGTATAGGTAATGGATTATAAATGCTTATAACATATTTTATTTTTTATGGATCAACATCAATCCTTAACATGGATTCCATGAACCATACTACCTTGTTGGGAGTGTCTACAAGGACACTTGTTAGGGTTGATTCTAACTTTTTATTTTTGTAGGAATTTAATGATATATATTATTTACTGAGGATAATGATTTTTAAAACTATATTTAAAAATAATTTCATCCATGTAGGATTTGAAAATTATGTGAATGTGGTAATAAAAATATGAATGATGATAGGTTAATAAGTTACCCTTACACTTTAAAGGCCAGAGGATATATTGAACTAACAATATATTCTCCAGTAAGTGAAAAATAGTATGTTATTTTGATTATAAAAAGGAATTTATATTTTCCATGTAGGATAACATCTCATAAATATAAATAAAATTTATGATATCATCAGTGGAAGGTAATGTGAAGTTGTCTTTGGCATATGTTAAGTTGATATTTTATAAATCAAATCATATGGGAATTATATATCCCAATTTTTCACTTATTTATGATTTATTTTTATAAATAAATAGTGATCAATATCCAATGGTTTAATTTATAAGGATTTCACTTAGATCATGTGGGTTATTTCATGGATGTTTGTGAATGATTCCCTGATGATCATTTACAATATATTCCTTCATCAATCTCATATAATAGTCTTACTTTCCATTTGATTGTTCATGTTCCCCATTTATACTAATATTATTCATGTTTCCTTACTTATATCTAACATAATTTACCCAACTGATGACATACAATAGTTAAGAGATTTGATGCTTTCACAGTCCATAAAGTAATAGTCAAATCTTTTGTAAAAAAATTATGTAATTAAACTTTTTAAGCTTGATGTTTAAGATAAAATCCAATGATACGTCATCAGGGGAACAATAATAGTGACTCCACATTATCCAATTTCATTAGATAGGTTTATGTATTAATGTGTTAGATGAAACTTTTTCTACTACATAAACTAAGTTGTTGATGTTAGCTAATTATCTAGTGATTTTTTGGTTATGATTTTAATTTATATGGTTCCATTTTCATTTATAATTTTTAATATATCCAATCCACACTACTTATGCATGTTAATACATCATATAAATAATAAGTTTAATTAGTCCTAATTATCTTACACTTTAGGAATACATTTTTGTGTATGGTATTTTAAGATATCTAAAAAATAAGTTAAACCATAAAGGTACACCTTATATCTAGTTTCCCTAAATAATGATAGTTATGTATTTTTATAATGTAGAGATGATGCCTACACATACCTCATCCATCATCCTAGCTCTGATTTCTACCTCAAACATATCTTTATCCTTTGATTTTGCTTGATTCATGTAGGTATTTACTTGTTTTGACACCCTCTTGATCACTCTTCACTACACTAGGCTCATATGCCCGTTTACAAGCATATGGTATCCCTTGATATTTAATACATATCACTCCTCATATAACTCTACACTACCATACTTCATAATATATCACACTCATAATCTCATACCCAAATTCCAAGATTGCACACTCCATTTTTTTCAAGCTTGTTCATCCTTTGGTATAATCTCATAGGCCTAAAAGCATAACATGGTCTCATGATTATTGTATTTAAAAAAATGATATTATGGAAATAAACCTACCTAATACAAATACCATACATATCCAAACATAATATACAATCTCAAGGTTAGTCTCTCAACCCAACTACTCTTTCTCTCTTTAAGATCTCCTTGTTTGTTGCCCTATTTCCATATAAACCTAAAAGGTGTAAACAATATACAAGGATTATAATAAAATTAATTAAATTTTAAGATACCCTTTATTCCATTTTTACTTAAACATAAATTTTCATGACATAACTCCAAAGGGATACCTTCCAACTCAGTTCCCCTTTCTATGAATTATGTTTTCTTTAGGACTAAGGCAATTTGATAGACCTAGATATTGTATTATATAGTCACATAAAAACATAAAGCCTCAAAAATATTATATATCTGGTAAAAACACATAATATTACCAAATTTCATCCTTTTGTTTCTAGTTGTAAAGAAAGTTATTTTAGTTTCAAGGTTTGAAATCTTAGCTTGGTCTTGACATGTCGTAGGTGGTGGAGAACATAGAAAAAGGGATAGGAATAATTTTATGGCACTTAAAACCATAAAAATACCTATATTAGGTCTTTAAAAACTACCTTAAACTTATAAAATATTTATTTGTCTTTGATCAACCATAAGAAGGCTTTAACAAACACTTTTAAAAAGTTTTGTGTTATTTTTCAAGACCATGTGTGAAGGTTTATGTTGTCACTTGCAATTATAAATGTAATTTGAGTTATAAAAATGGATATGGTGAATTTATAGGGTATTTTATACCATATATCAACATCTCCCATAATTTTAAGTATTTTAACCAATGTTATATAACTTATATCCAATAATTAGCAGATTTTTGGTGTTCTTCTTGATTGTATTAATTGGAAATGTTATCCCAACTAGTGTAAAGAAATTTTAAAGCTATATTTAATCCAAAACAATACTTATTAATAAATTAAACAATAAATATATAATTATATATTACTGAATAACTCACAAACATTCAACAAAATACTTTAATGGACCTCCAAGACTCCCCTACTCTCTTTGATTTGACTATGACAAGAATAGGGCCTTCACAACTTATGTAATACAAATTCATACCTATAGATAAATACCAAGAATAAAATATATTAGTGTGTGTGTGTGTATATATATATATGTATATATATATATATATGTATATGTATATATCTATGTATATATATATATATATGTATATATGTATGCATATATATATGTATGTGTGTATATATATATATGTATGTATATATATACATATACATATATATATATATATATATATATATATATAGATACATATATATATATATATACACACATATATATATATATACATATACACACACACACACACACAGATATATATATATATATACACACACACACACACACACACACACACACACACACACACACACACACACACACACACACACACACACACACACACACACACACACACACACACACACACACACACACACACACACACACACACACATTACATATTAATTATCTCATGAAATCTCATAATGCACTCATTCAAATCATTTTTTATTCATTGATCTCATTCACATACAATAATCATATATAAAATTGACAAGGCAGACATGATTCTTTTGAAATATTGGTCTATATTTTATTTATTCAGATCTATACCTATGTATCCTCAAATTTATCCTCCTCTCTACTCTAATAAAACACACACTAACTCCTTATATTCATTTTCTCTTCTTATTACACTAATCTTATAATAAACTCCATCTTTTTGCCAACCCCACATAGGGTGTCAATTAGAAAACCAACTTTATTGGCTTACATTGTCATTTGACATTATATTAAATTTAATACACACACACACACACACATATATATAGTACCATTACAAAATATTAAATAATTATTACATTCCTCACACGATCCAAAAACAACTCACAAAGCCTAATTAAATTTCAAATTTTCAAATCTTGCTTTTTGGCAAGAAAATCTAGATTGGCTAATACCACATAATTTAAAGACTCTTAAAGACTCTAAGACCTCATATAATACCATATTATACCCATAACACCCATATAACACTAATAATGGATAAAAAAATATTCAAACACACTAACTTCTCAAACTACCTCGTGATGTTCTGCATCATTTTCTTTCCATATATAGATTCATGTATAACCTCTCTCAAAAAGTTCTATTTGATCCAATAGTGAATTGATGCACAAAAATTTCAACCCAATATAAGTAATCCTTCCATTATATTATTTATTTATTTATTTGGATATATTATGTTTGTATGTTATTTTATTCCATGCTTAAAATATATTATGTTTCATAGTGTATTATTTTATTTGCATGCCTTGTTATTTAATTAACATATCATTATTTTTATAAATATAATCTTATATGTGTGTTATATTTATTAAGTTATTATAAATTTTCATTAATTATACTAATCCTAATATGTTTTCTATATTTATCCTCCATAAATTCTGGTGAATCTAACATGACGTTTACCCCATGATTATGTTGGTTCATGTTCATGTAGTATTTTCCTAGCTTCTTTGAATTATTGGTTTGTCAATATTTATTTTTTTACAACATTACCTTATCATCACATAATTTTCACCTTAATTAAATTATGATGAAATTTATGTGAACCTTATCCCAATTATATGTTTAACCATTTTAATATTTTATTTTCCTAACTTCTTATCTTTCACAATTTTTGTAAAAATAATTTTCTTCCCTTAGGAACCCTAAAGGTTATCTTCCTATTTTAAAATGGATTTTAAGAAAATCACCCAATATGAATCAAAATAATATTTACCTAGTTTTTAAATATTAAATATAAAAAATTATACTGCCATGTTCATGAGGAAACTAATAATTTTAAAAATTATTTAACTTCTAATTTTACTTTATTCCAGGAGGACCCTTACAATCACTACTACATTAAGATTAAGTTCACCTTTAAGATTACATTTGTGTCTTAAAATTAAATTAAAATAATGTTTTTATGAAACTCTAAGGAATTTGTGTCAATTTTATGGTGTAAAGGTGGCAAAAAAGTGAAGCAACTAAGTATTTTTAGTTTCATGAATTTTATGGCACATTTGTCTGAATTTTGTACCATGTTTAGCACCACTATCATTCAATTTTTTTATTAATAAAAGATTTAATAAATTTGAAAGAAAAAATATAATATATTTATTTTAAATATCATATAATTATATTCATTTATTTTTTAATTCTACATGCATACTATCATACGTACATGCATGCATGCACACATATTATAAATATACATTTACAAATTTTATGTTTTCAAATTTTTAATATATATATATATATATATTATTGATTTTATAAAATAAAATATATTAATTATTCTAATATAAAATATTAAAATTCCACAAACATTATTTAAATATAAAATTCAAAATTCACCAAATTTTATAATTTGAATGAGAATAAAATATTTTTAAATATTAATAAGATTCAAAGATAAAATATAAAAATTAGAATATGTGTGTGTACATGTGCATTCATGCATGTATATCTCTCTCTCTCTCTCTCTCTCTCTCTCTCTCTCTCTCTCTCTCTCTCTCTCTCTCTCTCTCTCTCTCTCTCTCTCTCTCTCTCTCTCTCTCTCTCTCTCTCTCTCTCTCTCTCTCTCTCTCTCTCTCTCTCTCTCTCTCTATCTGTGTGTGTGTGTGTGTGTGTGTGTGTGTGTGTGTGTGTGTGCGTGTGTGTGTGTGTGTGTGTGCACGCACACATTCATGTATGTATGTACATACATAGTTCATGAAAACATACATATAATAATTTTAAATAAAATTTAACAATTCTACACACAAAAACAATGTCATAGTTACCTTAATAAAATGGATGATAATATAATATCGAAGTTGAGAAAATAAAAAATTCTTATCTAAAATAAAATAATATGAGTTTGAACTATAAATTATATAAATACCAATATTATGATATATCATCATATAAATTTGGTCACCATCATCATATATGATTTCATTTTATTTAATGTTTATATTAGACTTCACTACATGCAATGAAAAGTTTCCATAGTCATAGTTAGGATAATAATCATCATTAACCTTTATAAAATCAAGAAAATAAACTAAAAGTGATAGTATACTCACTTATAATGAAATTATTTGATAATTATTTAAATAACGAGGATGAATAACATCATCTCAAGGGGAAACCCATTGATTTGGGTAAGTAATTTCAATAAAAATCTATCATTATGAAGACTAGGATGAATTACGTGGAGATCCAAAAAAGCATGAGTTTGATAAATTTTATATTCAATTAGATGTATATTAAAATGGGAGTTAATAATTATCATAGTTACCCTATATGAACCATCACCAAAATATATTTTTCCAACCCAAAAAAAGTAGAGGACATTTAGTTAAATGAAGAGAATGACCCCACAACTAGAATGGATGTAGGCAGAGATAGAATTGAACCACCTTCCAATGAGGGAGATAAGAATATAAATGATGAGGAATTTATCCTTTAATTTATAAGGTTAGAGGCCATGATCATGTCATATCTACAAAATGTTACAAAGCATGAAAGGGTAATTATTCTTATGAGAGGCATCATGATTGAAATATAATAGGAATGCATTGAAAAAAATAATTATATGTTTATGAATGACCTTAGATTTTTCAAAGATAGAATATGTAAGTATATTGAGATAAATATGTTTTATAATAAGAAATAAATTATTGAAGCAGTTGAGTATAGTGATGGTATAAGTAGATCTTCTTTACCATCGCATTGGGTTGAAGTAAGAATTTAAATAATGAAATATCTTACCTTAGAGGAAAGTTCTCTAGACTATATTCCTACCACTTCTCCTTACTCAACCACTTTATACATAAAAAGATTATGAGTATTCCTTTTTTTATTGTTAATGTCCTTAGATAGATCATTGTTATATGTTTAGGTAGGTAAAATGTATTTTGTTATTCACCAAGGATTGATATTTCTAATTCTACATGGGGGATAGCCATATAATTCCCTATGTGATTCTAGACTATAATCCAACCCACATGTTAATAATGAAAAAAATATAAGGAAGGCCCCACTATCTTGGTAAATTTCAAGAAGGGGAAAGGTCCCAAGAGGATTAAAATCATAATTATATGAAATACTAATTTAGACCAATATGAGGTAGAGACCTGTAAATCTCCTAATTTAGAAGAAGGGAAGGTTTTTTGTATAAGGATAATAATATCCATAGAGGGAAGATCAAGACTAATAAATCATCTTAGGGGACTCAGAAAGAGGGGTTTAAAATAGATATAAAGGTGGAAAAGATAAAATCCCTTGCTTAAGTGACAAAACCAAATTATATTATTGAAGAGGAGGTTTACATCTAATAATATATCTTACAGGTCTTATTCAATGAAAAATCTCAATGAAAGTATGGTACTTATCCAATGCGTAATTTATATAATATTAAGGAGGACTATTTCCATAAGAAAATATAAATTTTTTAATAATAATCTAACCTATAGTAAATAAAAATAAAAATAATTATAAAGATGAGGATGTTAAATTGATTCAAGGGGGGTTTGTCAAGGGAAGTGATTGTAGGAAAATAATTAGAACTTGAGAATGAAGGTTCATAGTTTTAAAAATGAATTTGAGGTTCTAAAATATATATTAATTAAGGTTGAGAAGAAAGTGTGGAACTCAAGGAGAATTTGAAAAATGTGATTAAAATCATTACATCCATAGTCCAAAACTATGTTAGTGAATTAAATGATTCTAGACAACTTAATCAATAGAAAGGAGGCCCTGATGGGAATGGTCCAAGGAGAGATGAACAAGAGGCCAAGGAACCAAAACTCAAAGGTGGATTTAAAAACATGAAATTTATAACCTATATGACCATTTGAAACATATGAAGGAGCAATGGGAGGAAACTATATCTCCTAATATCTTTTCTCATCCTAGCAAATTATTTTTTTAACTCTTAGTGAGTGGTGGAAGTTATACTTCCAATTTTCTATAGTCTTATACTTTTTGGTTGGCAAATAGCCCTATTTTATTTTCAATATGTCATATTTTATCATGGTGTTCATATTTTTATTTTATATAGTATATATTGTAAAAGTGTTGGGTCCCTTTTAAAACCACCATCTTTACCTTGATAAAAAAAACATTAAAAAGCTCATTCTAATTAAAAATTAAATTTAAATGAATATAAAATAATGTCTTATTATCAAAAATCCTCTAGAATGGGATGGCTCATTAAATTCATTGGTGTTCCATCCTTGGATTTTAAAATACTCTCACACATTATTGATGTATTTAAATTAATGCATGCTTTCATGAAAAAATAGATAAATGTCGAAAAATATTGAGGTATGAAAAAATAGTTTTAAGCAACATCATTTAAATAGACTTATGAATTTTAAAGCAATTGTCTACCCTCAATTTTCCAAAATAAAGAATCACCAACTTCCCTTGACTCATTATTACTTAGTGGACTTTTTGTAGATACTTTAAACAATTATATTAATATTACAACAACAAAAAATTATAACTAATGAATATACATCAATAACAATAAAAAATTAGCATATGGTTTTGTTTTTAAAATTTTCCAAAATCCCATTTTCATCACTTTTCACATTATATTTTACATATATCTATAATCATGCCTGAGGCTTTGAGATTTTATATATATCTCATATGTATTACCATTATAGTTTTCATACAAATTAAAATTTTCATAATTTAATATAAACATGTAAATAAATAAATAAACATTATTTGAATTAATTATGTTTTCATATCCATAAATGTTTCCTCATCCTCATAAGTGTCTCTATCATGAATATTTAAATAAAATTCACAACATAATATGTATGACCACACTCTTTTTTTAATGAGATAAACAAACCATTTTTATGCCCAAGTTTTTGATAATTGAACTCTAGTTGGGAAGTTTCTATAGATTTTTTTCGATCAAAAAATAATTAATTTTGTAAAGTACCTGAAACAAAATTAAAAAAATAAAATAATTTTAAAAATTTGGTAGCATAGAACATTAAAATTATTTATTAAATTAAAAATAAAATTAAACTATTATTTACTTTCTCTAACATATTTTAATATTTTTGTGTCATCATTGACATATAATCTCATTTGTAGATTACCTGGCACTTGATACATATACTCATCAATTGTTAGATGAGATGTTTATTCCTCTCAATAATCATGTGGAGAATATTATAGGAAACACATAATAAATTATTTTTTGGGTGTTTTCATTTCATTTACATTGGTGAACACAAGTTTGATAAGGCTATGAGCAATTCGGCATGAAAGAAGAAGAAATGAAATTATATAATGAGGTTTAAAACCAATAAATTCTAAAACCAAATAAATTATAAAATAAATTTAATAATATGATTAAAAATATTATATAATAAAATAAAATAATTTTTTACCTTATTGGATCCCTTGAAGTAGGTAAAATATGATAATTTGTCTAAAAAATATTACCATGTGTTTATTGTCAAAGAATCTTAGGGATGTGGTACATATCATAATATTAATGTACATATGATTTTTTAGGAAAATAATGTGTGTTTTACTAAGGTTTATGGTAGTAATATTCCATATATCTTGTGATGGATTCATGAACACTATTTATACCACACCCCACTATATGTAATGCCCTTTTCAATATATTTGAGCTATGATCACGAGGTTTCTTTTTTTCACATGTTATATATATATATATATGAAATTATATACAATTAACTAATTTAACACTTGAATAAGGATAATTTAATAAATATGGAAAATAACTTAAGTTTTTTGTAATTTTTCATTTATATGCATTGGGAATGTTGGTAGGGTTTTCACAAGGTTTATGCTTGTTATTGTTTTATATTTGCTAATTTTTTAAGGGTTTTACTATATTTTTTTCCTATTTTTATAGGGTTTTAGGGTTTAGGGTTTCTACAAAAAATTTTCCAAGGATTTTTGCCTATTGTTTCTGATTTAACCTTTTTAGATTTTAAAAATGTAAATCCTATGCTAGATTAAAGGGATGAGATGTCTAAATTAGTTAAGTAATATGCAATAATTAACCACTAATTTTTTTATGTATTTTTAATTATTTTGAATTTATAATAATATTAATAAATATAAATAAATAGATACTTATCTAGAAAGTTAATATCATAGAAGATTTAGGATCTAAAAATGGGGTTTTGCATAGGTCTGAGTGTCATCAACATGGCCCTAGGTCTGATTGCTCACTAGACAATAGTGCCCCACCTAGACAATATCGACATAATATTATAGTGTCCTAAAAATGGTGATAGTGTCCTCTTTTTAGGATTATTCCTATTTTATAGGAACACCTACACCTATGATTTTTGGTCTTATTCCTCTGCACACGTAATCATAACTCTATATTCTACCTAAAAAAATAATTTAGTGTGAAATCCTTAATCCTTCTTAAAATTATGGAATGAGATGAAAGTTTTTTTGTTATTAGGATAGGATGGACATAATTAACACCCAATTTTGAATAAATTTACTTACATACCAATACTCTGAGGAGGGATCAAACCCGATGTAGTTCTCCCACCTAGTACTTGGTGCAAGTGAAAATGCATGCTAGAATGAGAGTGGTCTTGAATGCCTTGAGGGTGATTTAAATTTGAAATATTTTAAATCTGGGATTAGGAATGTTTTATATGTTAGTATGAAAAATTATGTAAGAATAAGGATCAAATACCTTAATTTTTCTCAACTTATTTCTTATTTAGATAGGATTTTGCATTTATTTTCCATCTATCTTATAAAGGTCAAATAGTATTGTATTTATAGATATCTATAGCTTATGAAAATGATAAAATATACTTAGGATGATCTTAGGAGGGGAACACATTTGAATATTTATCCATTTAGGAGAGTTAGATCAAGGGAAACTAGCATAAATTTAGTGACACTAGTGTCATGTGGATGTAGTGTCCTTAATGTGGTGCTAGTGTCCAACCAATAAATTGTTGGGCACACTAGGTTGGGATCTAGGAGTTATATCTTAAGACTATTTTTGGGATAATATAAGATTTTTTTTGGTCCACAAAATGGATAAAAAAGTGTGGTAAAGGCTCTAGGATAGGTCTAGGGATAAGGTATGAATAGGTTATCTTAAGTAACACTCTTAGCATCTAAATACCACTTTTAGGTGATTATATTTTCTCCCATTTATGTTATAAATGCAACAAAGTGAAATGACTATTATAAAACATAATTAAGTGTACTTAGAATTACCTAGGAATTGAAGCTTGTGTAGCTGTGTCTAAGTATGTGAAGTTGGATTTGCATATGTGAAATATGATCCAAATCAATGATCTGTAATGAAACATAAAAAAAATCCTTACTTAATAGGTTATCAAAATTAGAAGACTATATTGAATAAATTAATTAATTAAATTTGAGTAGAGAGAGGAGAAAAGAATAAATACACCTTGTTGGGTATGTGAACCAATGTATGAACCTAGTGACAACTTGTGTGTGTGTGTGTGTGTGTGTGTGTGTGTGTGCGTGTGTGTGTGTGTGTGTGTGTGTGTGTGTGTGTGTGTGTGTGTGTGTGTGTGTGTGTGTGTGTGTGTGAGTGTGTGTACATAGTGATAAAATCATTGAATATCTTGGAATAAATTAATAAATTACTCAATCATAATTTGGGTTGCCAAATAACTTAATTTTATTTTGAATCCATCATTTCCCATTCCTAATATATGTATCATGATCTATGAATAACTTAGATAAGACTGTAAGTATGTCTAACCATATCATTTGGGTGGATCAAGAACTCAAGTAGGCCATGAATCCATTATTTCCCACATGTGTAGATTAGATGTATTTGAAAATATACACAAAGTGATGAAAGTATCTAATTAGGTATATCTAGGTATGTTAGCTCTACCACCACTTAGGTATATTAGGTGGCTCTAGGCCACTTGAGAATGCAAACTAGTACAAATGAAGTAAGGCAAAAAATTGGTGACAACACGGAGTATTATATGAAGTGTATACATGATAGATAATGACATAGAGTTTGAAATTCCATGTGATCAACCTGTATGTAATTGAGTATATGGAAAGTATGTTTTGTGCACATTCCCCTTATCTGATATTTGAGTATACTAATTCTAAACTAAGTATGTAATATTATATATGTGTAACTTAACTAAATGTGGGAGTGATCATACCATGCATGATGCCCCAAAATCTGAGAAATTAGTATGAATCTAAGTTGAAATGAGTTTATCTAAGTAAAATATGAACATAACTCTCAAACTTATGATTATACCTTAAAAAAATTATATTGTACTTGGTGTACTATTCTAGATAATCTAAATTGCCCTAAAGTTGGGGATAATGGACAATAGTCCCCTATAGTTGACAATAGTACCCTATGGTGTTAGTGTCCTAATATGGGCACTAATGTCTATCTGGTTTAAAATATGGGTGAATAAACTAATTTCTAAGTACTTATTTTTTCTTATGTCTAACCTGTGTCAAATTTTTGAAATTGACCTATGTGCAGAAAATAATTTATGAATAACAATGTAGGATCCTGATCTCTATGATAAACCCTATGAATTCCCCCTCTTTTGAGGGTAGTTTTGGAACATATGTATGAAATATCCTCAAAATAACTAGCTCTATAAAATGTTTTAGATGGATCATATGCATGATATTCAAGTATGATGTATAAACATAGCATTGAAATGTAAAATAATATGAGCATACGTAGATAATGTAAGACGTATGTTATAATCTATCATTGCATAAGGGTGTGAAGATAGATCTAATCAATGTGTATAGTAAAAAATATGAGTAGGTATCTAGGGGGATGGGGAATGTTGTTCATCATGACACCCAAGTAGGAAGGGTAGATGCATGAGGTCCCTTTTGGAATAAAAAATAATTATGTGTAACAAGCAAAGACAAGGGTCATGGTGAAGAAGCATACATACAAAACATGAGGTGCAAAAAAGTAGGCCCAGGGGACACAATACAAATGACATTGGCACATGTCACTAATTTTTTGAATGAAGACTTACAAGGACATGTTCAAATTTGCACATACCCAAGAAACATGCAATTTGTTTTAGGTCCACATAGAAGGACATGTTCAAATGTCCACATGTATAATCAAGAAAATAAATAGAAGGTAAATGGGCACATGTCCAAGGCATATAAACATATAAGTGGCATAAATATAAAGAGTAATGGAAAATTCAAATGCCCTCAAATATGGAAGAATCATAGGAAACAAAATAAATTTTAATATAGGAAAACTAGAAATGAAAGCATGTATAACTATGTAGTACAAATCTATGTAAATGCTAAGATGTACATATGCTAATTCTAGCTAGTGATAGTTAGAAAAAAGTTTGAAAAATGAGTAGAAATTCTCAATATTAATATATATAAATGCATAAATTAGAATGTATAAAATTTAAGGATAGAATCTAATAGTAGAAAGTGTGCATGAGATGACCTTGATTTGGTGGATGTATCAAATGATTAAACCTAGATCTATGTATATACCCCCAGAGGGTAGATGATAGTAAGTATGGATTAGTGTAGTGGACTAGAGTCCTCTCTATAATCTATAATAACTTTAAAATAAAAATTAAAACATATATGTATTATAAAATATATTATACTAAGATAATTAACATATGTAATATATAACAAGTAGTATAAATGTAAACATAGTGATGCATACAATCTATTGATTTTTTTTTCTAGGTAATATTGGAATGTTTTTGTATTTTGACATGTTATATTATTTTTGTATTTTATAGATATAATATATGTACAAGCAAATGTAAATAAACTATATATAAGGATTGAAAGAGAGAAGGAAGTATGTATAAGGGTAGGAACCATACTAACCAATGAGTCTCATGGGAGACTCACTATCACTATGGCTTATGTTAAAAATAGTAACTATAATCACTCGTGAAATGTATTAATGTTTTGTAGTTGAATGTTATTGTAGTAGGAATCTGAGTATTGTTCATCATTGGAGTCTTAATACTATTCAACATCATAACCATGATAACCTAAAATGCTAGAGGGAATTACCTCATATTGTGGAGTTGATATTTTTGAGTTATTCTTTGGCATATTGATTGTGATTTTTCCCTTTTAAATTATGATTATTGTAGACATATGGTGTGGTGGAGGATATTTTTATAGAAATCCTTATTGGAGAATGCTTGTTGGCTTAGCATGATTTTGACTTTACAGCTTAAGATCTTGATCTTTTTGTAAGATTTCCTATGTGTCTGAATGTTTTTCCTTGATAAATTATATATGTGACTAATCTCCCTTAGGGTGTTCAATAAATTCCAAACCATGTTGACCAATGTTATCAATTATTATAATAGGAGTAGTTATGTCTTGGGCCTATTTGCCTAAACTTGACCATGATAATCAAACTATTGTAGATATATTTGACCAAAAGTATACCATATTGAGCATTGAGCCTCATTTGGATAGGTATATTTACTTGATTTATCTATGATTTTTTTATTATTTCTTGACCTGATTGTGACTTTTAAACCTTGTATTGTTCTAAGTTATGCTCTGGTAACCATTTTTGTATTATTTCTAAATTTGACACTTTTTAAATTGATATATGTGCCATTATATGTTGTGTGGATGAAGTGTAACTATGTGAGTCATTTATATACATTATCTATTGTATTTACCTTATAAATGCTAAACATGAATCGGTGTAGTATACATGCATTCTATTATATGCACAAAAATAACTATATCTCCTCATTGGGTGTAGATGAGGTAGGTTGATCAAATTAACTTTAATCATGTCCCTTAGTATCTCACTTGAAATCTTATTTGACCTTTTAATACTTTTTGAATCACTAGTTTTAGATTTATTGTGTTGTGATTTATGATTTAGATATGTAACATTGTTTGCCACAAATTGACTAGGTAAAGATGCATATACATGATTTATAGTATTGTGCTCTAGAGGAATTTGTCTTTTAAATTTATTTTCTAATTATATAATATTTTCATGTAATATTTTATTCTAATTTGTTTAGCCTACAATTATATTTATCATATTGATAATTTAATCACATAGAGTCTCACAAATGCAAACCCTAGTTATTTATGATTAAACATGTAAGCACACACACTATAAGCAAGAGGTGTGAATAAGTTGAGTGTGGGGATTATTTAAATTAGTATAGTAAACTTCATCTCATGGATAAATAATATCATGGACCTAGTTAGAAGGAAAGTATCTATCACCCTCATGGACATGATGAGGAGGAGATTTTTCCTATGTATAAAGTATGACCTTAAAACTTGAAATGTAGCTAAATTATTTTTTAAATACTATATGTGTGTATTGTTTTTCTTTTTAATGGAATTCCACATAGGATAAAGATAACATGATATGAAATATGACATATTTTTCAATTGATATAAAGCATCATATATACATGTGTTTATGTCTTTTCTGAGTTTATTCTAAATTAAAGGGAATAAACATGTAAATGAATGCATTAAACATTGAAATAAGAAGTGATTAATTTATTTTTTCATTATGATCATGATTATATCAAATATAAATTATAATATGTATGTACCTAAAATTTGAGTAAAAATAGAAAATGGATACAAACCCTAAGTGTGTTCAGGGTTATGTTTTTTTAAATCTAGGGTTTGTTTGTAAAAAATTAAACTATATTTAAATAAATTAAAACCCAAATATAAAATTGATTTAATTAACTATGTTGTCTAAAAAATCATAAAATTAGAAGTATGCATTGTTGATTCATTACATGAAAATTAGAATTAATGTAAACTAGGGTTTGAAGCAAAATTCAAATTAAGTTAGGTTCAGTGAATGATTTAACATTTTAGGGTTTTACAAATATAAATCCTAAACTATATTAAAGCGATGAGATGTCTAAATGAATTACATAATATACAATAATTAAACATTGATTTTTTATGGATTTATAATTATTTTAACTTTTTAATAATAATAATAATAATAATAATAATAATAATAATAATAATAATAATAATAATAATAATAATAATAATAATAATAATAATAATAATAATAAAAATAATAACAATAACAATAAATATGCATAAATAGGGACTTATCTTGAAAGTGATTGTTGCAAAAGATCTAGGTTCTCAAAACTGGGTTTTGGATAGTGTTGAGTGTCATCAATAGGGTCCTTGGGTCTAAATACCCATTGGAAAATAGCTACCCACCTAGAAAATAACACTATACTATTGTAGTGTTCTCAAAATGTCACTAGTATCCTCTTTGCAATATTATTCCTATTTTTTGGGAGCACCTACACCTATGTTACCAAGTCTTATTTGAAACAACCCCAATTTTTTTATTTATCTACGAAAGTATGAAATGGAATATAAAGGGGGTCACTACATAGATATATGTAGTGTACTGTATGTTGGGAACTCTATATAAATACAAGAAAATCATAACTAGCATCCCAAGGATAATGCTATAAATAACTAGAATGGCCTTAGGTGCATCCAAACATGTCTAGCTAGCCAATTACTTGATAGATAATAATATAAGGTAGACAGGTAAGACTTAATCTTGGGATCTAAATGACCAAACACAAAAGTTCCACCTCATGAGATAAGCAAGTAGAGAACTCCAACCCATTACTAAAGACAACACAGATATGCTATTGAGTTACCATGGACTCAAACAAGGGTCAACCCATATGCTAACTTCCATTGGATCACTACACCATGATTTGATTCCCTAAGATGAATATTATGCCTTCATTCCATTAATAGGTGAAGGCCATGAACCCAAGATGTAACACCATGAAAAAATCATTATTATCCATAATTTAGAGGAATTTAAAAAATAATAAAATCAAGGTGGATGACCTCACACCCATGAGTAACCTATTGATCAAGCATACATTTAGTATTGGGAAATAAATTATTCCTCATGCTATAGGACACTCATCATACTATAGGATCACCATCCTATGAGCCATCCAAAGGGGTCTCACACCTAATTGTTAATTAACTTTTAGTTATCTTACCATGTTATATAAATAAACATAAGTAATTGTTCCATACAAATAACATGTATATGTCCATGCATGTTTATTATTTAATTAGTCTCAGGCAATGACTTATGTGTTTATTAAAGAATATTATGATTTAGAAACTCATTTTTAAGGTGGACTATTTAACCATATAATCAAGTGTTAACATTAAAGTCTCCATAGATTACTAATTCTCATCCTCATTCTAGTTTATTCACATTTCACAATGATTATTCATGTTTTAGTAATTACCACACAAGGTATGTCCCAACATTAATTGATAAGGTACACTTATACATTCAAGTACATATATCAACTAAACCCAATACTAACTATTCTAATATAATCATAAATGAAATTTTAAGCCAAATTTGTAACAACCTACCTAGTTGTTCTTAGAAAATGCAATAAGTTTTTTTTTTTAAACTAAAACATTGAATATTCATTCAACCATAGTTGATAGAATACTTCAATCAATAATAAACAACAACTTCAAGTAATAATAGTTTAAACATTCCAATATTGTAAACAATAGAATAAAATATATTATACATAAAGTTTACTATCACACAAGGATCATTAGCATAATCCAAAAATCCCAAACAAGTATTGGTACTAATTTAACCACTTGCTTAGATTTCTATGTAATCAAGTCTACCCTATCCTAGCCTAAGGATATAGATCTGATGCCCTCATCATAATCTTAGGAAGGTACATATCCATTCCTCAGAATTAGGGTTTGATGTAGTTTTCCTTTCAAATGTGATGGTCTCCTCTATGAGACATCACCACTAAAGGGGTTGGTACTTTAAGATAAATAGGGAATAAACTACTTGTGACATAAATGATCTTCTACAACGAGTCTTCAATTCCATAACTAAGTGATACACTCAAATAACACCTTACTATCTAGGGTTTCATGCTTACCCAACACTCTCACATAAAACTTAGATAAAATAATGATGAAGGAAGCTACATTCCTAGTTCCATAGAGAATCACATCTAGGCACATGATTAAGCTAAGTATACAAAACAAAGTAAGTCATATAGATATAACACATAATAGTAAAACTTAAAATTCATTTAAACTCACAATACTATATGCATACACACATTTTTTATTATTAGATGATATAAACATATTTCTCAAGTAATAATCATAAATTTTTTTAAATAGTCATTTTAGGTGAGAGTCTATATATATATATATATATATATATATATATATATATATATATATATATAACTACAATACGTACCACTTGGGTATATACATCTACATTGAAGGATCCTATGATATCCCATACTATCATATTTGATGATCACTCTACCCAACATTATCAACCATAACATCTATATTTATTTAAGTATAGGTCAAGACATAATAATTATAGTATATACCATCTGAGTATTTTCCATACTATAAAACACTATGACATCCCATACTATCATAGTCTTTGTGTTTGAGTTTTTGACTCAACACCAACAACAATATTCACCTAACCATAATAAATAAAGAAAGTCAAGATTATAATATCTAATTTTACATTAATAACGATATAATGAGGACATAATCTCAAGGCGCACCTCATGAATCACTATGCTATTATAGAAATGTCTAGCCACTTGCAAGGTTTAACTTTCTAATGAAATATATTATATATAGTGTTCATCCTATAAGATACGATAAACTTGATCATGTTGACAAGTTTGTATAATATTACTATACCATAAAAAGTATATTTTATTTCAATATCATTGTAATAATTGTCATACTAAGTAATACCTATCAAGGTTAGTTTCCTATGCCTATGCTCATTCCCCAAGCTGCCATACATATCTGTAATGTCTCCTACATGCACAAAATCAGGGCTAGATGTAGTTCTACCCAACTAATAAAGGTATAAATACATTCCTTCATTATAGAGAAAAGACTCAAGGGTCCTTAAAACCTTATCACTTACATCACTATGTATAATCTAGGACTATTGATGTCCAACATCATTCTCATGTCCTCCTATACTACAACATTTTGAATTTTAACTACATACAAAAAGTGTATCAATTAGTTTGTATACCACTATTCAATTCCAAATCATAAATTTTCCTCTCATGTATAATATATATATAAATATGGGTTACATAAACATAGAGTAAATATGTGATAGTTTTTTATTTGAGAGTCCTTTCATAACCATACCATTTGGGTATGTGTATCAAAGGACTTTAACATCATGCATCAAATATCAATAAATACTACTCGATATGCTAGGACACCCATGTGTTGTAATATTCTACTACATAATGTGTATTATAAAGAAAAATATGTTTATACTATGATATTTCACAATATGTAAATCAGACATATGAATTAACAATGTTAATCTAACATTACCTTAGCTAAAGATCATCTGGATCAATCAATTTCATAACACATCAGTTAATTGGGTTATCCATACCCATCATTGGTGATGCTAACTAGGATTGAGAAACCATCTCACTTCTTGGGTAGTATCATCAATCCATGCCCCATATATACATAATAGATAAATAATCCAAAGCATAAGCTCACCATGTGGATAAACTAATCTAAATATCATAATCACAATGCAATATCCAATATAAATAAACATACATTGACAAAATCATGCCAACCAAAATATGATTACCAAAGTCTATATTAACTTAATTATAATAGATGTTTCTAAGCATAATCCAATGCATTTGTACAAAAGTACATTTAAGAGAATAATGATCTCTCAGACATTTACCAAAATGGCTAAGTTTGGTTTCCTCTAGAAACCAATAAAATTATGAAAAGACTCTAATTATCTAATTTTCATAATTTTAAAATGACAAAAAGTATATAACACCATGGAATCAATCATTTACAAACATATTCTATTGATTTCATTCATATATAAAAACCCAAGATTGCTTTTTACTAACCAAACATTTGATTAAGGGATTTCAGCATTTCATTTATCAATATAAAATATGTTCATCATTCCATGGAATAATATAATATAGTCAATATAACTTTGGAATTTAAATATTAATTATGATTTCATTTAAATAAGACTTGGTATTATAATTATAAGTATATCTTATTTATTATGCTCGTTATCAAAATACATTGCTAGATGGAAATGTAAATGGTAATGCTTTCTATTCATCTGTGATTTGGAAATTTGAAGAAAAATTAAAGTTCCACCAAACATTCAATCTTAAATTAAATGAGATACAAAATTTATTTTATTTAAAAACTTTAGAACATTATCTAAAAGGTTTAATGTATTAACCATATGACTCATCTTATTATCTATATGACTCTACATTTTGTCCTCATGATAAGGTGTTCACCCTCTATCATGGCATTTTCATCTTACATATTTTTTAATCTTAAAATAATTTTTTAACTCAATGTTCAATCACACTAATTAAAAATATACTAAAGTTCAACCTTATATAAACCTATATATAGATATCTAGATTAGATCTGACAAGTATTGTTATAATAATATTCAAAAATAATTAATCAAACACAACCATATATAAATCCATATATTTATTTGGTTCAAGTCTTATATGTATTGATATAATAAATTTATAAAACATGATTTGTGTAAGATCTAACTTCACATAGTAGACTCAGACATATCATAGTGTAATCAAATTGACTTATGTTACAAAATGAATTCTAATAAGATGATCATATGAACTAAACAAATCTCAATTAATAAGTACATTATCTTATTCTATATTTAGTCCAATAGCTAATTTAAATGTTATCATACCAATAAGAGAAATATAGCTATTTTATTAATCTAGTCTTTTATTACTCACTCTTAATTATTTTGGTTTTCATAATTTACATGTTAATAATGGCTAGAACCGCTGATCCAAACAACAATCCAGATGACAATTCAGGTGATGGGTCTACTCCAATTGATGGTGGAACTTCTGGGAGCCATAAATTTTGCACCATAACTCCAATTGACTCACTGTTTGAACCGTTGGAAAGCTAATAATGAAGGGAACATTGTGAGATGAAATTGAGTTCCACTTAATGAAGTTTGACCCCATAAAACCCAATAGAATTGTCCCAAATTTCAATTTTAGTAGTGCAGTCTAAAAATCGTAAGTTTCTAAAAATAATAATTCCTCAAATTATGTATTGTTGTAAATCATGGAAGTCAAACCAATTCATCTCCCTTGAGATTGGTGACCTTCCACATCCTCTCCACACCTTCAAAACATGTATAAATGAAGATGTAACCCAAAATGGAAATTGGACATCTCTTCTCAGAGATAAGCATATGTTTGGGTCTGCAATTTTGATAAATAAAACATCTCTTTTCAAAGATAGCATTATTTGAATTGTGTTGTTCTTGTTTCTGAATTATATTTCAACCAAATTTTTTTGAGTTTTGGATCAACCGCTCTTTGTGTGTTAAAATGAAATCAATTTGGTTTCAAAACTAGATCCAATAAAATCCATTCACAACATAATTGTATCTCATTTATGAATTCATTAATTTCTTACCAAATTGCATAAGGAAATAAATATTAATTGTTATTTCTAAATCAAACCAAGATTCTAGATTTATCCTCAAGGAACCCCCTAAATCAAACTTCAGCCAGATAGATGGTTTTAATTTATTAATTTTGTTGATTTTTAAATTCCTTATGATTTTATATGACTTCTATAATTTCCTTCTAGTATCCAAACTTTAAGCTTAAAACAAATATTAAATTGACTTATAAAACAAGAAATAAAATCAACCACTTATAGGTGGAAGTTACCATTATAGAAGAGGGGTTTCCTTCCTATCGTAGCCTTGTATATTATCTAAATATGGCATAAAATTATACTTAGGCCAAATTTTAGTTCTTCTACATGTCTATTTTTTTTTTGAGAGAGGCTTGACACTCCCATCGTTCCCCTCAATTTGCTTGACTCACCCCTGGTGACTCTTTTCCTCTTCTAACTTCCATTATGCCAATTCACAATAATGTAAAATCAAATAGTTACTAGCCAAAGTATAATGAAACTCATTATAGAATGGAAAAAATTTAGTTTCCATGATATAATTGTTGAATGTAGGAAACATATATAAAATGGCTCACTCACTCGACCAAAGCACATTTGTATGTCCTATCTAGACATGGAAATAACACATATTTGTAGTCTATTGAAGCATAGAGGTGATTTTTGAGTCTATTTAAATCCTTAAATGAAATGTAATGTTGTCTTGCTTGGGTTAAAATAGCTGAGATAAAATAATCATGGCACCATTGCTCTTGGCTAAGTTAAAGAAAAGAAAAGAATAAAACTTGATATAGAAATAATGATAATGATGTTACATGAAAAGATTAATGTAGGAGGTTTAAATCCTAGACATGGTGATAATAAGGATTATGTGTAAAAATGAAGAAGCCAAGGTCAATGACATGATGTAGGAGAGGCAACCGTAGAGATGGCTCAGTGTGGTGTAGCTTCTTTGACTGATTTACCATTTTCCTCCATACACTCCTCCTCCCTATTCTAATCTACAGACCTCCTTCATTTTGCATTATTTTCATCTTTCACCATTGTCTTCCCTATATCATCCTATGTCTAAATCCCTTTATTTTTTTCCTTAATACCTTTTTTTCTCCCTTTTTCCAACCTTTGCATGCTACTTGAATCCAAATCTATAGGTTTTGTTCCAAAAATTAACTACAAGTTCCACCAGTAATTATTAGATAAATTCTAATTTATCTTCCTAGATTTACCAAGTTAATATCAAGGTAACTTAACTTGAATCTTTTTAAAATATCTCATTAATTAAATCCATAAAAATATTTCATGCATTACTACATATTATCAATTCCACTTGACTGATATCAAATAAGTCTATTTAAAGTATATGTTCATCCTAGTGTTTAATTAGGATTTATACTCATTTTTAATTAACATAATTATTATGTTGAATATCTTAAATTAATAATTGGCTAATACAATAATTAAACAATTTAAAATTATAATAAATCTTTATTTTGATAAATTAAATATATAATTTCTACTATTATTTTTTCCTATTAAAATATGCATTAATGACATAATTTATATAGTACAATATAAAGCATCTCATAACATAATAATCATTATAAACAAATTTCAAATCCATAAAGTTAAAAGTAAAAATGTAGCGTGAAATCAGGATCTAACATCCTACCCCCTAAAACTAGTCACCATCCTGATGACACAAAAGTTCTGAATGACATTAAGGTTTATCAACATATAAACATATTATATATTATCACAACATGTAAATAATTGCAAATTCTACCCTTAAAAACTCATCCTAGTGCACTCATTTAATATTATCCATAGAGTATTGATCCCACAAGACCTTACTTCATGACATTTTCTATTATGAAATTAAGTTTTGTGAATGTCACTTATGCTAATTTATTTAACATGACCACCCTAGGGTCCAAAAACTTGGAAAAAGTCTTATTGACTTTCCAAATACACATGAGATCATCAAAACAACTGACCAAGAAGAGTCTCACAAATATTTCCAGTCCCTCTTCACATATCTCTAACCTAAAGAGTGTATTTCTCAATTTGGAGATAAGTATTAAGGGCACCAGACAAGAATAATGTATATATGTTAATATTATCACTACTTCACATAGCCTTGAATAGGTATAACATATCAATATTGTCCTAACTCAATCAGATCTCTAGACAATTATGATAATGAATAAGAACTAGTAAAAATGTATATAATCATGGAATAATGATCCACATGGAACACCTATCTAGTATACATGAGTATGGCCATACGACTGAATTTGACAAGTTGCACCTATCAAATCCCATATTTGACAAGTCTGTCTATCATATCCAACTTAGTACCCATAATATGATTCAATTTTAGGCTAATTAGGATACTATCCTATTGATTATAACTCATGTTCATAATTCACCACTCTTATTTTGGGTCTCTATGGGTTCATGATCTCTAAACAAAATGTGGACATGGCTCAAATAAACACAATATATGCTAACAGATCATAGAAAGCATTACTATATGATATAATATTTCCATATGTACTAATATACATATAAAAAAATTATATAATCATCTTGAGATTGTGTTAAGTTTCTAATAAATATACATAACTAGTATCATAGTTTTTCAACTTAACCTATTATATAAATAATCTCACAATTAAGATAACATACGTAGGCAAAAGATTATATCACCCTTCAACCTTATAAGTGAAGCTATTATCACTTGAAATTAAACCAAATGTGGAGATGGTACAAGCTTCTATTCATTAAATTGAGACAATAGAACCACCTGTGGGTATCCCTATTGGGAGGTGGATCTCTATATTAGGGGCTAGCTCCCCTAGATGCATTATTTAAGCTCATATCCTTCTAATAAAAACTTGGGGGGTTAAAAAGGGTTAATAATAACATGAAAAGTAAACATATTATATTATATTATATTTGATGCACCAAATGTATACTCCACTCACACTCTTTGACATGCACTTGAAATTAGGAACAAGCTACATATACACTTCAGTCAACATCAACTCTCTATCTCTCACATCAATTATTCGACATGGGGTCTTGGGGTTAGATGTAAGTGATTATTCTATCCAATATATTATCTTATAATACCTATTTTTTATTCCTCCTATCTTAAGCTAACCCTCTCACTTGACACTTATTTTTGACCTGTAATCAAGGAATCACAATACATTAGGTACTAATGGAATCAACATCTGAAGCTAAATGGAAGTTACACTTGCACAAGACTAATACCAATCATGTAAACTTAATTAAATATTTTAATGAGGTAAAATAATTTTATTTATTTATTCAAGGCAAAATTTTGGTATGTCTTCACCATACCCAAGTGGAGTTATCCATTACAATGCCAAAAGGCCAAAAATTTATAGAAGAAATAGGAAGATAGAGAGAAGGGAAGTCCAAAAGTCACTTGGATATGTGTACATGTGAGAGAATTATTTAAAATTTCATGTGTAAGAGATTTGGGGTGTGATATTCCATGTCATATAGGTATAATTTTCCAAAACAATTCATAAGAATAGTGAAAAGTGGCACAAAACCTATAATTTTGGCTTAGGAAACTGCCCTCATGGTTTGCCTTCCAAAACTACATTTATCCCTACATATGGTCAGGTATTATGGTTTTTATAAGTAATAGGGGTTTTAAAAATTCCCTAAATCCATTTTATTTATCCTTAACCATAACTATTCTTGTGGACATTCAAAATCATTCCTAGTAGTCTCAAAATGACTCTTTTCCATGCACCTTCTCCACTAGGCATTCAAAACTCCTCAAAATAAAAAAATGATCTATGAAAAAGAGGGAATGAAAATTTTAAAATGTTCCCATATCATCAGTTTCAATAAAAAACTTTCAAAAGGCTTCCTTAATTGCTTTTCACCACCTTCCCCAAGTGTTCACTAGCTGGCTCACTAGACTGGCTAAAAGTGAGGACCTAGTTGGAAAACATAGAAGATCATTCATGAGATGAGGTTAATTTTTGGAGTTATAAAAAGTGTAAATATTAATCTCAAAGTTTTTTCATCTCCTAAATCCTCTTGTAGCTTGCACAACATTCAAAATTGTCAAAATAAACTCGATTTCCTCTAATTTGTATAGTTTTTTCATAATAAAATAACATGTGTAGGATACTCTGAGATTCCTCTACAAGTTATAGGTGTTTTCATGTCCATTACCTTGCATTTTTATACCTCATTTTCTTCCTTTCTCCAATCAGGTCTCTATAAGGGTTTTACAAGGGTTTTGAGTGGCTTGGACTCTTAACTTTTTTTCATAAAAGTCAAACATTGAAACCCTAGAAAAATTATATTTTTGGAATCTTAAGAACCACCTATAACTTATTTTAATGGCTCAGGTTCCCATGAAAACATCCATGAAAGATATGAGTGATGGAAGTTGACCTTTAAGTTGTTCTTATGCTTCTTATGAGGGAATAAGTAGGTCTAATGTTAGAGGTGGATTTATATGCATTTTCCTCACCAAAAATAATATTTATCACCTCTATATCTGATCTAAAAACTTGTTAAAATCATTTTGAGATATCACCAAGAGGAAAAAATGGGAATGACACCTATTTTGGGATAAGAGTTATGCCCCATTAGAACTTTATGAACCAAAACACCATAATTATCACCTTTAATACATTCATTTAGAATCAAAACATCATATTTTACCACCCTAGGAATCATATAAACATAATATTTATTAGATAAGGTTAGAAATTGAAGTGACTTCTCATTTGGGGTTGGGTTTGTATGCTTTTATAATAGGTCTGCCTACATACCTACTTATCCAGACCATCTCCTTGACATTTCAATGGTAAAATATGGTTTTTTATGTCCCCATAGGTTTTTTATAGCTTTAAAAAAGTTAATTTTAACCCTCATTACCTTTTATTCCATGATTTCATCACTTTTCCCAAAATTGGCACCTTCATGCACACTAAAAGTGACCCTACTCTAAGATAAAATAGAGAATTTTTTCACCATTTTACTTGGAAAATTGATGTTTTAAAGTTTTATATAGGTCCTAAGGGTACTCTTTATCTAAATTGAGCTCACAACTCCTCCATTTTGTCCTCCAACTTTCCATTTTTTGAAGGCAAACTTTTGTCTAGGAAGGGTTTGTGGGTAGGCAGGGTATATAACTATATTTGGAGGTCCTTGGATTTTAATTGAGATTTATTATGATTTTTATGGATCATAAATTATTTAAATAACCAATTAAAACCATATGTCTCCTTCTTTCCCCTTCAAACACCTTCTATGCCATGAAACCTAGCATTAGGCCTAAAATTGCCTACAAAGGAACTCATTGTCTTGTGTTTATTATATGTCTTCTTGAGCTAGGTTTGGATTTAAATTCACCATATTTTATATTATTTTAAAAATCCAATAAATTTTTCCATTTAATATCTTTTTCTTTGATTTTCATCCTTTTACCCTGGCTTATTCTTTGCTTTCCGAAATAGGCTTCTACCCCTTAAGAATTGAGATAGTGCCCTTAAGTCATCCTTATAGGTGTGTTTGAGGGTTTATTGGATTATTTAATTACTATTTGTACCATAAAAAACCTATTTAAACCACTTAAAATTCATTTTCTTTTCAAACACCTTGTCTCATGCTTCTCTAGCCCCATCCCATGTATTGCTTCACTATACTATTTGTACGGACTAAAACACAAATTTCATTATTTGTAAGCTCTCATAGATGTATTTAGGCTCAAAATATGTGTAAAAAACATTTATTTCACCTTAATATCATTAAATATTCATCTCATCCATTTTAATTCATTGTTTGACCTCAAAATACCTCCTAACTCTTGACTGAGATCAAACTCATGGTTCTGACTTTAGATGCCTATTTCTAGGCCTGTAGGCTTCATGGTAAGGCATTCAAGCTTTAAAAGGTATGTAATTAGACTTTTATGATCTAAATATCATCATAAAATATTCATATGAATCACCTACATGATTAATCTGAGCTCAAAATACCCTTTTCACCTTGATTGCTACCAATTCTTCATATTAGGTTGTAAGTGCATGTTCCCAGTCTTGTAGGTTACAATGAGCTTGATTTGGATAAAGTTCACCTTGTATAGGGTATTTTTTAACTTTAATTTAGGATTTTATAATTCAAATTTTTATCATATTATTATTTATGAGTCCTTATGCCATCTTTTTGTACTATTCCTTGAAACACTGCCCTCACTGCCTCTCTACCCTGTGTATGGACAGGGATGGTCCAAAAGGTCATTTCATGCAATATCCCCCTTTTAATTACCTAAGTGATTAGGAAATATTTTTACATCCATTTTAATTATTTCATAAACTTTTAAAATTTATATTATTCTCATATGTAGTGTAAATTGACAACCTCCATCAATATCCTGTAGACATCACTATTGCAAATTAGTGATTTTTAACCATTTCAAGACGTCTCAAAACCTATGTTCCACTCCTCCTTTTGACATAAAAATGGAATGGTTATTATTTTAGGATATTTATGAAATATAAACCAAAAAAATATTTTTTAAACCTTTGATAACATGTCACACATCATCTCAAAAAACCCTTAGGACCTCTGTTTGGTTCATTTTGGGATTGAGAACCGAAAATAGTTAACTCTCTTTTTTAGAGTGAAAAATACACTTATAGAAGCCTATAAACCTTATTATCATAGAAAAAAGGACTATTTTATATTATAGGTATCAATCATGAGTTCCACCATGTTTCTCACCATTCATTTCCACACAAACCTCCTAGAGATCAAGTGTAAGGTGACTGTAACAAGCTAGGCAGTAAACAATTGTGCATAGTTTAGGCCTTAGGATATATTATTTGATCATAAAATGACATTATAATGTTTAAAACTAATTAAAATCCTTAAAAATCATTTATTAAAATTAATATGACTCAACATGCTCTTGTAAGTGAAACGTTGACTGTTATATGCAAGGAAAACATGAGAGAGCAAGAAAAAAGCAAGTCAAGGCCTTCCAAATAGAAAAAAACACTTGTAATACCTTGAATATATAACCAAAATTATTAAAATCATAAAAATAATCAAAAATCCCTTTTTCTAATGTGTAAAAATGACTCACAAAGAAACTGAGCTAATTGGTAATGCAAACTAGGCCATTTGCAAGCATGTACAAGCCTAAAGAAGGCTTTCCCAAGTATTTGAAAATTAAAACACCAAAAGAATAATAATAAAATATTTAAAAACATGTGTAATCACATGAAAAAAACCATTCCATCAATCCAAATAAAATAAAGTTGAAATATATTCAAAAAGAGACCCCCTCATGGTTGAATAGGCATAAAAAGTTACTTGGAGTGTTAACGATTGTTAATAAATGAGGAGGCACCAAATTTAAAATTATTATTACGGATGTGAATTATAATTAGATAAATATCCACCCCCAAGATAATTCCTCCAACTCAAACTGTATGGCCCGTAGTGAGCACTTGAATTTAACCTTCTTTTGCATGTTAAGAGGAAAAAGAAGAAAAATGAGTTGTAGATGTATTTTTTCATGAAATTTAATAAAATAAAATGTGGTAATGAATTTTGGGGATTTTAATAGTCACACCAACATGTTTTCCAAGTGGCACACTTCCCAAGGCAACCATACAAGTGCTAATTTCTCTCTCCTTAGCTAAGAAAACTACCTTTTATCTAAACAACCTACAATTTATTTAGTTATGTCAACTTTTTAAAAACTCTAAGGACACATGGGGTATTAAATAATCTTTTATAACTTGTAAAAATGCTAGTAAACCCATACAAATCATTAAATGTACTATTTAGACCCTTAAAATGACCCCAAATGACATGATAGGCTAATGAAATGAGTGACCAAGGTTAATATAACATTCATATTCATTAAATGACCTATAAAAAACCTTATGAAAATATATTATTCCCCCTAATATGCCTAAAAATGAATTTTTTAACTAAGGGTGCACTATTTTGATTTAAAAGTCAAAATTGGTCAACAAATTGGTGACTCATTGGGGTACTATACCTGTTATACTAACTAAACTAGTAACCTTATTAGTCCATTTGGATTATGAAGTCATCTAAGGACTAAGGTAAGTGAGATACCTTGACCACTGACTCAAACCTTGATCAACAAGACAACCATTGATTACCTCAAACACACAAAGGAAAGAGACACACAATAAAGACAAAAGCAAACACACATGAGCTACTTAGCACTTATGGAAAAAACATAGAAAAAAGGAAACAAATATGTAAATTTCTCTTTATTATACTTCCCTTCCTATATCAAAATGGAATTATCTTAGGTATGCTTCCTCACTAGATGAGTGAGGGTGCCAGGCATGCTACTTCTTAGATGGGGTGTTAGATGACTCTTGATTCCTCTTTTCTCTTTGATTTTGTTCATAATATAATGGAACCATCTCCCATGTATTTTTAAATTAGGAAAGGTCCTCTTGAACCTTAAATCATGCCTAAAACTATTGTCCCTTCATCTTGACATGATAAATCTAAAATTCTATGTATGGAGTAGCTTGTTTCAAGTGCATCTCTCCTTGAAGGATCTCATCATACTTATCCATTCTCTTAATCCATTAAAACTATTCAAGGAGAATTGTATCATAAAAATTTGAAGGTTTTTCTTGATTTAATTCTTCATGAATATTTTTGGAGGTGGTTACATAGGTGGATGTAGAGACAATCTCCAAGTTACCTTCTAAATGCCTAAAATCATCATAGATTACTCTACTATGATCCATGTTATCTTCATGATGCTAATCTTTAACATGTATTTGTTCTCTCTCATCTTGATATTTCTTGTTTAGGATCTTGTTCTTTTCCTTATTCTCATACTCTTGTAACATTTGCGTGTAAATCTATCACATGCCCTCCTTTTGAGCCACATCTTCTTTCTTGCCATGACTAGTCAACTCCAAGGGATTTGTAGGTTCTTTGAGAGATTCAACGTCATTATATATGCTCTCAAATATTTTTCATAGGTCATCATCCTTTTTCTATCTTGGATCATGAAAAGGAGAGACAAAAAAGTTTATTTCTTCTTCTTCCTTAGAGTCCAAGAGAACTTGTTCCAAGGCATCTTTTCTAACACAAAGACAATATTATTTCATATCCTCACAACTTGACCTCTCTTCACCATCATTTATCCCTTCTTCATCTTCAATCCAATCTAATATTTCAATCCCATCCTCTCTCCTAGGGACATAAACCTTAGGTACCTCAAAAATAGTGAGCTTGGAAAAAGGGGTTTCCCAAGTAGAAAGATAATTCTCAACATTAGGAGGGCAAATTTGATTAGTTGGAAGGGGTGGAAGGATGGGTTCAATAACTTCTTGAGGATGGGTGGGAGGGTGTTGACCAGTTCCCAATGTCTCTTCCCTAATAGATTCTCCATTTAAATATGACTTGTTCTTTTCCTCATGGGATACTATCACATCTTTCCATCTAGGGAAGGTGGGTTCAAGGATAGCTTCATGGAATTGAGAGGCTGATGAAGGGGTAAAAGATATGTCTAGGAAACCTATAGTTTCCTTGGTATTGGAACTTTGAATACAATTTGGAGAATTGGGTTTAGATAAATTACCTTCCCTTATCATGATGAACTACCTCAATGACTAATTGGCCAATTCAAACACCCTTTCAAGATGAGATTCAAAGTTTAATCTCTCCCTCTCAAAATCCTCTCCCAATAAATGAACCTACTCAACCATGATGTTATTCTCCCTTGGGATACTTTCTTGGATGGATTTCCAAGAAGTGAAACTTTGGGAAGTATATGAGGGATTTGTGGTATTAGGAAACATGGTTGGAATAAAAATTTTAAGGGATAACGATGCCACACTTGAAGGTGAATGTGGGGATTTTTAAGGTTACCAAGATGGGATTTGTTCATAAAATCTCAATATCTCCTCTAGCTTAAAGATCAAACCACACACATCAAGAATTTCATAGGTAAGATATGGCCAATTATCCCCCTCTATAGGTATCCACTCCTTCTTGATTTATTCTAAGGCATTCCTTACACTCTTAATACAAACACTAGGTATGATTTCACCATAACCATGTCTAGTGTCAAGGTCTAGCATGTATTCTTGGTAACCAAGGATAGTTATTTTGAAACTAGTAATGGAATGGCTTAAAAAAGAGAGATAGGTGTGTTGGATGGAGTAAAAACTTGATAGGTATGGTCATTATCAGCATATGCTTGATGAGGATCATGATAAGTATGGACAAGAACTTGCTCATAATCAAGAGGAAGAGGCACAGATGGACATAACTCCTCAACTTGTGTTAAACTAAGCTCAAACTCACAAATATCCATAAATCACTTCACAAAATAGTATAGAACAAGAAAATAACTTCAATTCATATACCTAGGCTGCTCAACTAGTATATATTTATGTGGAATCATCATTGATGTTTATTAGAATTGACTCTAAAGGTTGATGTCTTGAGGAGAACACCAAAACTCCTCAAGGAATGGACTCAATAGTCCTAATGAGCATGTTAAAAACTATTGTCACTTGAACTTGTACCCAATGAGGAGATGGTACGATATTATCATCATTCAATTTAAATAATGGAACTTCACTTGACACTTCTTGTTGACCTATAAGAAATCAATCACAATACACTAGGTACTAATGGAATCAACATGTGAAGGTAAATGGAAGTTACACTTTAAATAGACTAATACCAAGCATGTAAACTTAATTAAATATTTGAATGAGTTAAATCACTTATATTTATTGATTCAATTAAAAATTTTGGTAGGGATTTTACATACCCAAGTGGAGTTATCTATTACAATGCTAAAAGGCCAAAATTTATAGAAGAAATGGGAAGATAGAGAGAAGGGAATTTCCAAAATTCACTTGGACATGTGTCCATATAAGAGAATTAGTTAAAATTTCAAGTGGTAGAGATGTGGGGTGGTCTATTCCATGTCATAGAGGTATACTTATCCAAAAAAAGTTATAAGGATATTGAAAAGTGGCACAAAACTTGCAATTTTGGCACATGAAACTACCCTCATGATTTGCCTTCCAAAAATACCTTTATCCATACATATGTTCAATTATGATGGTTTTTATAAGTAATAAATTTTACAAACAAGTCTTCACATGCATTGGATTAATCCCTAACCATCCCTAATCTTGTGGACATGCAAAATCATTCCTAGTAGTCTCAAAATGACTATTTTCCATGCACCTTCTCCACTTAGCATTCAAAACTTATAAAAATTTCAAAATTATCTACGAAAAATAGGTCATGATACTTTTAAAAGTTTCCCATATAATTAGTTTCAATAAAAACCCTTCAAAAGGCATCCTTAATTACTTTTCACCACTTTCACCAAGTGTTCACTAGCTGGCTCATTAGACTGGCTAAAAGTGAGGACTTGTTTGGGGAAATTAGAGGAATATTAATGAGATTATGTGAATTTTTGGAGTTATATCAAGTGTAAATATTCCTCCCAAAGTTTGTTTCATCTCCTAAATCCTTATGTAGCTTACACACCACTCAAAATGTTTAAAACAAAATTGATTTTCCTCTAATCCATATAGTTCCATACAATAAAATCACATGTGTAGTATCCTATAAGATCAAAATAAAACTTCCATGTGGTTTCATGGCCATTCCCTTTCATTTGGATACCTCATTTCCTTCCTTTCTCCAATCAGGTCTCTATAAGCGTTTTACAAGGGTTTTGAGTGCCTTAGACTCTTAGGCTTTGTTTATAAAGGTCAAAAATTTAAACCATATTAAAATTAAATTTATTTACTATTAATAAATCATTATAACTTATTTTTATGTCTTAGGGTTCCATGTAAACATACATGAAAGATATGAGTGATGACAGTTGACCTTAGAGTTACTCTTGTGCTTCCTGTGAGGGTTTTAATAGGTTTAGGGTTAGAGATGTATTTTTTAGAGTTTCCTCACCAAAAAAAAATTCCTCGCCTCTTTATCTGACCTAAAAACATGTTAAAATAATTTTCAGAGCTCACCAAGAGGAAAAAATTAGAATGACCCCTATTTTGGGATAAAATTTATGCCCTACCAACAGGCCTATTAGTACCTTGTGAACCAAAATACCATAATTATCATATTAAATAAATTAATTCAACATTAAAACATCATATTATATCCCCATATTCATCATATAAACATTATAGTTCTTGTATAAGGTTATAACTTGAAGTGACCTCTCATTTGGGGTTGCATTTGTATATTTTTATACTAGGTATGCTTGCATACCTACTTATCTAGACCATATAATTGGAATTAAAACCATAAAATATGTTTTTTTATGTCCCTATATGTTTATTTACATATTTAAGAAACTCAAAATTAACCCTCCTTACCTTCTGGTATATGATTTCACCACTTTTCCCAAAATTGACACCTTCATGCACACTAAAAGTGACCCTGATATGAGATTAAAAAAAGGGTATTTTAACTATTTACCTTGGAAAATTCATGGTTTTATAGTTTTATATATGTCCTAATGGTACTTTTTACCAAAATTAATCTCCCAAATCCTTAATTTGGTCCTCCAACTCTTCTTTTTTTGAAGGCAGCCTTTTGACTAGGAAGGGTTTGTGGGTAGGTAGGGTATAAAAATATATTTGGAGGTCCTTGGGTTTAAATTGAGATTTATTTTTATGTTTAAGGATAATAAATTATTTAAATAACCCATTAAATCACTATCTATCCCTCTTTACCCTTTAAACACCTTCCATGCCATGGAACCTAACATTCGGCCTAAAACTACCTATAAAGGAAAGCATTATCTTGTGCTTGTTATAGGTCTTATTGAGCTAGGTTTGGATTTAAATTAACCATATAAACATATTATATTATGTTAAAAATCTAATAAATTATTCCATTCAAATATTTCTCTTTGAGTTTCATCTTTTTGCCCTAGCTCATTCTTTGCCTTCCAAAATAGGTCTTTGCCCCTTAAGCACTGAGACAATCCCCTTAAGTCATGCCTATAGGTGTGTTCAAGGGTTTATTATATTATTTAAGGAATATTTATACCATAAAAAACCTATTTAAACCACTTACCATTCATTTTAATTTCAAATACATTGTCTCATGCTTCTCTAGTGCCATCTAATGTATTGCTTCACTGTACTGCTTGTACAGACTGAGACACAATTTTCATTATTTTTAAGCTCTTATGGATGTATTTAGCCTCAAAATGTGTGTAAAAAACCTTATATTTACCTTCATATCATAAAATATTCATCTCATCCATTTTAATGGATTTTTTGACCTCAAAAGACCTCCTAACTCTTGACTGAGATCAAACTCAGGGTTTTAACTATAGATGCCTATTTATAGGCTTGTAGGCTTCATGGTAAGGCATTAAAAATTAAAAATGGGTGTATTTATCCTTTTTTTATATCCATATAATTATAAAATATTCATTTGACTCACCTAAAATCTTAATTTTAGCTTGAAAGACCCTTTTCACCTTGATTGCTAATAATTCATCATAATAGGTTGTAGGTGCATGTTCTCAGTCCTATAGGTTATAATGAGCTTGATTTGGATCATGTTCACATATTATATAGGATTTATGAAATTTAATTTATCCTTTCATAATTAAATTTTTTATTATATTCTTATTTAGGATTCCTTACACCATCCTTTTGTGCTAATCCTTCAAACACTGCCCTCATTGTCTCTCTACCCTGTGTATGAACAGGGATGGTCCAAAGGGTCATTTCATGCAATATCCCCATTATCCCTTACCTTAGTGATAAATAATGATTTATATATCCCTTTTAAGTGTTTAATAAACGTATATAAGGTCTTGTATTCTCATATGTAGTTCAAGTTGACAACCTCCATCAATATCCTATAGACATCATTGTTGCAAATCAATGATTTTAAGTCATTTTAGGAGGTCTCAAAACCTATGTTCCACTCTTTATTTTGAATTAAAAATTGGAATGGTTTTTATTTGATTATATTTAAATATTTACTAAAAAAATATGTTTTAAACCTCTTATAATATGGCACACATCATCTTTAAAAACCCTCAAGATCTCTGTTTGGTCAATTTTGGGACTAAGAACCCAAAACAGTCAACTCTCTTTTTTGGATTGAAAAATCCACTTGTATAAGCCTCTAAAAATTCACAGCATGGAAAAAAGGAATATTGGATATGATAGGTATCAATAATGAGTTCCACCATGTTTTTTACCATTCATTCTCTATATAAACCTCTTAGAGATCAAGTGCAAGGTGACTGTAACAAGCTAGGTAGTGAATAATTGTGTATAGTTTAGGCCTTAGGATCTCTTATTTTATCATAAAATGAAATTATAATGTTCCCAAGGAATTAAAAACCTTACCAAGAATTTCTTAAAATTAATGTGACTCAACATACTCTTATAAGTGAAACTTTGACTGTTATATGCAAGGAAAACATGAGAGAGCAAGAAAAATGCAAGTCAAGGCCTTCCAAATACCAAAAAACACTTGTAAAACCTTTAATATATAAAAAAATTATGAGAATCATAAAAAAAATCACCAAATCCCTTATTCCAATGTGGATAAACCACTCACAAATTAACTGAGTTGACTTCCAATGCAAATTAGGCCATTTGCAAGCCTGTACAACCCTAAAGGAGGATTTCCCAAGTATTTGAAACTTAAAACACCCAAATAATCATAATAACATCTTTAAAAACATTTTAAATCACCTATAACAAACCCTTGCATTAATCCAAAACAAGAAAAGTTGAAACATATCAAAAAAGAGACCCCCTCATGGTTAAATAGGCATAAAAAGTTGCCTAGAGTGTTAATGATCATTCATAAAGGAGGATGAACCAAATTTAAACTTATTATTATGGATTTGATGTATAATTATATCAATTTCCACCCCTAATATAATTTCTTCCAACTCAAATTGTACGGCCCATAGTGAGTACTTAAAGTTGACCTTCCTTTGCAGGCCAAGAGGAAAAGGAAGAAAATTTTTTCATTAAATTTATTCAATTTAAACATGGGAATGAATTCTTGGGAGGTTAATAGTCACACCACCACATTTTCCAAGTGGCATGATTCCCAAGGCAACTGTACAAGTGACTATTTCTCTCTCCTTTGCTAAGAAAACTAACTTTTGTTTAAATAACCTACCATTTATTCAGTTATGTCAAATTAATAAGACTTATAAAGACACATGGGGCATGAAATAATCTTTTTTAACTTTCAAAAATCCCAAGAAACTTATATAAAGCATTAAATACACCATTTAGATTGTTGAAATGACCCCAAATGACATGATAGGCTAATGAAATGAGTGACCAAGGTTAATATACATTTATAGGCATGAAATTACCTATAAAATACCTTATTAAAATATATTAAATGCCCTCATATGCCTAAAAATGAATTTTTTAACAAGGGGTGCCCTATTTTGACCTAAAATTCAAAATTGGTCAATAGAAACCATGTCACTTGCTTACACAAGTAGCACACAATAAGTTTAAAAGTTTATCTCTACCCTTACCAAGATGTTATATATATATATATATATATATATATATATATATATATATATATAATACCCTACTTTATCCTAGAAAAATGGTACACATACTACTCTTCAAAATAACATATTAAGAAACTAAAAGAAATGGTCAAGGCTAGAAGATACCTGAATGTAGTCGTGCGCACCGAAATCAGACGTTGGAAGGTTCTCCTCTTTGGCTGTGGAGGAATGACACCTGCAAAGAAAAAAGACTAAACACGAAAAAATGTTAGACGAGGAGACAGTGGGTTGTCAAGCAAATGCCTGATCCCGGAAAGTACGAAAGACTTCCTAGAAGGATATCAACCCACTAATTAAAAAATAGAAATATTTGACAGAAATGGAAATAATGAAAAGATAGAATGGAAGCAAATAAAAGATGAAAAATAAAATGCGTACCTGATATTCAGCGAACTATTCTGCACAGTCACCGGTGTTAGTCTCTATGCCGTGTCAGTCAGGGGAAGGTGCCGACGTCAGTTAAGGTGCCGGCGTCAGTCGGGGTAATGACCGGCATCGGTCAGGGCAACAGTTTTGGACAGAGTTTGGGTGGGTCTGGTCGGGTCTGGTCGAGTCAGGACAGGGTCTGGTGGTTTGGACAGGGTCTGGGGGTTTACAGAAGGTCTGTTGTTTTGTTTGTGGTTTGTGCAGGAAGTCTGAATAGATTTATAGACTATGTAGTCAGGGGATAGTAGGCAGAGGTGTAAAGGAGGAAGTCAAGTCTCGAGGCTATAGTCTAAAGATCCAGGGTGATAGTAGTAAATAAAAAACAATAACCAGAGAGAAACAAAACACAGAGCAAGATACTTACTTGTTATACGCTTGAAGATGAAGTTGGAGACGTGATTGACGTTGTCACTGTGCTGCCAAATGACCGAAGCAGAGTTCCTATATGCAGAAAGCAAATTAGATTGGTTGGATGCAAGAGATGGTTGAATGCAAGAGATGGTTGATCAAGAGTTTTTTTTTGTTGAATGAATGAACTGGTTGGTTGAATAATGAATCTAGTTGATCAAATGAAGAGGTTCCAGATGAAGGTGAGGGACGGTTCGATAACCGATCAGGAAACCAATTGGGAACTGAATGGATAACAGGTAATGGAATAACGGTTCCTTCATTCGGATCGAGAACGCAGTGCTAAGGAGAACCGACGTCGGTAGGACCGCCGACGTCGGCCGATAAGTGACCGACGTCGGCGACGTCGATCAGGTGGTGACCGTGGTCAATAGATGTAGAATGGGGGCAGAGACTAACTTTAGCCTTCTGCTCATTTTGACAAGCTGCCAGGGTCAAGGCTAGTGGGGAAAATGGTCGATAGGGGTTAAATAGGTGAGGGAGAATAAAACAGGGGATGACTAGGGGAGTCGACACGATTTCGGTGTCTACATTTGCCCCTTTTTGTCTTGTTGGTTGTTCTAGACGAACTGCAAGACAAAAATAGGAGTGATTGCCCCAGGTGAGGGATAAGGTTGATTTCATCTTGTTGGTTGTTCTGGACATGAACTGCAAGACAAAAATAGGAAGTGGATTGCCCCGATTATGGATGAGGTATTCCCCCTCAAAGCAGGAGTCGAGGGAAGGGAACTGGGAATCGGGTGTTGATTTGACAAAGAGTGGATGAAAAAGAGGGGTGAGGGTGAACGCTGCAAAAGTCATGATTACGCACATACCACTTCATGAGATGGTCAGGTCAAAGTGTCACAGGTCAAGGATCAAGGAGTGCCAAAATTGAAATAACTGGGCCCCAGCATTTAGTCATCTACTGATTGGGTTATTCAATCAAAGCTGAAGCTCCTAATGGGTCGTCACGTTCTAGGTATCCCGGGCTCAGGAAGTGCTCCTAGAAACATGAAAAAGTCACAAGTAGTGCGGATCAACCGGCTTGCGATCCTATACTTGTGAGGGTCCAAAAGGTCTGTGCATAAGTCTGCTAACCAGTCATGAGGTAGCATACATGCAAAAACAACCAAGGCAACATTGTCTTGGAAGTGGTCGAGGTCGGAGGAGATAGGCATGATCTCCAATGGTTGTTGGTCGAGGGGAGGAATGGATGAAAGGATGTGGCTGAGCTGACCTCAGATGACTTTATGTCAACTGAGTGCTGCCTACATAGCCCCGGTGGAAAGGGCCTCAGGCCAATGTAGTTCTCCCTAGAAGGGAGGAAGGGTCAAAGGGATGGCAATGGTCTTGGTCGAGGGCAAAGTCATGGTCAAAAAGAGGAAAGAAGGTTTGTCCATCAGAGAGATGAACAAATGAGGGTGGTCGAGCTAACCCTAGAAGACAATCGTGTCATCTGAGTGCTGCCTACATAGCCCAAGTCATAGGGCCTCAGACCAATGTAGTTCAGACAAAGGGTCCGAGTGGTAGACAGGTGGTCAAAATGGTCGACAAATTGGTCTTGGTCATGATGAAATGATGAGGGGAAGAAGATGTTGCAGCCTTTTCCATATTATGTGATGGTGTATTCTGCAACATTGGTCGAGAGGTCTTTCATCCCTAGCAATTGTCCATAGTCATGATGGATGTATGCTAAAAATGAATTGAGGTCTATTTATGCTTCAGCAAGTATTGGTTTATGCTTAACATAAATTGCGTCCGGTCGATAGTTTCCATGTGTATTGGTGTCCATAGAAATGAGGGTGAATAGGCTATGGGAGTGGTCTAAAAAGAGAGTTGAGTTGAGTTGATTGACAAGTGATGAAGGTGAATGTGACCAAAGTGCAGAAGAAGTGAAAAGCATAGTGCTCTTTCATTGACAAGGACCAAAAAGATAGCATAGATAGGGGTTATTAGAATCAAGAGCCCCATTCATGCGTGACGTCGTTGACCATAGTTATGTTAGAGCGGTAATCGAATCACTTTGACATTAAAGTGAGCTCGAAGTCCCTTGAGCAGGTGATAGGAGGAGGAAATAGGGTAACCTGTTTTAAGAGTAGAGATAACTTTGCCCCTTTTTATAGGAGACCCTGAGACAACTATAAGTCAAGTCCATGACTCATTTTTTTTTTTTTTTTTTACAGTGCAGACTGATCAATGCGGGAAGCCTGCATAGAGATGTCATTTGCTTGGTGGTCAGTTGTGAAGCTGATCAATGCGGAAGCTTCTAAAATGGTGTTGTTTATTGCTAGATTAGTCATAGCCATCCTTCGAGGGAGTGGTCTAGATTTTTGTTTAATATAAGGGCTTTTGAATAGCTGTCCTTCGAGGGAACAGTCTATTAATTACAGCAATGATAGTACAGCTATCCTTTGAGGGAGCAGTCTGCCTTTTGATTTGATATTGATATAGTGACCATGGATATTTTGACATCTTGATTTGTTTTTACAGAAATGTGAGTCATGGACAAGATTATAGAAGGTCAAGGGCTCCCTTTTATTAGGACAAAGCATCCATACATCATAAAAGGGTTATAGAGGAATTGTTAAGAGGAATAGGGTTGAAAGGAATTAGGACTAAGAGGACGGGGATTGCTCAAGGGACGAGCTTCAAGTTAAGTGTCAAGTGGATGAGTACTCGACTAGCAGTAGAACGGTCACAGATGCAACGCATTAAGAGGCTCAGGTTCTGGTCATCCATCAAGAGAGGACAGACGATAAGTCCCTGATCCATACTTGTGCGTGATAATAAAAGGTCCGAGCCAATTAGGAGCAAACTTGCCTCGTTTACTTCACTCCATATTGGTCACGTGTTGATTCTCTTTGAGGACGAGGTCTCTGATGTTGAAATCTCATTCTCACAGATTTTTGTCATAGGCACGCTTGATGCGATGTTGATAGACATGGAGATGATTAAGGGCAGCAAGATGATGCTCGTCAAGTAACTCAAGTTGAGCTAAGTAATCTTGACGAAAGTCATCATTGGAAAGGATGATCATGTAGAGAAATGCGGAGAGATGGGATCTGTACTTCGAGAGGTAGGATAGCCTCTATTTTGTACATGAGAGAGAAAGGGGTAGCACCCGTAGAGGTTCGGATGCTAGTGCGGTAGGCCCACAAAGTGAAGGGAATGTGAATGTGCCAGTCCCTTCCTGTGTCACTGACCACTTTCATGAGAATTTTAGTGAGAATTTTGTTGGAAGCCTCGGCCTGCCCATTTGCTTATGGGTAGTAAGGCGAAGAGAAACTGAGCTTGATGCCAAATGAGTCACATAGCTTTTGGACAGTCTTGTTTTTAAAGGACTTGCCATTATCGGTGATGATCTTATGAGGGACACCAAAATGACAGATGATGTGGGTGCTGATGAAGTTGATGATTTTGTCAGCTTTTGTGGAGATGAGAGGAATGGCTTCCACCCACTTGGTGAAATATTCAGTGGCTGTGATGATGGATTGATGACGAAGAGACGAATGAGGGTTAATCTCACCGATGAGATCTAAACCCCACTGAGAAAAAGGCTGGAAATCTTGAGCGATTTGTAAGGCATGACTAGGAAGATGAAGCAAGTTAGAGTGCTGCTGACACTTGATGCAATGCCGAACATAGTCGCTACAGTCTTGATGAAGGGTAGGCCAATAATAGCCCAGATGAAGGATGCGCTTGGCAACTGAATTCCCACTGAAATGTCCGCCACAAATCCCGTCGTGGACTTGCTGAATGGCTTGAGATGCTTCAGTGGAGGTGAGACAGTGAAGAAGGAGGCCGTCGAAGCCTCACTTATAGAGAAGACCCCCTAGCATGGTATAGCGAGTGGTACGCTTGATAAAAGCTCACCGTGCATTGCTAGAGAGGTTGGGAGGAACTGGGTGTAGTCAAGTTGCTCCTGAGCATCTAAAGATTGGCCAATCTTTAAAACATAAGGAACATCAGAAGAAGGAAGGTTGATGTCAATGGTTGATTCATTTAACATAACTTGGGTCTCAGAAGGGAGGGAGTGCTGGATGAAAGAATCGTCAGCGCCCATGTAAGAAAGAATGGCATCATCGTCAACGCAGTGGACAGTGTGAATGGTTGCCAACTCATCTTCGATCATGCTAGGAAAAATGAGAGGGAGAGACTTGGACACCCCATTGAGCTGATAAGTCAAGGGTTCTAGGCGGATGGTGTTTATGCAAAAAAAAACTAGGAGGAATGGAAACCACTGACTCCGTAGGTGAAGGGGGCAGAATAGGCGAGTGTGGAGGAGATTGGTCAATGGTTGGTTTGGGACAAAGGTCTACAGGGTCTTGAGTGGGGTCGTGATATCCCAGGCCATACCGTTTCTTGGCATCGTCATCGTTGAGTGGTTTGATGGGCTGATGGGAGCCTTGCTCATAGCGTCCGAAACCAAAACCCTTCCATGCACACCTGTAAAGGTAAGTGTGTGCAAAGGTAGGGTTGCTAAGAAATGAGAAGTCTGATGTGAAAGGTTGGGGTGAAGAAAGAGGATTACCGTCAGTAGGAGCTTGATTGAGCCCCCCATAGATGAGGTTGGTTTGGAGGTGAGGAGGACCATAAGGTACGATCATCCCAATCCGATGGTCGTAATTGGGGCTGTGATGAAGGCGTCCATACTCTTGTGGAGTTTGGAACATGTCTAAAGTCAACAAGCGATACTCCCCCAATGAAAGTCTTTGGAAGATGTCTTCCATGGGGTCTGTGGTCATCACTTGAAGGGGAGGTGTAAGGGCGACCGCCTGTTGCGAACTGGTCGAAGCTTCCACGGATGGAGGCGGTGCCGGGATTGATGGATTGATAGGAATGAGGATGTCATTTGGATGGTAGGTGGTGTTGCAAGTTTTGAAGGGTGAAGGGTCAGCGGGAATGGTGTGGACTTGTCTGTCGTGCTCAAATTTCACACAACGGTGCAGGGTGGAGGGGACATAGGCCATGGCACGGATCTAGGGTCGGCCCAGCAAGATGTTGTATTGAAACTCTCCTTCGATGATGTAGAAGAGCTCTGGGACTGTGCATGGACCAATGCGAATGTGAAGGACGACTGTGCCAATGGTCGTGGCAGTGGTGTCATTAAAAGAGTGCAAGATTGCATCAGTTTTAGAGACACAATTCTTGGGAAGAGCCAACTGATCAAAGGCATGGGTGGAGATAATGTTGATGCTGGTGCCTCCATCAATCATAATGAGTTTAATGCATGTCTGATCGATATAGGTAGTGATGAAGAGGGCGGCATCCTGATCTTTCATGTTGGATGTGGGAATCTCAGAATCGCTGAATGTGATGGAGGCAACAGGGGCTAAGGAGTGGACAAGGGCAGCAAGTGGTTGGGGGTCCTCGGGTTGGACCTCCGCTACCTGTAAGGCTTGGATGAGGACCTGAAGATGCTGGGGCGAGGTTTGGATGAGGTCATAGAGGGACATCTTCACAGGCATCTAGTGAAGCTGTTTCAACATGGAGTCGTGGATTGGTCCTAAAGAGGAAGAAGAAGAGGAGGGTTGAGGTGCGCCAAGGATAGAAATCTTAGGCTTAGGCGGTTGAGGTGGATTAACAAAAGGGTAGGTCCAAGGAATGGCAGCTTTTTCTTTTGCCTTGTCCTTTTACGACCTAGTGGTTATATGAATAGCATTGATTTCAAAGATGGGAGGTGAAGGAGATAAAGGGGTTGTAATCGGTTGATGAGATGTTGATGGGTTTGAAGAGGTTGGAGGGTTATGAGAAGGAGTCAGGGGTCAGTCGAAAGTGTCCTCAAAGAGAAGAGTGTCTTTCTCCAGATAATGGCGAATGACAGCCTTGAGGGCACAGCAAGTCTCGGTATCGTGGAAGAGTTATGCTGGATGTCTGCAAAAGTTGTTGCAAGATCAAAGAGTATGAGCCCACTAAAGGGTCCGTGCTCATCGATGTGTGCAATGCCGGTGACTTTTGCTTGGGCGATGTTGGAGGGGGTTTTCGTACCACCTTCTAGGTTGATGGTGTAGTGACAGGCAGAGATGGTACATTCTTCATGAGAGGTACCACCCTTTTGGGAGAGGGTAGGCTAGCAGTAGGCAAAGGAAGCAAAGGAGGCAACTAGTTTTGACTAGAGGTCAAAGTGGGAAGGACTCTGGTTAGGGTTGAAGGATGGGGGCCCAAAATGGAGGGCAATGGTGACAGAAGAGGAGGTGTTCACCTTTGTTGTTTAGCAATCATCTGTGATTTGGGTTGAAGACTACTATTGGTCGAAGTCTGGTTTAAGTCCACCTTCACTTGCGGATGAGTGAGGTTGGAGATAGGGCGAACGCCAAGTGACTTGATTGGTTTAGACGGGGTAGATGCGAGTTTCAGTTTTGATGAGGTTAATGGAGATGTAGATGGTCTAGAAGTGGAAGTCTGATTTTTGTTGATAGTCTTGAGAGGTTTTACCATGGGAGGATTAGCAGCATGAGATGAGAGGGCACGGGCATGTTGAAGAGCTGTGAGACACTCCCACAATCCCTGATGCTCCACTTTCCTAGAAGGGAGAAGTTTGAGTTTCTCCACTAGTCAAGAAAATGCTTGAGAAGATGTGGGATGAGGTTTGGGTTCTTGAGAAGACATCGACGGTTGTGGGACCGAAGGTGAGATGGGTGTAGTAGCCTTGGACCCAAGGTATGATGAAGTAGTGACAGGTTCGTCCTTGGTTGGAGACGAAGGAGAGATAGGTTCTTCCCTAGGTGGAGAAGAAACCAGGGAATGAAGCTCCTCAAGTGGGTAAAGGGTAGGGATGATTGTACCCTCCACTTGCAGTCGAGAATTAGGAAAGGTTGGGTCCTCCATGGGTAGCAAGAAGGAAGATGGTGAAACCGGCGGTGCTGGTAAGGTTGAGGCATCCTCCAAGATGAGAGAGGTTGACGAAGAACTAACCAGAGAAAGAAGTTCATCCACATGTGATGGATTGATGGATGGACTCACCTCTTGAGGTTGGTTAGAAATGAAGGGCAAGACCGTATTGACTGTTCGAATGTTATGTTCATGAGTGTTGTCAATCAAGGTCTGGACATTGTTTTGAGTTGGTGGATGATTGGGGAACAGTTGTTTGAAGATGTCGATACCCTGATTAGGAGGGGCATTGGGATTGTCGAGGATGAGGTCACCCTTTTCAAGCATGTCTTGGATTATGTTTTTAAGGGTTTTACAGTTGCCCGTGTCATGACCTTTAACACAGTGGTAGTTACAGAAGTCATTTTCCCTATACCACGCAGGGATGGCACGTGAGGGATCAAATTGTGGCGGTGGTCGGATCTGGGGGAGATTGAGGGCCCCTTGTTTGATGAGTTTTTCTAGCACAGACGCGTATGATTCTTCGAGTGGAGTAAACTGTCACTGTATGTATCTCTGCTGAAATTGGTGAGTGGCACTCATAGATGTGGATGGCTCAGGTTGATTAGTTGAAGGTGAAGAGGAAGAAGATCTAACAACCACAGCATTTGCTGAAGCTTTAGATTTAGGATTGGATGAGGAAGGCTTAGAAGAGGGGTCATTGGTCTTGGAGTTGGGATTCTTGCTCCACAACTTGACTTTATTCTCCTCGATGGCACGTAACTCAAGTTTACAGGCCATCGTGAAGGCTTCGTCTAAAGTGCAGAAGGTCTAAACCCTCAAGGTGGAAAAAATATTTCTGTCACAGGCTTGAGAGAAAAGTTCAATAAGCTTAGGCTAGGGTAAAGAAAATGAGAGTTGATTGATGAGGCCCCTCCATCGAGCGACAAAATCAGCAATGGATTCGTCCTTGAACTGGCAGATAGAATAGAGGTCTGTGATGGAGACCTTCTTGGTGATATTGATAGAGAAATGATCGAGGAAGAGCTGGGCCAGCTGAGTGAACGTGAAGAGGGAATGGCTGGCAAGGGAGCTGTACCAATCAAGCGTAGCACCCGAGAGAGACATGGGAAACGTGCGTAAAAGCAACACATCATCATGGGCGATAAAGTAACAGGCATGTCTGAATGCCCGTAATTGCTGTTGTGGGTCTTCCTTGCTTTGAAAATGAGAAAACTTAGGAAGTTCCCATTGGCTGGGATATGGTCTGATAGGGACAGAAGGATGAATGGGCTCATTGCAAATTTGTTCCTATGAGAGAGTATTGCGTGAGCCAGAAATAGAGGTCTCTAGGTTGGACATTTTATCCATCAGCATTTTGATGATATCTACTGATGGATTGGCGGGTGGAGCACCTCCTAGATTGTAAGGCACTTGAAAGAGGCTGGAAGAGGTATACGATGTAGTCGGTTGTACCAGTAAGGGTGCAACGTACGGATGACTAGTCGTAGGGATAGAAGAGGTGACTAAGGATGGTTGGGTAGAAGGCATGGCTAGGTTTGATGTTGTCATGGGAGGTTGGTTAGAGATAATATGGGCCAATGGATAGGTAGCCACCCTAGTGTTGATAGGAGCAAGGGTAGGTGGAATAGAGACGACCAGATTCTGAAAGGGGGTAGAAAGTGGTTGAGTGGGCTGAGATTGATAGGGGGCCGAAACCTCGGTGGAAGTGGGCCCAATGATGGAGGGAGAGGCCACACTTGGATGGTTGGTAAAAGGTTGGTCATTGGTTGAGGCAATAGCCTGGGTGTCTAAGGGTTGAACTATGGATGCCGTTGATACGGTCGTAGTCTCGAGAAAAGAGGTCGGCATTCTATAAATTGGATTGCCCAAGGGGTCTCACGTTCGGCTATTCACGAGATAGTGTTGCAAGGCTTTTACGTTGAGGTCCAAGAATCGTGTGAAATCTTGGTCCCCTTCTAGGACAATAGGCGTTTGGGTCGGGGATGGTCTAGTAGGAGTTCTTTCAGTTTCCGAGTTGAACTCCATTATAGGGCTGGTTATAGGTGGGGTAGATGGAAGAGGATGATGCCTCGCGTGATTGACTAGAGCCTTGGCTTGGCTATGAGTCAGAACCATTCAAGGCAAGAAAAGAACGTCCTCACAAGCTCAAACAAGTAGATAAGAACTAAAAAGATGAAGAACACAAGCAGATCCTAAAACCCTAGAAGTAAATTATTAGGATTATAGTGGCTTATGCCTTAGATGTGTGTAGAGGAAGATTGGCTTTTGAGTCAGGTCCTAGAAGAAGCAGTCTATGGATGGTTTCGGGTTAGTTATGGTGCTCAAGAAGTCTGTGTTAGGTTTCGTACAAGGCCTGGTGCTAAGGAGCAAGCTCCCCTCACTTCACGATTCTAGTGGTTAGATGGTTTTGCTTAGCCAAAATATACTTTCCCTAGAGATTAGGCTTCACTAGAGAACAGAGTGGGCTTTCCCCTTGGTGATGAAATCCAAGTAAGATCATCAAGACGGGTAAGGTATCTGCTGGGGGATGAAATCCCAGTCGGGCCTTGTCTCAGGTAAGTTAAGATGTTTGTTTTGTGCAAGTGGCTTGGTCGTGTAACATCAAGTGATCTAGATTAATTCAATATGTGTTTGTTAATTACTAAGTGTGGTCTAAGAGATGCAAGCAAACAGAAATGAATGCAAAGTGTTTTAATGCCGAAGTTGAAATGTTTGTTCGTATGAAGACGAATGGAGAAAGAGTCAAAGAATATGAGTTTTGACTAGTCTAGAAGTGAAAGAAAGAAAAGAAAAGTTCTTTTTATTCTTGCTTATGATGTCGTTTAAGAAGAGACGAAAGGAGGCAAAAAGGAAGGAACCTAATGCACCTATATGAACAAAAGAAAGAAAGAACTCAAGGAAAGCCCTAGGGTCCCACCGGGCGTGCCAGAATGTTTCTACGCTAAATCACTTTCTACATTCAAAGAAGAATTAAGAAACTAAAAGAAATGGTCAAGGCTAGAAGATACCTGATTATAGTCCTGCGCACCGAAATCAGACATTGGAAGGTTCTCCTCTTTGGCTGTGGAGGAATGACACCTGCAAAGAAAAAAGACTAAACACGAAAAATGTTAGACGAGGAGACGGTGGGTTGTCAAGCAAACGCCTGATCCTGAAAGTATGAAAGACTTTCTATAAGGATATCAACCCACTAATTAAAAACAAAAATATTTGACAAAAATGGAAATAATGAAAAGATAGAATGGAAGCAAATAAAAGACGAAAAATAAAATGTGTACCTGATATTCAGTGAACTGTTCTTCATAGTCTCTGGTGTCGGTCTCTATGCCGGTGTCGGTCAGGGGAAGGTTCCAACGTCGGTTAAGGTGCCGGCGTCGGTCGGGGTAATGACCGACGTCGGTCAGGGCAACAGTTCTAGACAGAGTTTGGGTGGGTCTGGTCGGGTCTGGTCGAGTCAGGACAGGGTCTGGTGGTTTGGACAGGGTCTGGGGGTTTGCAAAAGGTCTGTTGTTTTATTTGTGGTTTGTGCAGGAAGTCTGAATAGAGTTATAGACTATGTAGTCAGGGGATAGTAGGCAGAGGTGTAAAGGAGGAAGTCAAGTCTCGGGGCTACAGTCTAAAGATCTAGGGTGATAGCAGTAAATAAAAAACAATAACCAGAGAGAAACAAAACACAGAGCAAGATACTTACTTGTTATACGCTTGAAGATGAAGTTGGAGACGTGATTGACGTTGTCACTGTGCTGCCAAATGACCGAAGCAGAGTTCCTGTACGCAGAAAGTCGATTGTAGGTTGGTTGGATGTAAGAGTTTTTTTTTTGTTGAATGAATGAACTGGTTGGTTGAATAATGAATCTAGTTGATCGAATGAAGAGGTTCCAGATGAAGGTGAGGGACGATTCGATAACCAATCAAAAAACTGATTGGGAACTGAATGGATAATGGGTAACGGAATAATGGTTCCTGCATTCGGATTGAGAACGCAGTGCTAAGGAGAACCGACGTCGGCAGGACCACCGACGTCGGCCGATAAGTGACCGACGTCAGCGACATCGGTCAGGTGGTGACCGTGGTCGGCAGATGCAGAATGGGGGCAGAGACTAACTTTAGCCTTCTGCTCATTTTGACATGCTGCGAGGGTCAAGGCTAGTGGGGAAAATGGTCGATAGGGGTTAAATAGGCAAGGGAGAATAAAACGGGGGATGACCAGGGGAGTCGACATGATTTCGGTGTCTACACTAACAAAGGTAGATAATAACATACTAATTATAATAAAGTATAATTAATATAAATACATTATTATCCACTCCTCATGGTTAAGTTTATATTTGAGATAAAATAGTAACTCTATAAAGTTACAAGTAGAAAGTTGAGAGATAACGTCTCAAAAAAAAACTCCCTACATATCTTCATGGTAAAAGATAACACTGCAATCCACATTACTTACCAAATTACAATATTATAATCATAACCTACCTCCTTAACTAGAAATAAAATACATTAACCACAAGGATGCACTAATCCATACAATCGTACAACTTTTCTCAATAAGAAGTATGAAACACTATCCCATAGAATTAAGATTAATGAGATCAAACAATATTTCAAAAACAAGTTTCCACTTAAGAAAACACTAAATCAACATCCTAAAAATATGAATCTTTTCAATAGATTAAAATGATGTACAAGTAGAATGAGAAAAAAAACTCATCTCTAAGCTAGAAAAAAGAGATGATACTTCTTCTCAAGTATATTAAAATAAATAATTATGCTAATCTACAAACTCCTAACACAAAGGAATTTATAATCAAGTCATCTATAATCAACTAAGGAAATTCCCATTCATAGTTTTTATGTAATCAAGACACAAAAATGATAATGGACTCATTAAGTCCTAGAGTTTGAGCCTAAGCTCTGATACCACATCTAACAACCTATATAGTTATTCAAAAAAATTAGTAAGTTTTTTTTAAACTAAACATTAAATATTCATTCAACCATAGTTTCTAAAATACTTTAGTCAGTCATAAATAACAATTTCAAGTAATAATAGTTTCAATATTCCAATACTATAAACAATAGAATAAATTATATGATATAAAAAGTCTACTTTCTTAAAAGGATCATTATCATAATTTGAAAATCCCAAACAAGTATTGGTACTAATTTAACCACTTACATAGATTGTTGTGCAATCAAGTCTATTGTATCCTAGCCTAAGGATCTAGATCTGATGCCCTCATCACAATCTTAGGTAGCCTACATATTTGCTCCTTTGAATTAGTGTCCTATTTAGTTCTCCTTTCAAATATGGTTATCTTCTCCATGAGACATCACCACTGAAGGTGTTGGTAATCTAATAAAAATAGAGAATAAGCTACTTATGACATAGATGAGCTTCTAGAGCTTAGGTCTACAATCCCACAGCTAAGTGATACACTCAAATAACACCTTACTATCTAGGTTTGTATGCTTACCCAACACTCTCACATAAAATTTAGATAAAGCAATGATGAATAAATCTACACTCCTAGTTCCATAGATAATCACATGCTAGGCACATGATTAAGCTAAGTATACAAAACTAAGCAATTTAAATAGCTATGGTACATAATAGTCAAACTTAACATTCACTTAAAATCATAATATTGTATGCACACACACATTTTGTCCTACTAGCCTATATAAACATATTTCTCAAGTAATAATCATAAAATTGTTTGAATAGTAATTTTAGGTAAGAGTCTATATATATAGCTAAAATATATACCACATAGGCATATACATCTAAGCTAAATGATATTATGATATCCCTTACTATCATAGTTCATGATCACTCTACCTAACATTATCAACCTTAACATTTACATTTATTTAGGTATGGGTTAAGACATAATAATTATATTATATACCATCTGGGTATTGTCTATATTTCAAAACACTATGACATCCCATACTATCATAGTCTTTGTGTTTGAGTATCTGATTCAACACCAACAAAAATCTTCACCCAACCATAATAAATAAAAATAGTCAAGATTATACTATCTGAGTGTACATTCAACAAAAATCTAATGAGAACATAATCTCAAGACATGCCTCATGAAGCAATATGCTATTATATAAATGTTTAGACACTTTCAAAGTTTAAATTTCTCATGAAACATACCAAATATAGTGTCCATCCTACAAGATGTGACAAATTTGATCTTGTTGACAAGTTTACATAACAGTAATATACTATAAATGGGCTATTTTATTTCACTAGCATTGTAAAAAAAATTATACTAAGGAATACTTATCAAGGTTAGTTTCATATGCCCACATTCATTCCCTGAGTTGCCATACATATCTATAATGTCTCTTACATGCATATAATCAGGGTTAGATGTAGTTATATCCAATTACTAAAGGTATTAATACATTCCTTTATTATAGAGAGAAGACTCAAGGGTCTTTAAAACCCTATCACTTAAATCACTATGTATAATCTAGGACTATTGATGTCCAACATCATTCTCATGTCCTCCTATACTACAACACTTTGAATTTTAACTACATACAAAAATGGTATCAATTAGGTTATATACTGATATTTAATTTCAAATCATAATATTATCCTCTCATGTATAATATCTATATAAAGATGGTTTACATAACCATAGATTAAGTATGCCATAGTTTTTTATTTTAGATTCCTTTCATAACTATACCATTTGAGTATGTGTATCAAAGGACTTTAACATCATGCATCAAATATCAATAAATACTACTCAACATGCTAGTAAATCCATCTCATATAAGATTATACTACATAATGTGTATCAAAAATAAAAATAAATTTATACTATGATATCACACAATATTTAAATCATACATATGAATTGACAATGCTAATCTAACATTACTTTGGCAAAAATCATCCAGATCAGTCAAATTCATAACACATCACTTGATTAGGTTATCCATACCCATCATTGGTGATGCTAACTAGGCTTGAGAAACCATCTTGTTGCTTAGGTAGTATCATCAATGTGGGCCCCATATATACATAACAGATAAATAATCCAAATCATAAGAGCACCATCTGGGTAAACTAATCTAATGATCATAATCACATACATTGACAAAATCATGCCAACCAAAATATGACTACCAAAGTATATATTAACTTTATTATAATAGATATTTCCAAGCATAATCCAATGTATTTGTACAAAATAAGTACATTTAAGAGAATAATGATATCTTAGACATTTTCCAAAATGGCTAAGTTTGGTTTCCTCTAAAAACTAACAAAATAATGGAAAGACTCTAATTACCCACTTTTCTTAATTTTAAAATAACATAAAGTATGTAATACCACAAAATTAATCATTTCCAAACATATTCTATTGATTTCATTCATATATAAATACCCAAGATTGCTTTTTACTGACCTAGCATTTGATTAATGGATTTCAACATTTCATTTACCAATATAAAATATGTTCATTGTTCCATGGAATAATATAATATGGTCAATATAAATTTTTCATTTAAATATTAATTAGTATTTCATTTAAATAAGACTTAGTATTATAATTATAAGGATATCTTATTTATCATGCTCATTATAAAAGTACATTGCTAGCTAGAAACGTAAATGGCAATGCTTTATGTTCATCCATGATTTAGAAATCCAAAGAAAAATTAAAGTTTGACCAAACATTTGATCTTGCATTAAAGGTGATATAAAATTTTCTTTTATTTAAAAACTTTAGCACACTGTCTAAAAGGTTCAATGTATTAACCATATGACTGAGCTTATTATCTATATGACTCCACAATCTACCATCTTGACAAGGTGTTCACCCTCTATAATGGAATTTTCATCTTACATATTTGTTAAGATTAAAATAATTTCCATAATCAATTTCAATCATACAAATTAAAAAATATATACTAAATTTCAACCATATATAAACCTATATACAGATATTTGGTTTAGATCTTACAAGTATTGTTATAATCATATTCAAAAATAATTAATAAAACACAACCATATATAAATCCATATATTTATATAGTTTGAGTCTTATATGTATTGATATAATAAATATATAAAACATTCTCTATGTAAGATTTGATTTCACACAGTAGACTTAGACATATCATAGTGTAATTTGACTTATATTATAGAATAAATATATATCTAAAAAGATGATCATATGCACTAGACAAATCTCAATTAATAAGTACATTATCTTATTTTATATTCAGCCCAAGAGCTAATTTAAATGTTATGAGACCAATAAGAGAAATATAGCTATTTTATTAATCTAGTCTTTTATTAATCACTCTTAAAAATATTGGTTTTCATAAGGTCCAGGTTAATAATGACCATACCCACTCTTTGTGGTTTGAAATGAAATTGGTTTTATTTAAAAACTAGATCCAATCAAAGCCATTCACAATAGAATTGTATCTCATTTAGGGAGTCATTAAATCCTTACCAAATTTCACTTGGAAATAAATATTTATAGTTGTTTCTAAATCAAACTAAAATTTTGGATTTATCCTCAAGGAACCCCCTAAATTGAACTCCAACCAGATAGATGGTTTTAATTTATTAATTTTGTTGATTTTTAAATTCCTTATGATTCCATATGACTTCTATAAGTTCCTTTTACTATCCAACATCTAACATTAAAACAAAACTTAAATTGACTTATAAAATAAGTAGGAAAATCAACCACTTATAGGTGGAAGTCACCATTATAGAAGAGGGGTTTCCTTCCTACCATAGCCTTGTATCTTGTCCAAATGTGGCATGCAAATCTACCTAGGCCAAATTGTAGTTCTTTTACATCTCCATTTTTTTTCTTAGAGAGACTCAATACTCCCATCATGCCCCTCAATTTGGTTGACTCACCCCCAGTGACTCTTTTCCTCTTCTAAATTCTATTATATTGATTCACAATAACATAAAATCCAATATGTGCCAACCAAAGTATAATAAAACTCATGATAGAATGGTAAGAATTCATTTTACATGACATAATTTTTAAATGTATAAAATAGATATAAAATGGCTCGCTCGCCTTACCAAAGCACATTTGTATATGTCTTATCCAAAAATGGAAATAACACATTTTTAGTATGTTAAAGCACAGAGGGGATTTCTGAGTCTATTGAAATCCTTGACTGAAATAGAATGGTGTTCCACTTGGGTTGAATAGATGAGATAAAATAATCATGGTGGTGTTGTTCTTGGTTGACTTAAAGAAAAGAAAAAATAGAAATTGACATGTTAATGATGATAATGATACTAGATGAAAATTCTATTGTGGTAGGTTTGGATCCTAGAAATGGTGATAACAAGGATTATGTGTAGCAATGAATAAGGCAAGGTTAATGGCATGATATAGGAGAGGCATTCATAGAGATGGCTTAGTGTGGTACAATTTCTCTGGCTAATTTTCCATTTTACTCCATGCACTCCTCCCTATTCCAATCTATAGATATCCTTCATGCTGTATTATTTTCCTCTTTCACCATTATATTACCTATATCATCTTGTGTCTAAATCCCTTTATTTTTTTCTATAATACTTTTTCTCCCTTTTTCCAACATTTACATGCTACTTGAATCCAAAGATGTAGGCTTTGTTCCAAAACTTAACTGCAAGTCCCATCAGTAATTATAGGATAAATTACAATTTATCTTCCTAAATTTCCTAAGTTAATATCAAGGTAACTTAACTTGAATATTTTTTAAATATCCCATTAATTAAATCCATCAAAGATTTCATGCATTAATACATATTATAAATTCCACTTGACTGATATTAGATAAGTCTATTTAAAGTATATGTTCATCCTAGTGTTTAATTAGTATTTGTACTCATTTTTAATTAACATAATTATTATGTTGAATATCATAAATTAATAATTATCTAATATAATAATTAAACAATTTAAAATTATAATAAATCTTTATTTTGACAAATTAAATATACCATTAATACTATTATAATTTACCATTAAAAGATGCATTAATGACATAATTTATTGAGTATAATATAAATCATCTCACAACATAATAATCATTATAACCAATTTCAAATCCATAAAGTTAAAATTAAAAACATAGGGTGAAATTGGGATGTGACAAAATTCCACAATCAAGAGTTGTATTATAACATCTAAATTTTTGCCTCTTATGACATATCTCCAAAATAATATCACACCATTAATGGTAAAATCCATATTCCCAAATGTGAGCCCATATACAAAAATCATTATCCTAGCTTATGTCATTTCTTAAGCAATGGAATTAATCTCACATGAAATGGCATTATGACCAATAAACACTCATTGCTATAATATAGTAATGAGAACATATTACTTGAACCATCAAGAGACCATGTTTTATAACACATTTGCAACATATTAATTCCAATCAAGATTATAAAATGTTAAGGCTATGTTGTTAACAACCACACTAAAATAGAGAGATTTCATACAACACTATTCTAATGTCATAGATCAAGATAGTCTATATGCTAAACATGCATAATGAATATAATGCATGAAGTTCAAGAATAACAAGATAAGTCCCCAATATATTCATTATCAAGTCAAGAAGAATATTATTAATAACTAATAATTTATTTTTCTTTTAATGGCCCATAAATTTTACATCCATATAGTTGAACCAATAAATCCCTTAGTCATAAATTATTCATGGAGTCCTTATATGATAAGAGTAAGATAAATCAATAATAGATACTATGAATTGATCCCAATTTCATCAAGGTACTATCCATAGGTGTAAAAACAATCCCTAACAAGAATTAGTTATAACATAGCTATCAACTTGATGAGAGATACAACTTATCACTTGATTAATTTCAGCATCGTGTTATAACATGAAACCATGGTAAGACAATGTGTCTAGTGCAACACTACAACTAAGGGTATATTCTATCATCATTATAATGACACAAGTAATTGGTTATTTCACAAGAAAGCAAGCTATGCAAGAGGGAGCTATGTCAGCGGCTACTGCCATTCAGGACACTGCTATGAAAGGTAAGGAAGTAGTGAAAATGATTTTGGAACTGGAAGAATAGCCTGGTTCTTTTAGTTGGTCGTGTTATCTGGTCTTGTTTCCTGGTTTTTTTAATCTTTTGACTATGGTGTAGCTAGGTCTATGTAAAAGCTGGGTTATGACTTGTGGTCTTTTTGGTGGTTTCAGGTCCATATAAAACCTGTTTATGATACTTCTTTGTAGTAGGTTTTAGGTTCTACCTATGGTCATAAACGCTTCATCTTTCTATCTTTGTTTCAGGGTTTTGGGGCCCCTTCAAAACCTGTTTTTACCTTAATCTAAAACATAACAAAATATGAGAATATCACCAAATATAATTTTATCACAAAACTTGAGTCTAACATATTTATGATCATGTTCAAAATAACATCTCATATTACATTTTTGTTGTCATCATACAATGCCATAATAAGATACAAATATATATGTTAAAATGAAAATCCATCTTATACATGAGTCATAAATAGTATATAGATATCAATCATAATAAGATACATTCTAAAAACACTACCACTCACATATTAAATATAGTCCAATATAAATGCATGCCAAAATAATAATTATATATGGTTAAGCTTATTGAAATCATACAACTACCATCAATGATACCTCCAAATCGACATCATATCCAATAATGTCTATATTCCAACCTAATAATATTTCAAGACTACATAAGGTAATAAGATGAACTAAAACATAGAATGAGTAATTAGCTACAATCTAATGGTCCAATAGCATATTACAATAGACATGAATAAGGGAGCTACCACACACAAATCCAAGTGCAATAATAAAGTAGATGAACACTATAAAAGGGACACCCCTCAAAACCAACCATATGAGCCCAACCATTGGTGACCCTTACCACCCAACCATCAACTTGGTGAAAGGTTTCAACAAGTAGTTACATGGGTGAGGTAATAAGTATACACATAATAATGAGCCACCAATAAAGACTTGTATAATAGTTAACTATCACAAGAGAACAATGTATAATACATAAGGCCATAGTAGTTGGCCAAACTATGGGCCCAAGAAATGCCCAAAGAATACATTAGATTCTTTTAATGGATAATTTACATTTTAAGACAAGTTTTATTATATAAATCAAAATAAAATGGGACTACAAGCCACTTAACGTTAAAATAAAAAACCCTTGATAATATAATGGTATTAATAGGGCTTTGCCATTTTATTTTTATACAAAAATATCTCAATCATAACAATTCCACAATAAATCCAAAACCAAAACATGCTAACAATATACATATATGGGGGAAACTTTTCCCAAAACCATATCATATAAATTAACCCTTCTAGATATTCAAGAGGAAATGAATGATTAGCTATATAAGGAAGGTATAGATAGTGTCTTGAATATAATCATACATGTACATCTTTGGTTCCAACATTTATTATAAATAAAACTTAAACATAATTTAAATGCGTTTGATGGCATTTAAGTGGTTAAGTCGATAAGAATATTTATAGGTTCATTATGAGGTTCCTAGACCTCATCATAAACCCCATATAATTTACTCAAATATCAATAGACTTCAATAAAATTAGTTATAGAATTTAATGTAGAAATTATATCCACATGATTAACTATAACACACCAATTTAATCAATTAATATATATAGTCATCCATCAATTTTTAGGATTATTGCTTGGGTTTAGTGCCAATAGTTCACTCAAGGTTACATCTAAAATAAGGCACTCTATATAAAAACCCAAGGCAAATACATTCACAAATAACATGTCTTCTAAAAATTTCAAACCCCTCAAGTTTTTTAAATAAGATCCATATATAATGGTCCATACAAGAAAAAAAAGTTCTATTAACAAGATTTAACCAATGATGGCCTAAAATTAATAAATAATAGGATAATAATTATTTCATGAAAGGATATAAGGAAATTATCTTTAGGTTGTTATATACCTAACATTTTAAACATCCAACATTATTTGGTTACTTCCATACCACTCATTTTTCAAACACAACCCATTCAACTGCTCACACATGTTTAAAAGGGTAAGGTGTTTAAAATAGAGGGAAGAAATGAAATTATTTAATTCAAATAAAGTTGCAATATTTTATTTGGTATGCAGACAAGACATGAGAAAAGAGGATTCTCACATCGGTATCAACCAACAACAAATCCACCCATTGGTAAGAAAGGGTATGGTGACTTGTACTAGAGACATAACCAAAATAATTTAACCCAAATAAGGGCATAGAATTTATTTCGATATATTTTAATGAATTTAGTGGGAGAGGTCAAACCCTAGGTTAATATATATTCAACAATATAAACCTAATCTAAAAGTTACTTGACATTTTATAGGTAGAAGTTTAATAGATTGATATGATAAAATGACCAAGATGCATAATTTTTTGAGGATGCCCTTCTTATAATGCATCTCCCTTTGCCAAATCATGACTCTCTTTCCCAATAATGTCCCCCTCTACCCCTTGGTCTAACCCCCCCTTCACTCTTTTTCTTCTCTCTTCATTTTTATGTCCATCTCTACCTACTCCTCCATACGTCCATACCAACACTATGTCTATGCTCATAATCTATCATCCCTTCTCCCTATGCCCTCTTACCATCACCATGCCCTTCCATCCATTCCATCCCATGCCTGACCTTAGTCTCTCTTCCTCCAATCTCCTTCCCCTTTACCATATTGACATCTCCCTTATAGTCAATGCCATATTAGTGTATGGAGCAAGGCAATCAAAAGATAAAATAATATAATAATTAATATTACAATAAAATAATAGTAGGAGGGATTAAGAGATATAATAAACATAAATATATCTTCCATGGATTATTTGATGGTACATTTCCCAAGCTCAAACAATGAAATTATATATATATATATATATATATATATATATATATACATATATATATATATATATATATATATATATTGTGTGTGTGTGTGTGAATATTCAGTTCACTCTCATTCAAGCCATGTAGAAAATTTTTCTACATGGCTTGAATGGGAGTGAACTGAATATTCACACACACACACAATATATATATATATATATATATATATATATATATATATATATATATTGTGTGTGAATATTCAGTTCACTCTCATTCAAGCCATGTAGAAAAATTTTCTACATGGCTTGAATGGGAGTGAACTGAATATTCAGACACACACACACAATATATATATATATATATATATATATATATATATATATATATATATATATATATATATAATCCAGTGTAAAGAGGATGAATAAATATAAATTATATATCAAATATTGTATACAAAAATATCATAAAATGAAATAATAGAATAATGAAAACTGTAATCATAAAATCAATAAATAAATAATAATAAAATAAAATATATAAATAAATATAGATAATAAAATATTTTAACTAATTAATCAATAAAATTATAAATTGATCAAGATAATTGAGATAACAATAAAATCATAAAATAATGGCTTAGAAAAAATCATTAAGCCAGTATAATATTAATAAGGTCATTAAACTACATAATTAATAAGATATAAAATGATCATATAATAATAATCACAAAGATAATTAATATATTATAAAATACCAACAATGATAAGTTACTAAGATGTGAAAATAACCTCAAGCACACAAGAACTGGAATGAGGAATGATGATGCCAAAATTTGACACTCTAACATGGAACCCTACATCACACACATGTGTAGAAAGAGACAAGACTAGAAATATGAAAACTAATAACACTAAGGAATAAAATGGTTGATAAATATTACATAGTAAATTTTATACCTATCATAGTGACATTTTGACTATTTAAACTCCTGCAATATACCCAAAATGTTCAAACCCAACATCAAACCTAGCTCACAGCCTAGTGCCTGCACCCACCAATAAGACATTAGCAATACTTTAATGATGTTTATATGAATATAAAACATAATAGGTTTAGAATGCATCATTAACCATGAGAAATAAATAAGTTGTCAGGGAACCCACAGAACACTAAACATGCTCCGATCCCTACTGAGTTAGGATCTTGCTCTACCAATTAAAACACATGTGATTACTTCTTGTATTAGAAACTAAACATGGAATTATACCAGAATCAATAAGTAACTAGAAATATGAAACAACATAGGAATTAAGAGACAATACACAATTGTATTATATACATAAAAGAATATACAATAAGGAAGATGCCACTTCTTCCTCCACCTCAAAGGTTCGCTACACCTTAAGACCTTCTTCCCTCTCTCTCTCGGTCCCAACAATCAACTCTAATATAGAATTGATGTTCACCTCTCCAACTGGTCAGTAACACACTACCAGTTCACCAAGTACACATCCGTACTCCAAGTAGATCCCCTACTCTCTGCTACCTGCAAATCACTAGACCTTACTCACCATGTAGACATCTCTACACCCCTGAAGAACCCTTGTCCTTGCCTCACCAAGTCCTTATGATTCTTCAACCAGTACTCTAGTGGATCAGCTCCTTGACCTTGCAGACCTTGTAACTCTCCCTGATCACACACACTCAGCACCCCTTTTGGAACTAGGAGAAGCTACACTAGCTCTCTCTAAAAGCTCTCTGGCTTTCTAGCACACATTTACAATACAGCCCATGAGTCCATATATAGATCTCATGTTTTCAATAATTAGACTAACCTAATTACAATAATTAGACTCGTAACTCAAGACTACGACTAGCCTTCAACATGCAAACTAACAGTCTCAAAATAGACTCTCCCAAATTCATCATGCAAACTGCCTGTTCTCGCACAGGCTATCGACATCGGCACCTCCATGACCGATGTCAGCCGACTGGTAACTGACGCCGGTTGCTTCTTCTTGCTATCTGACCGACGTTGGCTGATCAGACCGATGCCATTTCTCCTATAACTGATTCTGCAACTCTGCATCCTCCGTGACTTCTCTTGTTTGCATCTTGGTGAAGCTTTTAGCTCCACAACCTAACAATATCCCACTTGGAGATAAATAGCTGCACCTGTACCTATACCTGTACATCATCTAAATTATTCCCTGGCTTGTATCCCTCTTCAAAATCCATCTTGAAGACCAACCACCAAGCAACTGTGATGCTATACCTGTCATTCAAGTACCCTACCATATCTGAACCTACACATCCATGTAGTGAAGAACTTGACCCTGTAAAACAAGAATCCCTGTTGCTAGTCCCACTAAACTGCCCTCCAGTACTCCTTCCCCGAATTGGCTCCATACTTTCTGACAACCCCCACTGATTAGGAAAACTCAGGCCTACAATAGACCTCATGTGATTTCAAACCCTGTTTCAAGCTAAGCTTGAACTGTCCAGCCCTTGGTGTGCTTACCGATTTTGCATCCTGCGTAATGAACCTCACCAACACTATCTTCACATCAGCTCCCACTAGAGATAAAATCTCCATGTCTCTTATGCCAAAGAATTTCACTGCTCCAAATTCTTCATGACACACCTCTGAACTAACCTTACCCTTAACTCAGCAAATACCTGTATGTACAAACCTACTAGTAAATCACCCACATACAATAACAAGATGATGTCATGACTCATCATCCACCTGGTAAGATAAACACAATAGTTACACTGACATTGACTGAAGCCATGCTTAGTCATCCACCTATCAAACCCTGTACCACTATCCTGTAGCTTCCTCAAGACCATATGCCTTGGCCTTCCATCTCTTGTATCCATCCACTCTCTTCTCTAAAATGGGAATCCATCTCTCTCAGTGCTTACTTCCAGCTGACAACTCTACCAACAAATACATGTTTGGTTTTTCTCCAAGGACTCATACTCCTCATCCATGCCAAGCTCCCACTGTATCTAGACTCTACCTACATTGCCTCTTCACATCCTCCTGGTTCTTGACCATCAGTAAGAAATATAAAGAAGGTGAACAATGAATATGAGGTTCACTTACCCTTTCCTGACCTCTACATGAGCATTTGAGACTTGATGTCTGCCCAATATCCGTTCCAGTGATCGATCTCAGCCATCTCCCAGTTTGCTCCCGACTGATGTCGGTTCCCTGCACTGACCCTGACTACCGACGTCATTTCCCTGGCCGACGCCAGTATCCTTTCAGCTGACATCAATTCCCTCATGGCCGATGTCAGTCTTCCTATTGCCGACGTTGGTTACTGTGTGACCGATGCCGGTACTTGTGTTCGCCTGTGAGTGATAACTTTTTACCCGTGAGCTCTCCATGGATCAAAATCCTAATCAAATCAACCTTGCTCTACTCAGAATAATTCATTTCTCTCACCTAATCTCTATCCATCATCTCCTCCATGAACACCAAGGCTTTCCAATTCTTTAGCTTGTCAAAAACATCTGTCTTCTGCTTCAGAACCTGCATTCTCCTTCTACATATGTAACCAAGACTACAAAGCCACATCTCTGTAACAGAAGGTGAATCAGCAATATAAGTAGATAGATAAAGGATACCTACTTTCTTACCACCATCTAATTCAAGTGTATCCACTATGAGAGTTATAGTACATCTCCCATCACCCAAATTTCTTGAAGAAATTAGACTCATCTCCAAGACTGGTACCTGCATGACTTCCTTCAACCACTGTGTGTCGTCCATCTACAATTTTAGCTTCACTTCTCCTTCATCAATAATTTGACAAGGCTCTCCAGCTCTTAAATAAATCTCTCCAAAGTCTCCAAAGACATACCCATGAAAAGATGCTCTATTTCAAACTGCATGGAAAGAGGCAAAAGAATCTGTGAACCAAGATTCCACTTTATCCAGAACATCCTGTGCAACATCACCTGCAACATCTGCTCCTCCCTATTGATCTGCAACCAACCAACAATCTTTATTTACCTGCTCTTCCTTTCCATCAATCAGACCATTCGTGCTATTTAGTTTCTCCATTCATAGCTTACTTCTTTCTGCCATTGCTATACTCCCACTCAATCAGAAACCCCTGTGAGCAACCTGTAATCAACAAACACTACCAGATCTGAAACCACCTGTTAGTAACCCAACCAAAAGCTCTGATACCACTTGTCAGGGAACCCACAAAACACTAAACATGCTCCGATCCCTACTGAGTCAGGATCTTGCTCTACCAGTTAGAACACATGTGATTACTTCTTGTATTAGCAACTAAACACGGAATTATACCAGAATCAATAATTAACTAGAAATATGAAACAACACAGGAATTAAGAGACAATACATAATTGTATTATATACATAGAAGAATATACAATAAGGAAGATGCCACTTCTTCCTCCACCTCAAAGGTTCGCTACACCTTAAGACCTTCTTCCCTCTCTCTCTCGGTCCCAACAATCAACTCCAATATAGAATTGATGTTCACCTCTCCAACCAGTTAGTAACATGCTACTAGTTCACCAAGTACACATCCGTACTCCAAGTAGATCCCCTGCTCTCTGCTACCTACAAATCACTAGACCTTACTCACCATGTAGACATCTCTACACCCCTAAAGAACCCTTGTCCTTGCCTCACCAAGTCCTTATGATTCTTCAACCAGTACTCCAGTGGATCAGCTCCTTGACCTTGCAGACCTTGCAACTCTCCCTGATCATACACACTCAACACCCCTTTTGGAACTAGGAGAAGCTACACTAGCTCTCTCTAAAAGCTCTCTGGCTTTCTATCACACATTTACAATACAGCCCATGAGTCCATATATAGATCTCATGTTTTCAATAATTAGACTAACCTAATTACAATAATTAGACTCACAACTCAAGACTATGACTAGCCTCAACATGCAAACTAATAGTCTCAAAATAGACTCTCCCGAATTCGTCATGCAAACTGCCTATTCTCGCACAGGCTGCCAACATCGGCACCTCCATGACCGATGTCGGCCGACTGGTAACCGACACCGGTTGCTTCCTCTTGCTATCTAACCGATGTCGGCTGATCAGACTGATGCCATTTCTCCTGCAACTGATTCTGCAACTCTGCATCCTCCATGACTTCTCCTATTTGCATCCTGGTGAAGCTTTTAGCTCCACAACCTAACATAAGTATAAAAATATGTACATAAAAAGGGAAAGAGTTAGTCTTTATAACCATGAACCCATGCATGCCCTATGAAGCATAGTCAGTAGCTACAAAATGATCAATATTAATCCGCATCAATGAGACATGCTAAAGTAATATAATACAATAAATTAAGTAGTATAAATAATCATATACATATTTAGGATAAAATGAATCTAGTGTAAACATTATACATATTGAGATATGTTGAATCTAATACAAGCATCCATGGTAGTAGGATGTATCACATCGACTATCTGAGATACATGTGTCATAATCATTTGAAAATTAAACCTACATCAATCATCAACAATAAAAGTGTTGGAAAAAATATTCTAAAGTAAACCATATTCTAATATATGTAATGGGCCTTGAGGTTGGTTTTTGACACTATTCTTATGCACATTAAATCTTGAACTTTATATTATGCCTTGAAAATCTGATTTATTATACAAACCCTAATCATCTTATAAGAATGGAATGAGATAAAATGTGTGTTTATTAGAAGGATAGGTTGGACATCCTCAATACCCCATTGTAAAGAGATTTTCATAAATATAAATACTCTGAGGAGGGATCAATCATGATGTAGTTCTCCCACCTAGTTCTAGGTGTAAGTATAATTGAATGCTATAATTAGAGTGGTATTAAATGCGTTGAGTGTGCTTAAGCTTTGAAATATTTTAAATTTTGGCTTAGGGAAATTTTAGGTGGTAGTATGTAGAAGTAGGGTATAATAGGGATAAAATATCTTAATTTTTTTCAACTTATTTCTTATTTGGATAGGATTTTGCATATATTTTCCATCTATCCTATAGAGGTTAAATAGTCTTGTATTTATAGAGATATGTAGCTTATTCAGATGATAAAATGTACTTAGGTAGACCTTAGTAAGGGAACACATTTGAAAATGTATCTATTTATGAGAGTTACTGCAATGGACACTAGCACCAAGTTGGGGACAGTAGCTTCATGTGGCTATAGTATCCTTAATGTGGTGATAGTGTCCACCTGATAGACTATTAAGCACACTAAGTTGGGATCTAAGAATGCTTAATTGGGAATGTGTTTGGGTTGACATAAGATGTTTTTAGTTTATACAATGGCTATAAAAGTGTGTTAAAGGATATAAGATAGGTCTAGGGATAAGTTATTAATAATTTATCTCAAGAAACACTCTTAGCATCAAAATACCACTTTTAGGTGATTATAGTTTCTTTTAGGGTTTTTTCTTACTATTTTTACAGTAAAAAATAGTTTTATGTGGTATGTTTTATAGAATTTTCCCATGGCTTTTGATTGTAATTTTTACAAGTGGTTAAGTGTTATGGTTTTATACCTAATCACTTCCATGGGAGTTATACATATTTAATTTTGGTATGTATAAAAAAAATTATGTTAAACAAACTGTAGAGTTTTTTAGGATTTTTACTATGAAATAACTATGTTTTCTCTATAAAATTTGTTTTATATGAAAACCATTTACATAACTTTTTCATTTTGTATATAATGTTTTATTCCTATTTATCCTCCTCTTCATATATTATACAAATTTTTTCTCCCCATACCATTATTCCTCATTTGTCTTCTTGTTGAAATAAATTATTCTATTTCCCTTTCCATCTTATGAATTTTCCTCTTTAGCATTTGACCCTTGAAATTTTGTATATTTTATGGGCCCTCTTTATTTATGACCATGTACTTTATTTATTTCTCTAAATTTTTCACTTTATATCTATCCAAAAAAATTATAAAATGAAATTAGGGAGGGAATATTGTCACTTTTATTTTTATTATACTTTCAAGGTGAGATAGTAAATAATAAACATATTAAATATAAATTAAAATTTAACATTTATAAACACATGAGATGAAATTTACAAGGCAATAAATTAACATTTAAAACACACATATTTAACATGGAAATAAATTTAACTAAATTAATAAAAAAATATAAGAATAAATTTATAAATAACATAAATATATTAGTACAAACATAACACACACACATGGATATTTTTCATTCAAATATTTCATATAAATAAAAAATGGATATATTCATCCAACTAAGGTTAAAGTAGATTTATTAATTCATTTTTTATTTGAATTAACTCAACCCATGATTATATTTTCTAGGGATAAACTAAATAATAATATCTTCAAATGAAATTACAGTGTAAGCAATGTTGATGGATACATTGTAAATGAATTTATGTGTGGATTGTAAGCGGATGGTTGAACATGTTCATCCCTTTCCCAATGGATAATCTACAAGGTTATATGACTATAAGAGGATGGTATGAAAAAGGTGATGGTGGAGTTTATGTGAAGGATATGGTGTGGGTGATTAAATATATCTATGTGGGATCTTCATCATTATGAAAATACATTGATGACACACCAAGAAAAACATTTCTTTAAATTTTAAATATATTTCATCCATTAATCAAATCATTATAAAATTAGTTATAAAATTAATTTAATACTATTTAAATTTATTAAAAACATAATATATTAAGAAATAAACTACATTTACATATTAAAAAAACCATAATTTTAGTTGTTTAAAATACTTATAAAATTTGATGTTTTCAAATTTTGGTTTCAAAATTCAAACATATACATCAATAATCATTGTTGGTAATTTTTTTTAATTTTCATGTTTATCTCCATTTATATTTATATCCAATAAGAATTTATTCACCAAAATTTATATTTGAAATTACTTCTACCATGGCAGAATGAGGTAAAATTACATGCATAACATCCTCTTTGTCGATATCACATTATATGTATTTAAATTTGAAATATGTGAAATGCATAAACCCATGTGTACTATTGATGAAACTATATATATTTTTAAATTGATAAATATTCCCGTAATAAATTTTATTTTGGGTTTGTATGAATCCATTTGTCCATTTTATTTTGAATTATAAAACATGACATAAGTTTAAATACGAAATTGGTATCTCACCATGAAAATCCAATCTATGAAACTATACACTAAGATATTAAATGGTAATATTGACACACTTATTGCATATTGAGTATTAAAAATAATGTAAATTGATGAGAATGTGAATATCCCAAGTCTTTCATTAGGGATAGTTTAAAGTTGTATCATATAACTCTATCTCAAAAATTTACATACTTCATAAGGTGTAGGGTATGGTTCATTAACTGGCCACACCCCATAACATCACCTATTGGAAAAATTATATTTCTATTTTTATGGTGCATCATTAGGAAGTTTCAAATCATCTTTGGACTCTTCCTCATATTTTTATCTTAACCTTCCACAAATTTTAATAATTTTTAATTAAAATTGTTGACATCCTATTATTTATCTATGCATCCATGTAATTGATTTGGAACTCTTTCTATTTAATACATTTTTATGTATCATATTTTTTTTAATTTTTAGTAATGAATTCATATTCATACATAGATGATAGTGATGAATAAAAACAAATTTAATTTTCCTAACATTACATATCTATAACAAATAATGTAAATTAAGATGTGCTAATAATAATAATGAAATATAAATTATAATTAAAAATGTAACATAAAATTATATCAAATGAAAAATTTAAAATTTCACCATTTGATGTAATTTAAATATTTTCAATTAAAAATAAAATGAAAAATATGTATACTTCCACTAATTTTACTCCAATTTTGCTATTTTACTCTAATTTTACATTATTATTTTTAATTTTCCCCAATTTATTTATTTTTTAAAAATTTCCTCAAAATTCATTAATTTAATCTAATTTCATCAAATTCTCCCTAATTTACACTAATTTCCCCAGTTTTGTTAATTTATCCTATTTGTCACTATTTTTTGTAATTTCCTCAAATTCACTCTAATTTTATTATGTTAACCTAATTTCCCTAATTTCATTAATTTTAATTTGATTGTTAATAATTTCATAAATTTTATCCTAATTTTTCTCTATATTTCTTAATTTTCTCTAATTTAACCCTAATTTTATTTTAGTTTTACCCCTGACTTCCCCCAGTTTCATTGATTTCCATAACTTTCCCTAATTTCCTTAATTTCTCTAATTTCCCATATTTATCAGTAGTTTCCATAATTTTGTATAGTTTTACCTACTTTTATTCTAATTTCACTAAGTTTGACTAATTTTTTAATTTCCCAACATCTCCATTTTTTCCTTTTTGTCACTATTTTCCCTGATTTCTTTAGTTTTGGCTTAATTTTAATCTAATTTTACCCTAATTTTATAAAGTTCCACTAATTTTTTTAATTTATAAAATTTATTAAAATTTCCATATTTTTCAATTATTTTCCTAAATTCATCATGTTTGGCTTAATTTTACTCTAATTTTCCTTGATTTCCCCAATTTTACTATGTTTAGTAAATTTTCACAATTTCCCCAATTTATCTAATTTCCCATAATTTTCTCAAATTTTGCCTAATTTTCCTCTAAGGTTATCCCAATCCCCTAAATTTAAATAATATTCATAATTTACCTAATTTATTTAATTTACCTTATTTGTGACTAATGTCCCTCATTTCATACATTTGATCATATTTAACTCTATTTTCCCCAAGTTTCACTAAAACAAATCTAATTCCAACCTTTCCCTAATGTTTTAACTAATTTAACTCATTTTCCAAAGGTTCCACTAATTTATCTAATTAATTCTATTTTTATCCAATTGCCTATAATTTTACACTTATTTTTGAAATCCAAATGTAATTTCCCTAATATCTTTGTTCTTTAATTAATTTAATTAATTATAATTTTTCACTTATTTATGTTAATTTTCACTTAATAAAATACATAAAAAATAGTTATGTATTGTAACACTAGATTACTCATTTGTTAATGTTTAACGTAGAAAAATAAATAATAATAGACTTACTTTCTATTCTAACAAAAATAACATGTTTCTAGTATTTTTCCTCCTCACTCTTTCTCTCTTTATCCTATCCAACATTGAAAATGTAACTTGAATATATAAAGTGGCACTTAATAATGGTTAAATAAGTGTTTGAGATGGATTTTAGAAAAAGAAAGGTGACACAAACCTATCAAAATTAGTGTCACTTTTTTCTATGAAATTCACACAATTGTTTTATGATTAAGAAATAAAAATATAAAGTGTAATGATACAAAATTGACCAACTTGGTGGTGATAATTAAAATTATTATAGTATAAAAATATTTCAATATGGACATGATCAATATCAACCAAAATAAACACATTCCTATATACCCAATGGCTATGAAAATATCTAGGGATAGAAAGCTACCCTATGATGAAATAGAGATTGAGAGTGAAGTAGAAGACTCCAATAAATGTAGTCATGAAATGCATGTATTCTTGAAGGATAGTACTAAAAATAGTAAAATCAAAAGAATCATTTCATGATTTAATGGTCACATATTTTCTCAACACTTATACTAAGTTTAATTTTTTTTCAATATTTTGGTACATTAAACCAATAAGTTTCTCTAATCCTTATTCATCACCACTTTGAAAGATACACATGAAAATGAAAAGTCCTAATTTAAATGTTTCAAATAAAAAAATTGGATAAAATACTAATCAAATATGTATCACTACATAAAATTTTCAATCCAACCAATAACCAACAAAATCATCAGAATAAAAATAAAATTATTCAATCGATGTAATGGATTAATTTTAAGGTAATATACTTGTTTAATTTTAAATTTGATATGGATCAATATATTATAGGGTTAAAAATATATAAATTAATAAGCATAATGGTTATTAATAGGTATATAATAGGCTACTTAATTGTAAACATAAATATTTTTTCTAAATTTAAATACTAGGATATGCTAAAAATAGAAATTACAACTATTGATTTATATTGAAATAAATTGAAAACAAGATAATTTAGTTGGTTTATTATGCACATATAGATATATACTTAAATATTTTATAATTGGACTAAATTTGTATTTTGGATCAATCATTAGATTTTAAAATTTTCACTCTGTGGCATCTTATTCTTGCATCATATCTGAATAGTTGTGTTGATGTTGGTGTTTGAGTTAGATATAGGCATCTATTACAAAATATTGATTGGATATAGATGTTAAAACCTATAACATTACATGTTTTATGACAGCTTTGATCTAGTGCATTCAAATATCATGCATAGAGTATCACTCCTTGTCAAATTATTAAACCTTAGCTTCCTCACCCTTGGAGTGACTGTGGAAAAAATGGGTTAGTTGGCACATTCTACATATTTGCCCTAAGTACCCATATGTTAATGGGAATTTTATATATATCCAATATTATAAATAGATCCTCATACTTATATATTTATCCCATACATGTTGGCTTGTGTCTACATTAGGATGTAATGTGTGACAAAAAATTACATAGAGTAACCTATCTTGTAAATTGGAAAATATGGCTTATGGGATGATCCTTCAATACTTCATACCTACATGACTATTGATTCTATGTCGAATATCTAAATAGGGATAAATAGGGTCGATTTACTCCCTTGAATTCTTGATTGAGTGATTTTGGTAAGTTACTCTGTGAGTTTATTACCATTATTAGTTGAGGAATGAATGAGGATTGATCATGCATATATAACAATCATTTTTCAAAATATATTACATTAAAACACTTAATCTGACCATAAGGACACATTATAATTACAAATTTGATGACTTTATAGTATCTGACACTTATTTTGGCTTAATAAACTTGTGTTGATGTAGGTATCTAGGTATGATACAAGTTTATAGAAAGCTAGAAAATAGGTATAAGTCCAAATACTTTAGAGGATGATAATAATCAAGTTTATATCATTTTGATCAACATATGAGATTTGGTCATCATAGTAAAATATGGTTGGAATAATAGATAAATAATTGTAATAAGAGATAAAATATGTAATCCTTTTATTAGAGATAAGGTCTAAGAATTTAAGGGTACATCTATGTGAAATAATTTCCAAGTATACAAGACTAAGGTGTTATATAGCTTATATTTAGTATCTACATTTACCCCTTTAATCTAGTAATGAAATTTATAGTTTAAAGGAAATAAATACATACTTGGGCATGTATAACACACATTATATTTGTGTGAGTCCCACTTTAGTTCTTTTTTAGTGACCAAACTTCAACCAAGAGCATGTTATAGTATATAATCAATGCATATAATTTAGAATTGAAAGAATTTAAAATGATTGAAATTAAAGATGGCATGGTTAGGACTACACTTTGTATTGATAGAACCATCTTGCCTTTTGAAAAAATTATTTGAAAATATGTTTCATTATGAATCCTCAGATCTAATATATATATAATTTAAATAATTTAAAATGATTGAAATTAAAGAGAGCATGGTTAGGACTACACTTTTGTATTGATGCAACCATCTTGCCTTTTGAAAAAATTATTTGAAAATATGTTTCATTATGAATCCTCAGATCTAATATATATATTAGATCTGAGGATTCATAATGAAACATATTTTCAAATAATTTTTTCAAAAGGCAAGATGGTTGCATCAATACAAAAGTGTAGTCCTAACCATGCTCTCTTTAATTTCAATCATTTTAAGTTCTTTATATATATATATATATATATATATATATATATATATATATATATATATATATATATATATATATATATATATATATATATATATATATATATATATATATATATATATATATATATACGAGGATAGCTTGACCCCAACCTTGGAGAAAATGTGAGTTTCCACTCAAAAGTTGAGGTTAATCAACCATGCAACCCAATCATACTTATAACCTAGTGATCATGAGTGATCCAAGTCAACTCACACTATAAATCTTATGAGAGTGGATGAATTTATCATTACATCCTATAAATTTGGTAAATTTGAGTGATTTAATAACCTCAAGCTTACCAAAAGTGAACCAAATACTATAATATATTGTCTTAATAATAGTTTGTAAAATTCCATCCTTTTATATGATAAAGTATATATAAGTATTTAAAATATGAAACTAATTTTTATTTTTTTATTTAAGCTTCATTTTTCATGGAATATGCACTTAATATATGTCTCAAGATAAAAATTGGATATAACAATTATATCAATGTATATAATGTTACCACAAATGTGTATCAAAATCATTTAACTGTGAAATTTGTATAATTTGAATTTTTTACAAGTGTGGAAGACATGCTACCATGACATGCCCCCACAAAATATAAAAAATCTATAAATTGGTGTAAGTGTGAAGAACATGTTTCCATAACATGCCCCTATTTCAATCTAAAAATGTTGAGTATTGAATAAGTGTGGAGAGCATGTTTCCAAAAACATGTCCCCACTAAATTTGAAAATGTGAACAATGGGGAGGTGATTCCTCTATGACATGGACCCATTGATATCCCCATCCTTTTTGAGGTAAGGGGAAGTATAAATTGGTAGTTACCTTACCTCAAAAGGATAATATAACTGTATAATATGTGTATGGACCATTTAGCATAAAAGAGTATCATGTATATGTAGATATAAAAATGAGGTACATAATATGTGATCCCATGAAATCCTAAGATGCATGATGCAAATCATGGAAATGTTTATATAGTATAAGTATAAGCTAAGAAAATAATCAAGTACACATAAGAGCACTTAAAAGAAAATAAACATAAAATGGTCCAAAGAGACCTCAAACAAAGAGAATATTAAAATATCACACAATCGAATGGACTTGAATTAGTCAAATGTCTTTAATGAAAGTAATGACCTATTCAAATGTCAAAGCAAGCCAACAAGGGCACATGGCCCATAAATAAGGGAGAATATTCAAATATTTAAACAAGTAATATAATATAAAACAAGGCAAGAAACTCAAGGAAGTGCATAAATGAAAAGCATGAAATGATAAGAAACTAAGATAAATGTATCATACTAGTTTTTATATATGTGTGTTAGCAAAAAAATTAAGTGCATAGTGATTTATTATTTTTGAGAATAATGGAGTTTTATTCCTATTTAATAAAAAAGTATGAGTAGGATAAATTGGTAAATAATATTCCTAATTAATTCTACTAATTTGTGAAATTTAATTACAATTAGACTTTTTCTAAAAATAGCAATGAGAGAGAGAAAATAAAACTTAGCTTATTTTGAACTATTCCAACTAAGATAAGGTTTAGAAATTTTTGTGCAAGGATAGGACATTGTCGCAAATAGTATCCTAGATTTCATTTTTTAATTGGATGGGAGTGACAAAACATGACACCCTAGTGTTTGGTGTTATAGTCCCTCCCTAGTGTTGTTGTCCTCATGATCTAAGCTTTCTAGGTTTTGTTCACTAGGTCAGTGTGAGCCTATGTACCAAATTTTCTTGGGTTAAAAGTTAGCAGAGATTGTTGTAGGTCCATTTTAGTCTCGAATATATATATCCATCTACACATATGAAAATAAAAAATCCATCAAAAATTAAAAGATGGAAAAACTAAGTTAGGGAAGAGTGATCGCATGATCTAGAACTATTGTTGTTTTGACTGATACCTATATTAACCCTCAAGTTAGTTACTCAATAAAATGTATTTATCCCTTAGTTAATGTTTATAATGAACATAAATGATAGATTCAAGAATGAATTTCACCTAGGCCCTTCTTTGATCAAGCATGCAAGTCTATGTGTGATGTAGAGAAACTGAGTTATACTATTGATTGATTTTTATTCTGTCTAATGTGATAAAGTAGTAAGTGTTAGATATAAAATTCCTTCTGTAGTCCTTTATATATGAGACTCATTATTTTAAATTTGTGAGCTTTGTTTGCATTTAGACAACATTGGAGAAATTATAAATGAATCAAATAAAAGGGTTAAGACCAATTCAATGGAATAAATTGATCATTTAATCTCAAATTGGCTTTGGATAGGAGCATTAAAAACTAGACACCCTAGGTTTTAGTGCTATAGTCCAATCCAAATGCACCTATCCTAAATGATATGGATTAGAGAGGATGGAATGAGAATGGGAAACTTAACTTGGCTAAGGTGGAATGACCAATTTAAAGTCTTGAGATGACTAGGAATGGGTAAAAAGGTGACTCAAGCTTAAAACTAGACCCAAAGGATAAAATAAAAGACATGGCCAAATGTGAACAAATCTCATATAATTTAGTCAGAGTCTCCTATGAAAGGAATTTAAAAAGACATGATATGTGTGGTTTCTTGACCAACTTAGGGTGTATAAATTTACACCCTTTTAATCTAGTGATGAAATGAAGTACTACAATAAAAGAAAGAAAGAAGATGCATCCCTGAACTTATCTACATGGAGATAAACATGCTAAAAAAGTGTCCAACTTCCTAGCCAAGGAAGTGGATGGAGAATTAAATAGTTCTTAGAGAAAGGAGGAATCCCTAAAATGGATGCCCCTTATACTAAATCTAAATAGTGCCTAGAGAAAGAAGGAATCCCTAAAATGGATGCCCTTTAATCTAAATAGAAATAAGAAATGCTTGGAGGCTCAAAACCAATGTCTTCCCTATGTCCCACATAACTCATGTAATCCAAAATGTATATATAGAATTTGTATGTTGTGAAGAGAAAAAAATATCATGCCACCACTCTAAATAATCTAAACTAGAACTGAGAAGTGCTTAGAGGTCCAAAACTAATATCTTCCCTATGTCCCACACAAACTCCTACATTTGGGTTATAATATGGGCCAACCACTAAAGATGATCATATGATCCAACTTGGTGATAACCTAGGTATGCCTAGGTGTAGTCTAAAAACTCTAGTAAATGTGTAAGAAGAGAATGGCATGTCTTGCCATTATAATATGTATAATCCTAGATGATGAATAACATGAACATGTATGCCATGTCCCTAAATTTGGTATGTGAGTGATGCATCTATATAGTCTGGTAATCTATATAACCACATGTAAAATGAGATATTGTGTCATGTCCCATGTGCAAAACTAGAGATCAAAATAATGTGCTCTACACCATGTCTATAATCTTCTATATGGTCTATAACTATGCCATTTTATATTAAGTTGTATGTGTGAAACATGTATTTATGTACATACCCCCAAATCTAATATCTAGTCTAAATCTATATAGAAATCACTATGAATCCATATGTTTTAAACCACTATATATCTAAGTAATATGTATATCTATAAATTGAAGGTATATCCATCTAAATGTCTTGAGTAATGTTGAATGACCCATGTAATCTAAATCACTTTATTTATTAACCCATATGAGTTGAATCTAATAATTCTGATTGTTAGAGGTGTAAAACCCATTGTTAAGTGACCTATGTAGTATGAATCACTATATATCTTGACCCATCTAAGCTAAATCTAATTAATCTAATTGTTGGAGGTGTAATAACCATGGTGTATCCATCTACGAGAGTGGATAGGTGTGTTATGTAGGTGTATAAATAAGAATAGTAAGAATGATTCCCCCCTTTTGGGGAGCGAGATGAAATTTGTAATAGAGGAGATTGAGCCAAAAGTGATGACTAGTGACATAATTCTAGGAACAAGATTGGTATAGTTTGGATTGATTTGAGAAGTTGATTTATTTTTTAGACTAATTTATTTGAAATTTGAATGAGCTTTGATTGGTGAGGACTAAGTTATATAAAAGTTGAACAAGTTATTATTAGTGAGGACCAAGTTGTATGCTTGATATGAAATAGGTATAGATATGTGTGTTATATACTAGGAAATAATGTAATAAGAGACCAAGGTTTGGTGGATATTGAAGGCATTATCATAAAAATTATGTGGAACAAAATGATTTGTAAAATGGAGCTATGGGGTTCAAGTTATGGGAAAAATGGTAGTTTGATTTGAATGAAAAGTCATTTGATATAGGAAAATTTGGATTGATTCTTGATTCATTTATTCATTGACTAGTTTTAGATTTGGAGCTCTGAAGTAGGAGATATGTTGAGGAGATGAGCACCTACTGTGACTTGGTTTGAGAAATTGGTAGTCCAGATTGATGCTAGTGGGGAGGTTACCCTGGTAAGTAGCTAAAACACATGATTTAGGCCTTTTTATAAGCCTAATTTTTTATGATTTTGAGTTATTTTAAAGTTTTTAAGAGAATTTTTACTAGGTTCAGTGCTCCTATCCTTCTTCTAGTGCTACTATCTAAGCTCTAACATTGTTGTCTAGGTTACAAATTATTATCCTATACCTAACACTATTGTCTTAGAGGCTAGATTTTTTAGGCTAATCCTTAGTTTAGTTAGTGTCATTTTGCTTAGTTATTGGTTTGGCATGATTGACTGATATTCATGTTGTTTTTTGGTGTTTTATAGGGTGAGGTATGGATGAGGGAGTTTCATAAAGGCTAGGTGATGGAGACTCTAAGATTGTTGCCATTATCAACTGATGAGAGGGTTATGATGGATAGGGTAGAGCTAGGTCATGTGTATGACCTAGGCACTATGAAATGGGATAGGCATTTGATTACTACCTTATTTGAGAGGTGGAATATAGAAACCTATACTTTTTGGCTTACTACTAGAGAGATGACTATTAATCTAGAGGATGTGTACCATATTCTGCATTTTCTAGTTATTAGATGACATGTGAATTTATAGGAAGATATGGGTATAGATACCACTGATTGTGCATCCTTGTATTTTTCTAGTGTGCCCTCAAGCACACATAGGAGAGGTAGTGATATTAATTTACTATTGCTAGTTATTATTCAATCAAGTGTTTAACATTTATAGAAGTGGTTGATAGTGTTGGCTTATTTTATTGTAGTGGATGGGAGTGGTCTATCGATTGCATGTAAGATGAATAGGATTATAGATAATGTAGAGTGTATAGAAATATATTCTCATGGGTTAGCACTATTCTTTCCCACTTATATATATATATATATATATATATATATATATATATATACATAGGTTTACTTAGGAGGCATTTAGTGGTGGTCTAAGTGTGGCTACTTTATTGCATTGTTGGCCCTATCAGCACATAACAATTATGTGGCAATTGGGATTACTAAGAGAGAGGTGATCACCTTCACATCTATATGGGGAATGGTGGATAAGTTAATTGGCTATCAGGTCTCTTAAGATGGATCGCTATAGATGAGTGTTAGACAAATTGGTGGCTCAAGATATCATATGGAGGCCCTATAGATGATTCTTAGGTGGCTCGAGGATGGAGTGCAGTTTCATTAATTAAGGTCAATTGTTGGTTACATGACCTTTGGCCTAGAGTATATGATTAATTTTAGTATGATCATGTGACTAGGTAGTTTGGGGTTCCATAGGATGTTCCCCCAATATCATGGATGTGGGTGAGGATTTCATGGGCACCAACAAGAGTAGGAGATCATGGTAGGCCTACTAAGGTTGAGTTAACACCATTACCTTTGGATGCATGAGATGAAGATATATACATTACTAATGTAGATGATGTTGAATGAACAAATGCATTTACTACATAGTGGGCAAGGCATCAATGGGCTTTATTATATCTTATTGGTGGAGGGGATGCCCCTATGTATGAGGACCCAACTCCAATCTAGATGATGGGAGGTATGTATCATTTATATTTGAGTTGTATACAATTTCAAGTTTGCATATGTTTTAGCTTATTTTAAAAATGTATATTTAATGTAGTGTTTTACTTTTGCATGTAATTGAAGTGGGAGGTATTCAGGATGAAACACCTACTAAAAGAGGAAGTGGGGATGATGGATTTTGGGAGACCATCATTAAGTCTACACATTATGAACTTACATGAAATGTACCTAATGATGTTATAGATGAGGATTTGATTGAGTGAGTGATAATTATAGATAGTATTTATGATCATTTGTTTTATAAGGCTGCTATAGCTATAGATTCATATGTTGAGGTAATGGGAGAGAGAGATGAGCTAAGGACTAAGTGAGATAAGCATAAGATGCCTCCTCTTGATTATGGATTAGTGGGTATGTACATTATGGATGCGTAAATGAATTTGTATAGGCAGTATGTATAATTGAGTCAAGAGCATGGTTAGTTGATAGAGTGATATAGTTAGCATACGAGGAATTTGGGTGCTTGAGCAAGTGTGGGGCCATTGAGTGCTAGATTGGATTATGGGACTAGAACTAGAGGAGAGAGTAAGATTGAGAGTGAGGGCATGATTCCCATTCATGAGTAAGTATATTTTGATATGATGTATATGTTTTGAAAATATTTCTATATATATGGATATTTTTTTGATTTTGATGCATATGTATTGTGTTATGGGATTTGAAATATATTGTTAATTTTAGTGCAATTTGTTGATTAGAAGTAGTTGATCTAGTATTGATGTTGAAGGTTGTATATGTTTGGTAAAATGATACTTGGGATATGTGAGTTGATTTTTTTGATAAGTGTGATGCTAGGTTTGTGTTTCAATTTGTATGTAAGTAAAGAATTTAATTTGACTTGTAATTATATGTAAGCAAAAAAAATTGTTGATTTTGCAATTGGTACATTATTGGGATAAATTGAGTTGGCTTGAGATTGGTAAATTATTTGGATAAGATGATTTGGTTTTGAGATTGGTAAATTAGGATTTGGATGAGTTGATTTGGTAAGATCTAGACTTTGACAGGCTAGTTTTGGCTATGGATAGTTATTGGGAATTTAGAATGTTATTTTTTAGTATGTGGGGATGTAAGATAACATGTTTTTCATATTACTTCCCTAAAAGTCTCGAGAATACAAAGGCTAGCTAGACCTTTGGTTCCATCATTACCATGCTATGTGAAACTTATGAACTAAAACTAGTATGATTGTACATTGTGTTATTCTATGTCGTATCACTATTTGAACCTTGTTGACCAACTGAACAAGTGCCCATACTACTCATGTTGTGTAGGAATGTTCTCTATATCTAATATTATCTTATGTGTGCTAACTATAGATGTGTGTGAAGATTCTAAAAAATTTAACTTATTTGGTCATATAACTAAAATTGTTTGCTATGAAGAAGGATCATCTATCTATAACTAAATACCATATGGCCTCTAATATGATGTATATGATTGAGAAATATATTGTGATAAAGCTAAAAGATATGATGAGGGTTCATTTAATATTAATTGTAATGGGTTGTTACATGAGATAGGACCCAAAAATATTAACTATAATTAATATTTCTCATGAGTACTACTCTGTGGTGTGGGGTCATTTAATCTTAACCATAGTGGATTGCTACATGAGATAGGACCCATAAAATATACCCATAGTGAATGTATCTAATGAGTAGGACTCTACTACAGTGCTTTTGAGTCTATTGGATATGTATATGGAACTGCACTATGTATTCCCTAGACTACATTGCTATATGTAGGTTTTTTTTGTTGTATTGGTTTCTAAACCTTTTGAGGTGGTGGAATAGGAGATCTCCTATGAGATTCTATCCTAAATCTAACATTTTGCTCATGATGAGTGACTAATGATTCCTATAAAGTAATGTCCTAAGATGACTTAGTCATGCAAGAATGAGGTCTAGGGTTCCATGATTGAGGATATCTTGGTGCCCCTATGTGAATGCTATGATGCCATTATCAACACATATAGTAATGTAATCCTTGATTCCATAATAATCATTATCTTTATGTCCATAGATATGATGATAGTTACAAAAGGGACAATGTGGCTATCTATCTAAGAGACATGGATCTCATCTATGAGTAGAAGGTAGTGTGATTAACCTCGTATCTTAATAATATGCTATATAGACTATCCCACTCTAATTCAAACTATAGTGGTCCCTTGATGTTGTTCTCTATAGTGCATACTGTAGGTTGTGCTCTGGAAACTAGCTCTTTGTTCTTAACTAGTTACTTTTCTAGTTGTGGTCTCTTATCTTGTTTAGGACATGGAAGATGTTGAGTGTTAAGAGTTGTATCTGAAGATGCTATTGTGAAATCTAGAGTGATTTAATCAACTAAATCTACCTCAATAAATCTCAATTTATTTTTGAAAGGTAAAATTATATAACAAAAGTGTCTAAAATAAGACTCTGTCTAATATAGTATATGATTGAGGAGAGGTTGTTAGAGCCCCTTAATAAAAATATGTTAAATCTCTTGGTTTTTGTATCAATCTTAACATGTGAGCCTTGAATCTTAAGATATACTTACTAACTAGCTATAGATAAATCTAATGTAGTGTGGCAATTTTCTCATGTGTAACATGAGGGCCCATGTTTATGATGTAATATCTAATAAATGCCTCCTCTGAGTCATCATATGTGTGAAATGAACCAATGCGGAGTAGATGAAAGAACCAATTCTATGTTTCCCCCACTAATGTCTATTGGAATAGCTTGAATAGAATCAATGTGCTCACATGAGATGGAAAATCCCTCTGAAAGGCCTATAGGTGTACAAATGGATCTCCAATTCTATTAAAGTGAGGTAATGATGGTATCTAAAAATGATTAGGCAATGAATCTTTTATGAATGTCTTCAGAATAGGGTTACCATGTAGATCATTAGAATCCATCCAAGAATTTTAAGCTTTGTTTTCCAAGGTAAGGAGATGTACTTGGTGTTATAATTCACTAACTACATGCATCAAAGAGATGATCTCCTAGGATGGTATATTAGTATATTTAAGTGGTTCATTTAATCATTGAATTTGATTATTAATTTTAACCATGAGAATGCTACATTTAGTAATTGGATCAAAAAGAGGAGGTGTGCTCACTTGAACCTTGGGATTAATGGTAACTTGGACCTTACTGGAAGGATGTGGGATACCATTATATTTAGTTGAAGAGTGAGAACTAGGTTCTACTGTAGTGAGTGGTGCCTTGGGAGATTCATTGGTGTTTTTATGTTTTAGTGATTCACATTCTAGTTGAGTAGAATATGTGCTATTAGCATTAACATGTGCATTATTTGAAATAGAATTATTCATAGAAGTAGAAAAAACATTTGGAAGTGCATTATGTTTGAGAGAAAGAGTGAGAGAAGATTTAGAAACATGAGATGCAAATTCTTCTTCACTATGTGCATAATTATCATCATCACTATCATATATGTAATATTTTCCATAATCACTCTCATTTTCATATTCATCGGCATGCTCACTATCATATTCATTATCACTTCCATAATTTCTAAGAAGAGGTGTAAGATAGGGTTTGAATTATTTTTTCATATGAAATAAATTATCATTTGAAATTGGAATATCATGTGTATCTATGTTATGCATGGATGAAATATATGCATTATTTTCATGTGCAATATGAGAAGAGAAGGATATTTTTCATTTGAACATTATTTTGATAAAGTAGAGTTAAGAAAATGAGATGTATCATTTGAAATATGCATTGGTAATTTTAATATATTGTGTTTATATTGTTTTAATTTGAACATTGAAGTAACAAAAGAGAGAAATTAGGTTCACATGGAAGCAACTTATCACCCATAATATGGTCACATAGAAGTGCATGAATAGTTTATTCAATTAGTGCATTGTGCATAGGAGAATGAGGTGATAAGTATCTTTACCATTTATCAAAATTATTTTCTTTTGAATAAGTAATACAAGAAATGGGTTTTAGAGAAAAAGATTCATCTATTTATGCTCCACTGTCATCATTATGTATATCATCATATCCTTCATTACAATAATAGTCATTATCTTCACTGTAAATTAAATTATTTTTTAGATTCTTAGCTAATATTAAATTTTGAAAATTTTTCCAATCATTATCATAATTATATAAAATTTTTAGAAATTTATGTATGGGATGAGGAGGATTTGCCTTTGTGGCCATTTTATTTATTTCACCAAAGAGAATTTTGAAAAGTACTATGAATCAAATACATGCGCAAAGAACTAATATGATATAGATTTTGAAATTACTTTTGATAATCCAATAAATTTGGAAGAAATTCAAATTATTTTTCTAAAAATTGTAAGAGAGGAAAACTTGAGGTTTGGGGACCTAGTTTGGAAATCTAGGGTTTTTATCTAGAGTTTTAGAATTTTAGAAAATTATGAAATAATTTTAAATTTGAAAAATAATTTTGAATAGCAATAATGCATAGAAATTTATACAAAAATTAAAATTTTAAGATTAAATTTTTGCATAAAATTGTGAAGTAAAAACACTAATTATAGCTAGGGTTTTAGGTTTGTTCAAAGTAAGTTAGGTTCAATAAATGATTTGTTATTTTTAGGAATAATAGAGTTTTATTCCTATTTAATAAACATGTTTGAGTAGGATAAATTAGTGAACCATATTAATAATTAAAGCTACTAATTTGTGAAATTTAATTTCAATTAGACTATTTATAAAAATAGTAGTGAGAGAGAGAAAACATCACTTTGCTTATTCTGAACTATTCTAATTGAGATAGGGTCTAGAAATTTGCATGTAGGGATGAGACACTATCACAAATAGGATCTTGGATTTAATTTTTTACTTGGATACGAGTGATATAATATGTAACCTTAATGTTTGATGTTATATTCCATCTATGATGTTGTTATCCTCAAGATCTAATATTTTTGGGTTTTGTTCTCTAGGTTAGTGTGAACCTATGTACCAAATTTTAGGGGTTAGGGGTTAAAATTTTTTATTTTAGGTCCATTTTAGTAGTAAATTCCAATATCCATCTACACACATACAAATAATGAATCCATAAAAATCAAAATAGGGAAAAATTGAGCTAGAGGAAGAATTATCACATGATCTAAAACCCCTATTATTCTGACCACTGCCTACATTAACCCTCAAGCTAGGATCTCAGATCAAATGTATTTCTCCCTTAGGAAACATGCATAATCAACATTCATGATAGATGAAAGAATGAATTTCACCTATGCCCTTCCTTGATCAAGCATGCAAGTTTATGTGTGATATAGAAAAGCTAAGCTATACTTATGTCTAATGTGCCAAAGTAGTAAGTGCTAGATATAAAAAGCCTTTTATATTCCTTTATATATAAGACTCATTATTTAAAATTTTGTAGCTTTTTTTTCATCTAGCTAACACTAAAAAATTAGGGAATGAAACAAAGAAAAGGGGTAAGACCCATCCAATGGAAGAAACTAGCCATTTAGGTTTAAATTGGCTTTAGACAAGAGTGCTAGAAACTAGACACCCTAGGTTTCAATGTCGTAGTCCAATACCAATTCTCCTATCCTATAGGCTAGGGGCTAGGGGGATGAAATGAGGATGGAAAACCTAACCTAGCTAATGTGGAATGACCATTTGAAAGGCTCAGGGTAATTAGGAATGGGTAAAAAGGTGACTCAAGCTTAGAACCAAACCCTAATGGATAAAATAAAAGACACGACTAAACATGAATAAAGCTCATAATTTCCAGTTAGAGTCTACTATGAAAGGTCTATGAAAATACATGATATGTGTGGTTTCTTAACCAATTTAGGGTATATACACATAGCATATAAACTACACTATGAAAGATATAAGCATGGATAAAGGAATTTGTAAGTATATAAGCTCAAAAATGATAATGGAAATGATCAATAATGATGTAACCTATTTTTACCATGATCAATGTATATTTATATAATGTATATATGACATGAGGGAAGGCTCAACATTTAAAAGTGTGTAGAACATGTACCTTGATATGGTTGTATCACACTCAAAAGATGAATGTAACAGATGTGTGTATATGGAAATAAATGGTATGGTATCTACAAACATGTAACTAAAAATATATATTCCATGGAGCTAATAAAATATGTAAATAATGAAAAAACATAGACTTTTTATTTGTTTTTATGTTTTTAGAAATTTTGAAAATTAAGGACAATGCTATGATCTCATACAGATGATGTTCATAGGTATATCCCCACTTGAAACCTAGTGCAATAAATTGGGGTTACTATTAGGGATAATTTAAATATGTAATACTATAATTAGAGGATTTGTGATTATCTAAATATAATAAGCTATTATGGTTTCAAGGTAACAATAGAAGGACTAAGGGTCCATGTAACCCATTGTTTAATGTTTTATGATTTATTTAAAATAGAAAATTAGGAACATCTTTGATTGTTCTAGGTAACTAAGTATATTTTGTAGATGAGGATTCCATGAAATCTACTTTGTATCTTTGATGTAATGATATATCAAGTAATAGATGCCTATGAAAGGGGATTTCCAATTTATTACCCTTTCATAGAGGATTAGCCTTAAACTATAATTACCAAGTTGGAATGAATGTATTTAACATTCCCATGCATGAAGTGTATTCATCCAAGTTCATCCCAATTTAATATAAAATAGAGTAATGTAGGTATAACAAAAAATGTAGTAACCACATGTATTGGACCCACTATAAAGGTAAGTTAATCTCACAAGGAATATTTTGTGAGGTCCCATCAAATTTTATAATTTATTTAGATAAAATATGTAAATCATTATGTTTATAACCCAAGAAGTATGTAATTTCATGGTTCAATTTTTTTATATTGCATCATTATCAACCATAATACTATGTATAGGTTGGTGGTCAAGGTATACTTGAATGAAGATCCAAGTCATCATCCACAATATCACTATCATCAAAATTAATAGGAATTTCAGTAATGGGAGGTGTATGTAATGTATAAGTATAAATAATCCCATCTAATGGGTGACCATAATTTGGTGGAGGATGTGTATTATATGACATTTTCACTTATGGCTTCTTATTAGAATGGTCCTTTAAAGGGTTGTTAAATATTTTATAATTTTGGTGATCACTAAGTTGTGAACTTAACTACTTTGAATGATCATCAAATGCATTTATTTATTCATCTATAAGGTCTTGGATCTTATGCTTCAAGATAAAAATCTATTCATAAAATTCCAAGGCCTTAGTGAGAGTCAAAATAAGCATTTTCATCATATCCTTTGTGTAGAGGTCAACTCATATCAATCTCTATAGGATAAGGGAGATATATGAAGTGAAACTCCACAATATTTGGAATTAGATAAGTTAAAGACTCAAGTAAGAATGAAAATTATCTCCTTGGTGCATTAGATAAGACAAGCTAGTTAGGCTATTGTGACACTGCATTAACCATACTATTCTTTTCCTTTTAATTTTTATAAGTTTCAATTTAGACATTGGTTTGATATTAAACTTGGTATTACATGTATTTAATGTGTTTTCTACATAAGTTTATTCAATGAGATAAGTTTAATTTCACAATCATGAACAATATGACATAAGTCATCAAAATATATGAACATTTTGAAAGCATTGAACTCATATAATGGGGATGTAGATAATATTTTATGATTATGTATCACCTCAATCTTATAGACTTGTAAAAGTTAAACCTTGGTTTTTCCTCTTAGTTTTACCTTCTCCCTACTTCCACAAGCCTTACATCTAATCTATCTTATGCCCCTTTGATTATCTCTTAGTTTGACCAGTATTATATTGATGATAAAGACATTCTATCTTTCTTAGAATTCTTAAAATGTAATTATATTACACATCTACAAGTTTTAAGCATGTATATGTTTTTATACTTCTTGGACACTAACACTTAGTACATATAATAGCATTGACATTATTGTCCTAACTTGACATAATTTTCTAGTTCCCTAAAGTCATCCAATTTTAAAATGAAATGTATTCCAATGGTTGGAATAATTGATCATATGTGAGTTACTACTCAAAATGGACTCATATAAATAAGAAATCAACCCTCATTCATTGCTCACCTATGAAACCTAGAAAATATCAAAGAGGCCAAATTAGCTTATCAAAATCATTATATCAAACATTCAATTGATTAAATCTTCCCTAATTCCAAACTACTCATAAAAATTGTATATCTATAGGTTTTAATTACTAAAGGAGCATCCTAAGATCCCAATTTTATAAGTTACAAGCTAGGTCACTATTGTACTTTCTTTACACAAATTACATGATTCACACACAAGACAACATGTAGGGGAGCACCCTATCATTTTGAGGAAGGAAACTCCATTTGATAATAGGGTCATTGAGATCATATCAACACCATATGCCCACTAACCCATTTTTACCCAAGGTCACATTTAAGATGAAAATCTAGGTTTTTACCATTTCACAAGGAGAGACTATCCATGACCCAGATCTGAATGTAATAGAGTAAAGGCAAATACAAAATTAGAACTATCTAGGTGGTTGCATATTATTTTATTAAATATTTTGTACATGACACTATCATCAAAATCAGATAGTAGTGTCGATATAGCTATTTAGGGCTTATACAACTATCTAGATAGCTAAAGGCACTACATCCATAATTTGACAACTATTTTTTAATTGTCTTCCTATGTAATTTCATCTTGTTCTAGATATATAAATTAATTATCATTAGAACAAGCTAAGTAATTCTATTCTTCATCATTTCTATATCTATCCTAGTTGTACTTTTCATATTTAGACTAGCTCAACATAATAAATTTAATTTATGTTTATATCTATGTTTAGAATTTAGCAAGCCTTATATAGATCTAATTATCACCCTTGTGCCATTTATTTTTATATTATTAACTCATATATTAAAGTGAAAACATACCAACAGATTTCATTTTAAGGTTAAACATTTGGTTAACCTGGTCTTTCAACTTCAAACCTTAGGTCACTTAGGTTTTTCTAATTTTTATGTTGTTAAACTCTAAATTATTATAAATTTTGAAATCATGTTTCCTATGGATAGTTATATTAATTATTTCATGACCCAATACCTTATACTAGCTATTAATTTTTATATATCATGTTTAATTAACACATGTTGATCTATAAGGATGAAAAACCTACATTCTTGCACATTCCTTCATATTCTAATAAGAGGGTTTCTAATAACAAGAAATAATTAATCCCTTTTCAGAATTACTTTTGTAATACAATAGAATAAAAATCTAAATAATTTGGAATTATTGACCAATTAAATAGTAAAAATTCTAATATTTAAATCCTTGAGATTCTAAAGCAATCTTATTTAAATTTTAAGAGGATTATGGATTTTAAAACCCTAGGTTGTTAAAGGGATGAAATAATAAATTAGGGAATACATATGTGATAAATACAACCATTGACTAGCACAATAATTAACATACTTTAATTATTCTAAAAATATGAATGAATAACACAAATATATACTTAGCTAGAAATTGACTGATACATATAGTTGATAATATAGAAACTAATACAAATATTGGGTAGGGTGTTGTAAATAGTAATCTAAAGTCAAAACTCTTGCTAGATAGTAGTGCAATCCTTTAGGGAGTAGCATATTATGCTAGCATCCTATGGGGGTGACAATGTCCCTTGTAGGTAGAGAATATGAGCTTATAGGTGGTCCTTTATCTATGTTTTCTATGCATGTACATGTGTGGGCAAGTCTTGATCCATTGTCTATGAGCTATTTTTGACTGATTTAGAAGTGAAACCACAAACCTCCATGTTAGTAGGGTATTTGAGGAGGATAATTAGAAATAGTGTAATGTTATATGTATAGGTTTGACATAACCTCAACACCTAGTTTTGTTTAGAGTTACCTATATACAAATATCTCAAGAGGGGATCAAGCCAAATGTAATTCTCCAATTTCTTGGTGCAAGTGCAAGTGAATTCTAGTATGAGTGATATCTTGAGTGTTTTAAGTGTCATGGAGACTATTAATCTAAGTAATATAGTCTTAGGATTTTTCTAGATGAATTCATGCATACTTAGAGTATAATAGGGATCAATGATCTTGATTTATACAGCTTTTTTTGAGCTTGTTTATGTGTATTTGCATATTATTTCCATCTAGTGGGTAAAGGGACAAATTGATGGATATATACTAATATGGTGATTTTTAGGATATGAAATAGGTATAGGTCAACCCTAAAGTGTCTTAAAAAGTTGAAATATGTATATTGGATGATAAATAGGTAAAGGATAGTAGCATGGTCCCTTGGTCACTAGCATAGTACATGAGTGTCTAAAGGATGGTGTTAGTGTCTAGGTGACAAAATATGGTACACTAGGGGCTTGAATGTCTAGGATATGGTCTAGGATTACTCTTTTTAAATTTGGGGGTTGGTTAGACCTATAAAAACATTGCATAAGGATTGAAAGAGGCCCTAATATATGTTTAGAGCTAAGATAGGGATAAGGTTGTCTCAAGTGACACTCATTGCACTCAAGTGACATTTTATATGACTGCATTCCCCCCTCCCCTTTATTCTAGAAATGTAACAAGGTGAAATGATTAGGATACATGAAAATTAATTGTACCTTGACTACCAATGAGGAAAAACCCATGAATCTAGGTCTAGGTTTATGAAGTGTGCTCCATTATGTATCCTAAAAATGAAACAAGTATGAATAAGTCCTTGATTAATATCAAAAGCAAAGACAAGATTGAGTAAAGAGATGAGAGAGAGAGAGAGAGAGAGGAAAGGAAATAGTACACCTTGGTGGGTATTATAACCAATGTAAAACCTTAGTGACATCTTAATTGTATAAAATGACTAAATCAATGAATAACTTAGACTGAGATGATGGATTACTCAATCCTCATATGTGGGTGGCTCAAGAACTCAATTAATATATTACTTTATCATAGCCTACCCATGTGTAGTCATTTGTACTAAAACTATGTAATTTAACTGAAGATGTGTGATGGAACTAAATCTATATAGGATGGCTTCTATGCCATTTGGAAATTCTAAAATGTAAAATGGCTTAGGGGCCACATAGGAACTTGAGTATGTAGATCAAGACTACTCGATAATGCCAACTTCTACAAATGGATTAAGGCATCAATCCTATGTGAACCTAGTATAAATGGTGTTAGGAGTACATAATATGGTGGATGACATGGAGTTTTCCATTCCATCTGATCAACTAGTGCATAAGTGATCAAATAGAAACAATGTGCCACACACATGCCCCCAATTTTGATATCAGTGCATATGAATTCTAGATTGAGTTATCATAATCTATATTTGATCATATCTAAAGATGAAATAGGAGTGATCATGCCATGAATAATGATCCTAATTTGATCAAATTGGTATAATTATATCCAAAGTTGAGAATAATTAAGAATCTATGACTAATAATTTGCAAACCTAAATGGTACTATTTTATACCTTTCTAGTAATTCTATAATTTCCTATTTATAGGGCTATTGGATAGTAGTGTAGTCTATTGGATAGTAGTGCACTATGCTAGTATCCTCTATATGATTTAAATTTTAAGGGGATTATGGATTTTAAAACCCTAGGTTGTTTAAAGGATGGAATAATAAATCAAGGAATAAATATGAAATAAATACAGCCACTAATTTATACAATAATTGACCTAGTATATTTTTTCTAAAATAGCAATGAACTACATAAAGATGTACTTAACTAGAAACTAATTGAGATAGATATTTGATAGGATGGAAATTGGTGTAGAAACTAGGTAGGGTGTCATCAATAGTAATATGAAGTAAAAAATCTTCCTAGATAATAGTGTGGTCCTCTAGATAATAATTCACTACACTAGTGTCCTCTAAGGTGTGACAATGACCCTTTCAAGTAGATTATATGAGCTTCTTGGTAGACCTTTTCCTGAGTCTAAGATACCTATGTTAGTGTGGATGAACCTTGATTCACTACCTATTATTTGGTTTGATTTATTTTATATTAAAAACCTTAGACCTTCATGTTTTTAGGGTATTTGAGGAACACAAGTAAAAAAATTTAATGTTAGTTGGATAGGTTAGATGTGACCTCAACACCCCATTCTATTGAGGGGATCATCGAGAGGGGATCAAACCCAATGTATTTATTCCTCCCAAGTGCTTGGTCTAAGTTTAAGTAAATTCTAGTATGAGTGCTAGCTTGCTTATTTTGAGTGTGCTTCAGTCTATAAATTTGAGTAATCTAAGCTTAGGATTAATGTAGATGGATATATGTAGAAGTAGGGTAGAATAGGGATCCATGACCTTGATTTACATAACTTATTTTTGAGTGTGTTTGTGTGTATTTACATATGATTTACATTTAGCGGGTAAAGGGATAAAAGTGGTATATATATACTTTTCTAGTGTTTGTCAATATGTGGAATAAGTCTAGCCCAACCCTAAGGTGTATTTAAAAATTGAAATATGTCCATTAGAGGAGGAAAGTGGTAAGGGATAGTAATGCAGTTTCTTGCTCACTAGTGTAATGTGTTAGTGTCCAAAGGGTTGTGATAGTGTCTAGGTGGAAAAATATGGTACATTAGGAGCCTGTATGTCAAGGAGATGGTATATGACTACTATTGGTACATCTAGGGAAGGGTTAAACCTATAAAAAAAATATAGACAAGGACCAAAAGGGGCCCTAAGATAGGTCTAAGGAAAAGATAGGGATATGGTGGTCTCAAGTGATAATCATTTCACTCAAGTGATATTTTATATGAATTCATTCCCCCCTTTTTTATATAAATGTAACAAAGTTAAATGACTAAGATAAATGAAAAATAAGCATACATGGAATTACTTGTGAGGTGAAAACCAAAAATTTGGATCTAATTTTATGAATTATGTTCCACTACATATGCTATAAATTAAACATGGATGAATTAGTTCTTACTTAAGGGATATCAAAAAAAAATGCAAGACTAATCAAAGAGATAAGAAAGAGAGGGAATAAATGAATACACCTCATTGGGTACTTGAACCAATGCAAAACCCTAGTGACATACTATGTTTGTAGTTGGTGATCAATTTAGTGAATAACTTGGATTGAGATAATGTCTTAGTCAATTGTCATGTGTGGGTAGATTAATAACTCAATCTAGTTTTGACTCCATCATTACCCACCCTTGTTTGTTGGAACATAAACTATGAATAACTTGAATTGAATGGATGGATTATCCAACCCTCATATATATGTGGCTTAAGAACTCAAGTAGGATATGACTCCATAATTTACAACCCATGTGTAGTAAATGCATCTGCACATAATTTTCATAATGTAATTGAAGTTGTGTGATGTAACTAAAACTATGTAGGATGGATTTGGGGCCACTCAAAAAATATAAAATTTAAAATATCTTGAGGGCCACTCAAGTACTCAAGTATGTAGGGTCTAATCAATATTGCCAACCAATAAAAATGGAATAAGGAATCATTCAAGTGCGAACCCAATAAAAATGGTGTCTAGAGTATACAATGTTGAGAATGACATGGAGTTTTCCATTTCATCTAATCAACTAGTGCCTAAGTGAGTAAACAAAAATAATATGCCACACACATGGCCCTAATTTTTATATCTATACATATGGATTATGGACTTATTTATAGTAATGTGTATCTAAGAATATCTAAAATATAAATGGGAGTGATCATGCCATGAATTATGTTCCCAATCTATGAAAATTGCTATGATTTTATGTAAGATTTAGAATAAACTGAGTATAAATGATAATCTATGACTAATATTATACAAACCTAAAGAGTAACTATTTTATATTTTTTGCCAATCTATATTTTCTTATTTATAGGAATATTTTATTGTAGCATTGTCCCTTAGATAGTAACACATTTTTCTAGTGTCCTCTAAGTTATGCTAGTGTCCTATGTTTTTTCTAGTGCCAAATTAAAATAGTTCTATGTCTTACTATTTTACATTGTGTTTTCCTAATTTTGAGATCTATAATCTATGTCTACATGCTAAAAACTATGTTTTGAGTGCACTCAAATAGCATAATCTCTACAATAATCCTTATGAATGCCCCTATTTTGAGGGTAGTTATACAACCTATTTTATAACTATACTCAAAATAAAAGCTTTGCATTATGTGTGTTAAATTGAAAATATATGATATATTTGTGATAAGGCAATATAATGCATATTCATGACATCAAAATGTAAGGTAATCTGAGCATAGGTTGACAATGTATGATGTATGTTATCTCTAACATTCATAAGGTTATCAAGATGACATAACAATATAAGCATGTATATGAATAATAAATTTAAGAATAATCTGAGTAACTAATTATGTGATAGAGTATGATGTCCATAAATCCACCCAAATGAGGAAGGGGAGATGCATGAGTTCCCTCATGGCATCCAAAACTAAGTGTAAGTGTAAAAATCAAGAGATGAGTGTCATGGCTATGATGCATACATGAAAACATACATACAAACACATGAAACACACAAACTAGGCTAAGTGGCCATAATACAAGGGACATGGGCGCATGTCACTAAGTCTAAAAAAGAGCAAGCATACATGGACATGTTCAAATGTCTACATATGCATACAACAAGCAAGGTTGGCCTAGTGACACATGTAAATACATGTTCAAATATTTGAATACACAATATAGAAATCATACACAAGGACATTAGAATATGTCTAAATCATACATACAATGAAAAATAAGTGACTTATATCCTTGGAATAATGGAATATTCAAATTCCCTTGAGTAGATGTAAAAACAAAGAGACATAATCAAGTCTAAACTAAGAAAGATAGAAATGAAAGTATGCATGAACATGTGATACAAATATGTATAAAATCAAAGATTTACATAAGATAAGTTTATAATAATAGTAGTAGTCTACAATAAATTAGTGTAGTATATAATGATATAACTTGGTAAAGTGGAAGTTATGTATAGGATACCCCAAATGGGTGAATGTATCAATGCTAAATCTATGTGTTTATGTATGTGCCCCTAATGGATAGATAGTAACAAATATGGATATGTGTGATGGACCTAAGTCCTGTAAGAATCTAATAACACTATAAGAGAAAAATTAAATCATGTATATATGATACAATTGACTAAAATAACGTAGATAGTATATGTAGTTCCTGACAAATATAAGAAATGTAAACATGGAAATGCATACAATAAAGGATTTTATATTTTGTGAATAATAATTTAATGTTTTTTTATTTTATGAATATAATATATGTAGAAGAGGATAGATACTACTAATTGATGAGTCTCATAAGACACTCACAATCAATGTGTTGTGTATCAAATAAAAGAAGAGTGATCATGCATGATATGTGATGAGGTATCTTAGATTAGAGAATAAAATTTACTAAGTGATCTATGGCTAAAACTATTTGTGTAGTGGGGATATGAATCTATCGAGATGAATAAATAGTCATATGAACTATGTGGTTATTGGGAACCCATATAGTATAAGAATATGTATTATAGTGGATGTTCTATATTGAGTACCCTGGGAATTCAATAATATTTATCTAGGTAGGAAAGGGGTAAAGAGAGGCTCTCTAGAATCTAAAACATGTATATGATGTATGGATCTCTCTAATATAGGTTTATGTTGGAGAGTATGTGTATGTGGTAATGTCATAGGAGTATACCTCATCTGTACTAGTGGCTCAACTAATGTCGGAGGTGAAACTATGTGTAGAATGGTAACAATTGTCTATTATGTAACTAGTTATGGAGTAAGTAAAGGATACTCTTATGTAATGCCTTTAACTAAAACAACTCGATTAGAAATTATATACTTGAGAAATTTGTGTATAATGGATGGGATAGACTAAAGATATTATATTCAAGGCTTAACCAACAACATATCAAATATGATTGCACTAGGTACAACTATGAATCTGGTAGCCATGTGTGCTAGCTTAACCTATAATGGAACTATTATCTCACCAATGTAATTGTATATATGTCCACTTAAACCATGAATAATTACATTTTTTTGAGAAATATCATGCTTTAAATAACCCAAATTCTATAGAAATGTGATAGTACACATGTTAACTCTTGAACCATTATCAACCACGACACTCTAAATAGGATGATGATCAATGTATGCTTGTAAAAAGAGTGCATATAAATATAATTCATCATTAAATATCTCTTATTCTAATAAATTGATGAGAGGTCTAGTTGGTATTGTACAATGATACACCATAATGATATTATGGAGAGGTTGTGTGTCCATTATGAGTATGATAAGATATTAGTGGTAGCTATCCCTGATATGTATAATGAACACCTAAATTTTTTACTATCTCATTAGTTATGCACTTTGGAAATGGATCTAAAAATATTTTCAATTATTTTGATTCTATTGGTTTTTGGCTATGTGATTCTATAGGAGTGATGAAATAAATGATATTAGCATTTATCAAATATTGTATTTTATGTCATAAACCAATGCTTCTTTTTATAGTATGGTTTAGTGATATGTGATAATCAAAAAATGTATTAGCATCATAACTCTTTAGAAGAGGCCTATTCATATGAAACTTTTTGATGGGAGAAACAGATACGACATTACAATCCAAGAGTTGATGAATAACACATGTTGGGAATTCAAGAAGGTGTGTGAAGGGTCTCCTTGGAGGAGCTGATAAAACTATGTAAGGAGTTGTATTTGGAGCTACATTAACTATTTTCTTTTGATCATTCTTTTTTTAGTGGGCCTCACCTTGTATGGTGTCTTATTATAACTCTTATTAATGAGTCTAATCTAGTTGTGTACTTTAATTTTCTCATTGATAGAAGATTTAATTCTCATTATTTCATTATATGGAATAAATATTTGAATGATGAAAACTTACTGAATATCATAGATTCATGAAATTTCGATAATAAAATCTACTTGAATATGTCTTGGTGTTATATATCTACCATGGGGCTAGTCATCTTTGCTATTATATTTTTATATTGAAAGACATATTTAGTTATTAGCTCATTATATTTTTTTGAGTTGTGAAAATTGAGCATATGAAACCTTATCCTTGATATTGATTGCAAAGTGTGCCAAAAACATAACTTTTAGTGTATTAAATGTTGTGATGGATTTAAATTTTAAGGGGATTATGGAGTTTAAAACCATATATTGTTAAAGGGATAGAAAAATAAATTAGCGGATAAATACATAATAAATACAACCATTGATTTGTATAATAATTGACCTAATTTGATTATCTAAAAATAGAAATGAACTACACAAAGATATACCTAGCTTGAAATTGACTAAGATGGAATCATGAAAAGCTATAAACTAGTACAAAGATTGGGTAGGGTATTATCAACAATAATCTAAATTCAAAACTTATCCTAGATAGTAGTACACTATAATATTATAATCTAGGGTAAAATAATGTCCCTTAAAGGTAGAGACTGTGAGCTTCTAGGTGGTCCTTTGCTTGGGTTTGATATTCATGTGGTTATGTGGGTGAGCCTTGATTCATTGTTTGTGACCTATTTTTGATTGATTTGGAAGTGAAAGCATAGACCTCCATTATTTAGTGTATTTGAGGAGTAAAAGTATAAAAAGTGTAATGTCACCAAGATAGGTTGGATGTGACCTCAACACCCCAATGTGTTAAGATTTACCTACATAATAATACCTTAATAGGGGATTGAGATTGAAGTAATTCTCCCACCTAAGTGTTTGGTGCAAGTAAAAGTGAATGCTATTATGAGTGTTGGATTCATTTTTTTTAGTGTGTTTATGAATAGAAATTTGAGGAGTCTGATCTTAAAATTGTATTAGATGGATATATGAATAATTAGGGTAGAATAGGGATCAATGAACTTGATTTACATAACTTGTTTCTAAGCTTGTTTATGTGTATTTGCATTTGATTTCCATCTAGTGTGTAAAGGGATAAAAATGGTGTATGTATACTAATTTGGTCCTTGTCAAGATGTGGAATAGGTCTATTCCAACCCTAAGGTGTCTTAAAAAGTGTAAATGTGTTTATTAGAGGAAAAAATGGTAAGGGACAATAGTGCAGTCCTTTAGTTACTAGTGTAGTGCATTAGTGTCCAAAGGACTATGCTAGTGTCTAGGTGGTATAATCTATTACACTAGAATATTAGATGTCTAGGAGATGGTCTAGGACTATTTTTGGTACATTTTATGGTGGGTTATACCCACATGAAATATGGATAAGGATTGAAAGATTCCATAAGATAGGTCTAGGGCTAAGCTAGGGATAAGGTGGTCTCAAGTGACATTTTATATGACTACACAATCTAATGATTATAAGGATATCTTATATGAAGAATTACATAAAACACAAGTCCTAAGTAATATCTAGCTTATTTATTTTCCAAATATTATGCAAGATAATAAGAATCATAATAGGCTTATCACCTTTGATCTAATAGATTTAGCATCCAAATATGTTATTGACCAAAACATGCCTTTATTCATACAAGTAAAAATAAAAAATAAAATTATCAAAAAGGTTCCCATCAATAATGGAACAACCCTAAGCATTTGTATAATGTAATTTCTAAAAGTCATGGGTGTTCACTAGAACATTATTAAATAAATAGTTAATGCAAATTAAAATGTTTGACAAATCATAAAGCCTTTTTCTAGGTCAAATTACACTAAATACTACTATGGGTCCATGTAAATTATCCATTGTGTGCCAAGTTATGATAAATAATTTTATCTATAAAAATATATTGGGATGATCTTGGATACATAAAATGTATGTAATTCTTTTTACATTACATGCATTCATAAATTTTTAACATTAGGGAATCCTTTACACTTGTCTAGCAGATCTTAACCCATTAAAACATTATGAACCGATGTAGAAAGTAGATAATCCTAAAAAAACATACTTACAATAGGAGCCTGAAATTTATACATTGGTATAATAACCTAATTAGGCTATACTATTTAAGGTTTTGAAAAGATAATTTACATGTTTACCTAAGTCCCTGGCTTTATTACTCTAGTGATTAGTATGACATGAGCTTATATCTCTCCGTCATCCTATTGAGGTTGATATGAGTCAACCTATACCCAAAATATATGATCAAAATGATTATTGTGATTATCATCAAGGACCAAGGCATTCTACGAACCATTGATTTACCTTGAAGTGCAAGATCCAAGATTTTATCAATGACCAAAAGCTTATGTTTAAGGATCCTCTAAAGAAATTAGCTTCACATATCAAAAAACTTCCAAATCAACAAGATTTAATAATTATTTTATACATGGGTGGTGTTTATTTTTGGAATAACCATATTTATCCTACACAAACAAAAACCACTTTTCATTTAAAGCATTTTCAATAGCTTAGTTTTGATCTACAAGACTTGCAAAAGAAGGTCACTTTGATAGATTCCTTGGGAAACATAAAAAATACTAATTTATTGTGGTCATAAACTAATTAAAGCATGGGTTTTATATATGTCTACCACATATCATATTCATTAACACTAAAAACTCTTTATCTATACCAAATGGAATACAAAATTGATCTCAATCGATAGGGTATTTCCTTTTAGGATGATGTAAAATTAATATATATTCTAAATGATAACACTATCTCTTTTAATACACATGGAAAACCAGAGGAAGAACATGATATGTACCTTTTAAACCTATTAAATCATGATGCAAATAATTTAAAATATCCAAATTAAGGTTGCAAGGCACTAAATGGGGGATATACCTATTATCATCCATTGGCTAAGATCATAGCTTAGTCTCTCTAAAAAGTCCAAAAATACAAAAGAAATAAAAAAACATCCAAAAAACCAAAAACACTATCATTAATTGCCTATTTTATTTGCTCCTTATCATCCATATGTTACTTCCATATTGATGGACCACATACTAAATTATTCATACATATACATATGTGTCACACTTCTACATTGGGTGTGATAAAAGAATACATAGATATATGATACACTCCTATTTTAGATGTTAGTGTAGTCATTATAAATATGCACACCATGATTCTAAATGTTTTAATTCCCTTGGACCACCTTAGGACCTCATTGGGACCAATCTGACCTTTCGACCCATGACCGAACTTAGCCCAATTCTATTTGATTAAACTTTCTTAACCCAACATTTTACCTATTTTAAACCTTCACCCTTGACTATCGATATTAAAGGTCCACCTCCTCAACCTCCAACATGAAACCCATTTTCCTTGATTTTATAAATATAACTCATCTAAATCCACATGAAAGACATTACATGAGTGATTCAAAATTATGAAACCTAGTTCATGTATCGTTACAACTCTCTTGCCTTACATATAGGACGAGAGGAGCAGGGAGGTGAAATTCATCTACAATTGTTATCAAGAGCTTGTGAATCGAGAATTGTCTTTTCCTAGGTCAATCATCATCAATAATCCAATGAACTAGATCTACATTATATAGCTAACATACCACCATAGTAGCTCCACCAAAGTTCCAAGTACTGTTACTCTATCAGAATCACATTAGATTATACCAATAGGTTAATCACCTCAAAAATCCATTTGATCAACCTTATGTAAGATAGGTATTTATTTTCTGATATTCAATTACTTTATTTGCCTATCTCTTGGAATCCCACTTTGTGATCCCATAGATCATCCATTCACCAACTCAAATTTAAACACAGTAACTGTCAACATTTGTCTCAACTATTTATGGTCTATCTAATTATTGATGGTCACCCTGACCACTAATAGTCACCTTAACCATTGATGGTTAGCCCAACCATTGATAAATTATAGAAAGTTGTTTCCACCTATTTTTCATTAGCCAAATTTGATTTTTTGTGTCCCTAATTGTTCATAAACCCATACCTAATTTTTTGAAGCTAACCCCAATCATCTAGCACTAGTGTTAATTAGCTTATAACTATTTTAAACATTTTTAGTCTATTTCTTATAGAAAGTATCTCGTGTTCAATTTTAGTACCTTTTGACTATTGATGCAAGTAATTTCTATTCTATTTATAAGATTAATTGTTTAAAATGTGTGGATAGATAGTCCTTGAGGAATCTCTTGCTTCTGGGATCTAGATATCACTAGGTATTCCACCCACCATCTGTTAACCAACCAAATTCCTCTAGTTCCTTAAATCAAAACATGAAGAACAAAAACCATAGTAACTAGAAGCAATTCATTCTACTTGAATAATATTATGCTTTAATCTTGGAGAAGTTATTGAAAGCTAATATCATTTAACTTCATCCTATCAAACCACCCTAACAATTTGACTCTTCTCATCCTACACCTAATTAGTATAATGAGAATGATCTATACACCTTCTATCGAGTAATAGGGTATGATATTAGTAAGTGTATTACCTTTAAGATCCTTGTCCAATCCCTCATTAACAATGGGTATATTTCATTTAAACCCCTAATGCACCATTAAACCAAGCCTTTGACATCTTTAGGTAAACTTTTCCTAACCATCTTCCTACTAAGAACGAGATCAACAAGGTTGAATGTTGTCATGATGCCCATACTATTGACATGGTTCTTGACACACTCATTACTAAAGAACCTGATAACCAACCTATTTTTTTCTCACCCTCTTCACCTATTAAGTTAATGGAGTTACCTCCTCCTCTTTTGGAAACCTAAACTTAGGAAACTCCCCTTTTCCTTCTTCCACTTATTGAGGTACTGGATCCATCAACCCTTCCCTTGACCAACATACTCAACCAAGCACCCATTTTAAATTTCTCATTAAACACCAAGAAACCTACTACCCCTTTAGAAATAATTCTCAAAGAGTGATCTAGGCAACAATTCAAATGATAATTCAGGTGATGGGTCCACCCCAATTGATGATGGAACTTCTGGGAGCCATAAATTTTGCACCGTAGCTCCAATTGACTCACCGTTTGAAATATTAGAAAGCTAAGAATAAGGAGAAAATGGTTGGATTGAATTGATATATAATCAATGAATTTTTACCCTTTAAAACCCAATGGAAGTGCCCCATATTTCAATTTTAGTAGTGTAGTCTAAAAATAGTAAGTTTCTAAAAATAGTAATTCCTCAAATTCTGTATTGTTGTAAATCATGGAAGTCAAACCAATTCATCTCCCTCAAGACTGGTGACCTTCCACATCCTCCCCACACATTAAAATCAAGTATAAATGAAGATGTAACTTGGAATATAAATTAGACATCTCTTCTTAGAGATAATCATATGTTTGGGTTTGCAAATTTGATCAATAAAACATCTCTTCTCAGAGATAGCATTATTTGAATTGTTTTGTTCTTGTTTCTTGAATTATATTTCAACCAAAGATTTGGAGTTTTGGATCAAAGAGGAAGCAAAAATGTTTGCATCTCCCATAGAAAATTCACCCACTCAAACCTCACACACTTTGATTGAGGACGAGGCTATAATCCATGTGTCTCAACCTATGGCCTTATCTTTCAAGTCCACTATTTAGGGAATAAAACTAACCTACAAACCATTCTCTAGGTTAGTGTATAAATTAGAATTTATCTCCAACTCTAACATAGATCGATCCACCTTCTAGTAAAAATTGGGTCTACCTTATATCACTAAGAAATAACCTCTAGTGATACCTTTAGTAGACCAACCTACCACTTCTCCTATCCATAATCCTACCTTATCAACCAAACCAATAACAACTTATATAAATTCAGTAATCCCTTAGCCATCTAAGGCACCTAAACCTCAAGTGACCAAATCACCTTCTCAAACCAAACTGACCAAACCTATCAAAAACCTTATAACCTTCCCTTGTACCATACCTTAGTCACCCATCCATGAAATTAGACATAACCTTTTCAAACCCACCAACCAAGCACAAATCCAAAGTCACCAAAGAGTTAAAAATATTGAAAGGCCAGAAGGACCAAATTTTACTTCCCTCAACCTTACCACCCATTTTGGGACCTCATCCCTCTACATTAAGAAGGAAACCAATAATCTCTACCATAACCCAACCACCTCTTTTGGTTACACCTTCATTGTTACTTTTTGATGCACCTCTCTTCACCATGTTAGTAATACCTAAGCTACCTACCTTACAATCTTCTACCTCTAACCCATCAACCTTCTTACCTAATCCACAACCATCAACCAAGCTCACCACCTTACCTAAGGCACCTATCACCAAACCACAACCTTCCACCTCAAAAAATAAAGCCAAGACTATTAAACCTTTCACTGAATCTTTCTCAACCATTCTCTATAGGTTATTTCAAACTTCTTATTTATCCCTACTTCCCATCAGACCCTTTAACTTAGTACAATGACCACCAAGTGTGTTATTATCATAAGATACTCGACCATGACATGGATAATTTTAAAGCTATCTAAACCATTATCCATTGACTTTATAATGAGGATGATGTATTAATATATGAAACTCCCATGAGCCTTATATTGATCCCACCAACAACCACACCTACCCAATATTTGCCTACTCCTTCACTCTCACCTTAGAGTGTAGATGAATCTAACCAATATTCTACCCTAACTACCCCTCCTATCCATACTATCAATGTGGTCATAAGATCATAGCAGAAGGATAAGGGGAAGGAAAAAGTGTCCATTCCATGGACATACCCATCTTCCACCTCTCAACCAACTCTAATTCATCTATCCCCATCTTCAACCAAACCAAAGGTATCTATTTTAGGTGACTCCCAATCTAACCCCTCAGAATCCATCAAGAGATTTATCCTCAAGTAGCTTCACTAGACCCTAATGAATATGAGCTCATATGAGTTGATTTATACCTCTCCCTATCAATTTCAAGCACTAATAGAGGCTTTATAATCCATAGAGGTCTATTCCAAATATCCCAAACCTCTATCAACCTTTATTAGCACCCTTAAAAATTCCAACCTTGTTAATTTCAAAGATTTAGAAATACCTTTAATCCATCCAAAATACAAAAATCCCCCTCTCTTTATTACCACATACATCAACCAAACCCACATTCAATGGGTCATGATTGATGGGGGAGCTCATATTAACATCATCTCCTCCCATGCCTAAAACCAACTCAACCTATTAGATAATGTCATATATAAAACCTCGACCATCCTTTAATCATTTAATAATACCATGGCCACTACCTTAGGAATTATTTTCCTTCGTATCCATGTAGGGCCTCATACGCTTCTCAAACTCTTTTATGTATTGGAAGGTGAATTACAATACAATGTTTTGTTGGGATGACCTTGGATTTGTTTCATGGGTTACATCTCCTCTACCCTTCATATAGCATTAAGTTTGAGTAAAAAATTTAGGTCATCACCATCCAAGTTGACCTGAGTCCTTTCTCAACATGCAACTTGAACTAATGACCCAACAATGTCCTCTTACATCCATCTAACACACCCTCCTTGAACAAAGATAAGACTTCCACCATTAAAGAGGAAGTTAATCATCTCTTAACCAAAAAGGCATCAACTAGTTCATCCATAAGATATTATATCCCTTTAGATGAAATTACCACCATAGACCATTTAGAATCAACATTCGATCATCTATCACTGGGGGAATATCACCTTTTAGCCGTTGATTCTTTTACTGCTCCTTACAAGTATGGGAAACTTACTAACCAAGTAAGATATGACACTAATATCAAAATCATTGTTCCCTTTGGACCTCCCTACTATCAAACCCATTTCATCTATGGGGGACTTGATAAACCCCTTGGTGCTTTTACCACATCTTTTGTAGCTTGAGCATTCACTGCTAGTTTTTATTACCTAGATAAATTGAGCTTTTCCAAGATATAAATACATCAATGTGCTTAAAAAGGCTTTGGTCTTGGGTGATACGAGCATGGCACACACATGATAGTATTCATTGAGACTAAGTAACCTTATGAGAAACATGGCCTTGGCTTCATCCTACCTAAATAGAAGAAATCTAAACCACCTATTGTTACCATTATTAAATAAAACACCCCTTCCTCACTGACCTCTCCTTCATTCGTATGTGAGGATTATGAGATCATGCCACCTAATTTTTTTTCCATCAACATGATTAGCCTTAGACCCTTGAATTATCAAAAGGATGGGGTGATAGTAACCATCCCTTTGACCCATCCTAAGATGATAGGAGATGACTCTCCTTCCATTAATACCATTAAGTTTTAGGATGATGATTCCATTCTCACCTATCTTGGTGCCTAAGATTATTCCATCCACAAATCCCTTCTTCCCAAGACATTGACCATGTTGAATTAATCTACTATGGATACTAACTTGGGTACTCTAGAGAATCCTTGCATTGTTAAAATTGGTCAATCACTGAATGCCAAAGAACTTTGAGATTTTCACTCTTTCCTCCAAGATTATAACATATAATTCACTTGGTCTTAAAATTATATTCCTATAATTGACCCTACCATTTCTACCCATAACATAGTCACTAAATTTGATGCCAATGCCATCAAGCAAAAGCTTTTGTGTATGCATCCTTGCATAACCCTTCTCATCAAAGAAGAGCTTCAATGCCTCTTATCTATCAATTTCATTTAACCCATTGACTATCCCCAATGGATCTCTAATGGCATACTTATCACCAAATCCATAAGGGGACTATGCATTTATGTGGACTTTCATGACCTCAACCTCACTTTCCTAAAAGATAAATTTCCTCTACCAAGCATAAACTAGTTAGTTGATCTTATAGTTGGCCATGAAGTGTTATCTCTAATAAATGGATTCTTGGGTTACAATCAGATCCTAATTATCCCCCAAGATTATCACAAAACCACTTTTACCAACCCATGGGGAAGCTTCTACTATAGAGTCATTCCTTTTGGGCTAAAGAACACTAGTGTAACCTACCAATGTGTCATGACCTATATCTTCTATGACCTTATCCATAAGATTGTATAGGACTATGTGGATAACCTTATTGGAAAATCCAAACTCCAGAAAGATCACTTGGTTGTTCTTAAGATCATCTTTGAGTGCCTCATCCATTACCATGTTTGCCTAAACCCCAAGAAGTGTATTTTTGGGGTCTTATCAAGAAATCTTGTTGGCTTTATTGTCTCCCTCAATGGAATCAAGGTCGATCCTTATAAGATCAAAGCCATCGTAGACATGTTCCCTCCAACCAAACTAAATTAAATCCATAGTTTTTAAGGGAAGCTCCAATCACTTTAACTCCTAGCTTTTGGACCGATACCAACATTTTCACCACCTTATGAATAAGGACGTCTCTTTTAAGTGGAATGGATACCATTAAAATTCCTTTGATTCACTCAAAAAGTACCTTTTATCTCCAAATATCTTTACCCCTCCCAAGGATGACCAACCTTTCTACCTTCATATCTCCACCACTGACAATTCCCTAAGGGCAATGTTGGATCTTATATATGAATAACACAAATAGAAAGTTGTATACTACATTATCTTTATGCTTGTATAATACGAGACTTAGTATAACTATATCAAGAAACTTTACTTATATTTATTAGTCTTCATGGCCACCAAACTTCACCACTACCTTCTTAACTATAAAACCTATGTCATAACCAACACTAAGTTACTCAAGTACATGCACTCCAAGCCATATCAAAACTAGTATATGGCCAAGTGGCTCATGCTCTTAGAAGATTTTTACCTTGATTTCCTCTAGAAAAAGTAAATTAAGGGGAAATTCATTATCGACCAATTTGCCAAAGCACCATTAGTGGACAACCAACCTCCTCCTCTTGAGTTTCCTGATGAGTCCATCATGACTCTCTCTTAGGTAGACTTCACCTATCAAGTTACCATGTTATTTTATGGAAAAAAATATCTTCATGGTGGGGGATAATGTATCATCCTTATCCCCTTTAATTTTGAGCTTCTTCCTTTGTCCTTCAATCTTGATTTTGAATATACCAATAATATGATTGAGTATGAAGCCCTAATGATAGGCCTTCAAACTACCCTAGCCCTAAGAGCCAAAACAATCAGCGTCTTTGGTGACTCACAATTTGTTATCAATCAAATAAATGGCTCTTATCAATGTAAGAATGATCTTTTACAATAGTAAAAATAACTAGTTGACAGACCCTTAGCATCATTTGAACATTATCACATCCATCCAACCCCATGATCCACTATTAAGTTCACCAATACCATTTCCTCCCTTGCCTCTTAGATACCATTTTCACCTTTTAAATCTAATCTATCTATATTTATCCATAGACTTACCCAACCTTCCTATGTCAAATTGTATTCTCCCACCATTTTTAATGTGGAGGAGACCCAAACCAACCTTTGGTATCAGCAAACCTTCAACTATGTCAACCTTGCCATCATTCCTTCTGGCCTTTCTAGAAATTCTCAAAGATAATTTATCTAGAGCACCTTGTACTACACCATTATGGGAGGAATTATTTAGAAGCATGGCTTTGATGGTCTTCTCTTTAATTGCTTATGTAGTTAATAAGCCTCTCAATCTATGAAGGAAATACATGATGAAATCTATAGAGGACACTTTAGTGGCCTTACCATAGCTAAGTGCATCTTTTACCTTAACTATTACTATCCTACCCTTAACCAAGACTATTGTGATTATGTGAAAAAATTTGTTAAATGCTAGCAACATGCTAATTTGTATCATGTGCTTAGCCATAGTGTTCACGTTTCCACTAATTTTTAGCCCTTCTCACAATGGGGTCTCTATCTTATTAGTGAAATTAACCCCAATTCCTCATAGTGACACCACTTTATTATCACTGTGACTAAATATTTTACCAAGTGGGTAGAGTCTATTCCCTTGATCCCAACCAAAGTGGAAAATATTGTCAACATTATCAATCATTATATCATCTGTCATTTTAGTGTTCTTCACAATATTATCATTGATAATGGTAAATCATTTAAGAACAATCAATTTTACGATTTATATGATGTATTCAACATTAAGTTAAGATTATCCTCACCCTATCACCCTAAATCAAATGGATAAGATGAGGCCTATAAAAAAAATCTTAACAACATGCTAACTAAAACGGTTAATGGATCTAGTTAGGATTGTCATTCTCACATCCCCTTTACCTTATGGGCATATCACACTAACATTAAAACCCCTATAGGTCCCAACCATTTTTATATTTTGTTTAGAGTGGAGGTCATATTGCCTCTTGAATTCCAAATCCTATCACCTTACATATCTTTGTAGGAACTCATTTTTTTTATGATTATCATCGGCACCATTTAGATCAGCTTGAGCTATTTGATGAGTGTTATTTATCATCCCTTACCCATCTCCATGTCTATCAAGAGCACATCAAGTGTGATTATAAAAACACATTAGACTGTGAGAATTCAACATTGGAGACCTCATCCTAAAGGAAAATAAACATGTCACCAATATGAAGAAAAGAAAGTGGGGCATGTTTGATTTAAATTATATTAGACCATTTATCATAAATTATAAGTATGGATTAGGAGCTTACCAGTTATCTTATCTCAAAGGCCAACTAAAACGTAATCCCCTCAATGCTTTGCATCTATGTTTTTTTTTTTTGTTAATAAGGATCAAGTTCATATTTTGTTTTAACTTAAGATCATCCCTTGCTATCCACCCTCATTCATCTCCCTATTTAGGGGCAAATGAATAAAATTTAATCATGTGATTATCCATCATAGTCATAGCCTAATATTGAATAATGGGTACCATGGCTCTACCCATGGCATGATTCTCATGGTACTTTTCATCCCATTCATAAGATGGATTATATGGTTGTTGTCACCTATACCTCTTCACCCATAATCAAACTTCTTGTGCTTTTAGTTTTGCCTTCATAAATATGAACCCTTAAGCCTATATAAGTGATTCTATGTCAAGCAAAATTAAAAAGAAAAAATTCCTATCACTAGCAATCATGGGTAATTCCTAGAATTCAAAGATTTCTCCCTTGAATGAAAGTTATTGAAAATTAATTTGAAATTTCCAAACATAAGGTGGATTGTTCCCTTGAATGACAACTATAAAAAAACATTGAACAAAGCAAATAAACTTAGACCACTCCCTTGAAGGATGGCTGAGTAAAGCATTTTTCAAAATCATAGCAATTTCTTGGAATCTTCTTGCATCACTCAGCTTCCCATATACAAAAATAAATTAAAATACCCATTATCAAAATCACAATAAAATAAAACTAATCTTGAAATCTATAATCAGCTCTCATGCATCATAATAAGGAGGAAACCACAATCGGCTTTCACAAGTAGACTTCCCACATTGATTAGTCTACACTTTATATTACATAGACTTGTTTATCCTTACTCTTTGGACACCTATAAAAGAGGCATGATAGTCTCAAAATAAGGTTCCAATTTCATCCATCTACCTTTTACTCACTATAAGCAAGGTATTTTTGAGATTACTTAACATTATGTGGTCAAGAGACCTTTTTAACCAACAAATGAATGCTAATGCAAAGCATTCAAGGGTTTATGTTCATTAAGCCAATCTAACTTTAGTTTTTGTTTTAGTCTTCATCAATGAAGAAGCATATTTCCCTCTTATTATCTAGTCATGACTAGTTAATATTTTCATTAAGGAATTTGTCTCTTGATTACATTTTTTATTCTCCCATCTAGTGTTGTTAATTAAACTACCTCATGAATTTTATCTTAAAACAAATTAATAATAAGCATAGCCATAACCATAATGGGCATAATAAACCATAACATCCATGAGCAATAAACAACCAACCATTTTCCATGACATATCTAAATCTAAGTAATGGCGCATATATTCATTAAAATTTAGCATATCATAAGCATTATCATCCATTAAATCTATCTCATGCCTAGTTATGTCAGTCTACATCAATGTCTAGCATCCATAAAACAAGTATAATAAATAAGCAACATAACATCACACCATAAGAATTAAACATCAACTCAAACCATAAACATGAGTAATAAACAATTATCATATATATAACTCATGAGTCAAATAACACAGTAAATGTGTACAAGCAGATAGCCATGTCTCTCTAAAAATATACATCTCATCGTATTGGCTCATAGGCCAAAATCAAAATGATATACATATGTCATAATATATTTATTACCTAAGGGTATGACTATCTCCTAGAGCACTATTAGATCTTGGTGCTTTCCCACTTACTATACCTATTAATCCCCCAAATGTATTTGTCTAACTTGTTATAGATGCTTCACACTGACCTAGTGTCAACACACTAGAATCACCTACCAAGTTGTCTCTATAATCACCCCATTAGGGCTTCTAAAGACACTATGCCAATACTATGGCCTCATAATACCATATCTCATCTATGATAGCTAGGTATCATGGCATAGGGATGGTGCCCAGTCACCCTATATGATCTGTAGCTACTCCTCCTACTCTCTACCTTAGAGAGTCCCTCTCCTATGCAACCAAGGCAAGTGAAGGTTGTACTTAGTCTTTGACACCTATGAGAGTAAAAACCTAACCCTATAATGTATCAACCTAACCTTGTAAGGTGGCCACCTACCCCTATATCACTATGGCATATACCTATGTAGTGGTTAATGTTGTTCCTTCCTATCCATTGGGGTTGGCCCCTTCTATCTTTTCCCTCTATCCCCTCTCCTACATGGGTCCATAGCCATTGGCCTTACATGTATATCATCCCCACTGATATCTACAACTACATATAATGGTTGGTACCATGCCACATACCCATTTTTAAACCCAAAATCATCTATTTTTACCCTATCCAGTAACTCCTCATAGTCTAACAAAATAAGCACAAGATATAACTCTAATAACAAAATCTCTAAGTATTTGCATTAGTACCTCAAGAATGCACCTAGAATACCATGTACTAGGTTGAACTACCTCCTCACCCTATCAAATGAGATAATCTCCACCTCCCCATCCCACTTGTTTATTATACACCTATAGATTTTTAGGGAGAGTGTCTATCTACTATACCCAGGCCATGTTGGAAACTAAACATATGGTCTTCAGGTGATGTCTCTAATCACTAATGCACTTAGTGTATCCCTAAACTAATCAACATAATATGAAGCACCTCCTTTACCTAATGCAAAAAAATTTCCCCTCCACCAAATTAATCTGATAGGGAACTCTATCTATGTGTATCCTACCCATGACAATCCCACTGGCCTCAACACTCAAATGTGCTCATAGGTCCATTAATATAGAACCAAGCTGACACTGATACAATATATCCTATGGGCCTTGAACCCCCATAACTCCTTGTATATTTTTACTAGGAGAATAAGAACCCAACCAAACATAGTACACCTTATCAATAGCTCCACCATCACCCCTAGTAGCAAATATGGGAATCACTCAATACTCAAGTCAAGAAGACAAAAGCAATAGATGACTATCATAAGCATCATCATGAGTCTCTTATCACTTAGATACGTCTCATAAAATGTGTTATATCTAAACCCACTAGCATAACATTGGACCCAATCACTATCATCTCCATATAAAAGCTTCATGAGTTCTTCCTGCTCTTCTTTCTTTATATGATAGATCAGATCACCTCAAAGTGGAAGTCATTGGATCCTATGCACATCTTTTGGCAAGATAGTCATCTCACCAATAAATAATATAAAGTTTTTAATATTAGGATCACATTTCTCAATGAGAATTATGACCATGGATGCATCTTGAGGCACATGCTGATAATGCCTCATCACCCCCAACCCAACCTCCTCCATATGGGCCTAGTCGGCTAGAGTCATACCATACTAGATCTGTATGAATATATGTTACACTGGGTCACACATATATATCTACTCCTTGGCCTAGACCAATTCAAAAACATGGATCAATCACCTACACCTAACCTACCCTAACTTACCATTTAAGAAACTATCTTATTTCCTTATCTATCCTACTCATCTACTCAATTACCTGATAAATTTACCCTAAAAAAATATAACGTCTACATAGAAATTACCACCTCTTTTGCCTTAAAATTTTTCAAAACTTATCAAAAAACCTCTTTTTCCTAGTTTACTACCAATGGTCATGATGACCACTGATAGTCAGGCATTAATTTTTCTACATATGTCAACCATCGATGATCAAACCCAATCATAGATGGTCACTATGGTTTTTCTGCTAGTGGAACACCAAAACCATACCCTACCTTAAAACTACCTCAAATGAAATAAAACATCCTAATTTTATACCCTAAGGTACCTACCTACCCAAATTCACCTACCCACCTGATTAATTTCCAATTTCACCCACTAATTTACCTAAATTCCCAAAAACCCCTACATAGGGCATAATAATTCAAACTTGCCCATTTAAACCTACCCTAATCTCAATGAAATTATAAATTCAATCCAGGATATCAAATTTAATAACATCCTTTACCTAATTTTATGACCTCCACCATGGAGTCTATTATATGATTTCTCATCTTTGTCTGCATCCACATGGTCCCTACATACTGACTGGTCACCTTAGTCTACCTTAGCAAACTCTCACCCACTAGCAAGTAAGCTAAAATAACTTACTTTCACCACAACATGACAATATATAGATATTAATGTCAATAAAAACAATAGTTAAAATGAGTGAAAAGTGATTCAAATTTCAATTTTACCCTATGGAATTTTAGGGTTTTTACCTTAACTATCAGTGCTCAGGGTGACCATCAACGATCACCCTTGGGGAACTTGATCATTGATAGTCAGGTGGCCCCACTTTTTTATTCTTATCTCAATTAACCTTACTTAATTATAGTCACATGAACTCACCCACCCTTGGAGACCAACTTTTCCACCCTTCTTGACCACCTCATCACCTCACAATTGGTCCATTTTAGCCCAACTAGCATGCATTTTATGATACTTTTTGCCTATTCATTTGAATTTAGTGATAACATTGTCATTTTGATCCTTTTGAACTTAAGCCACATTGTGATTATCTCACCCACTTGAGTCTTCTTAGGAGTAATTCCTACCTCAAATACCCATGACACTTAATCCATTTGTGTTTTCACCAGAAGCACTTCCTATCTTGGATACCCTCTAAAACACAAACATCATCTAGAATACTTGATAGGAATAACCCAATCAAATATGACTAACACTATGGCTTGGTTACCCTACCACTAATCCTTTTAGCATTGACCTTTATTTTTACCAACTTGGTAATTTAGTCTATGCATGATCTTGGCTAACTCACCTTTTATCACACTTTATGCACCAATTTGTGCTTTAGTGCCCAACCTATCACCCACATTCATGATATTTACCTTCATCCTAAACTTCACCCACCTTATCAACTCAACACACAATTATGTTTTACCTCATTGACTCATAGTTTGAGGGGCAACACCTCCTCCCATACTTGGGGTAACCATACCTTTGACTAGTAATTAGTTTCTATTTTGTAGCTTGTTTATTCAAAGCTGCATAACAAAAAGTCACAAAATGTAGACATTGTAAATCCACACACTTTGATTCTAAATGTTTTAATTCCCTTATACCACCTTAAAACCCTCTTGGGATAAATATAACCCTCTAACCCTTGACCAAACTTATCCTAAGTTAGTTTGATTAAATTGTCTTAACCTAACCTTTTACCTATTTTCACCCTTCACCCTTGACCACTGATGGTTAGGATGATCACCAATGATCACCTTGATCATCAATAGTTAAGGACTACCTCTTCAACCTCCAACATGCAACCATCCATCTTATTTTTTAAATATAACTCATCTAAATCCATGTATGAGCCATTACATGAGTGAGTTAAAACTAGGAATCCTATTTCATGTTTTGTTGTAACTCTCTTGCCTTTCCTATAAGAAGAGAGAAGTATTGATGTGAAATTTATCTAAAATTGTTATTAAGAACTTGTTCATCCAAAATTCTCTTTTTATAGGTAAATCATCATCAATCTAGTGAAACAACTACTACATCAGAGAGCCAAATTGTTGTCATGGCTCTACCAAAGTTCCAAGTACCATTAATCTATTATAATCATGTCCAACTCCACCAATAATTCAATCACCTCAAACATCCATTTGATTAGTCTTTTACAAGATAACTATTTGCTTTATGATATTCAATTACTTTATTTTCCTTTCGCTTTCAACCCAACACAAACACATCTCTTAGAATCCCATTTTGTGATCATATCAATCAACCATTCACCAACCAAAATCTACACACAATAGCCATCATTTATTGTCTCAACCATTGATGGTCTACCCAACTTCTGATGATCACCCTGACCACTGATAATCACCTTAACCACTGATGATTAGCCCAATCATTGATGGTCACTATGGTGGTAAATTTTAGTAAGTTATTTCCACCTACCTACCCTTACCCAAATCTAATTTTTTATGTCCTTACCTATTCATATACCCATACCTAATTTTTTGAAGCTAACCTCAATCATCTATCACTATTATTAATTAGCTTATCATTATTTTAAACATTTTTAGTCCATTTCTTTTAAAAAGTATCTTTTGTGTTCAATTTTAGTACCTTTTGATTATTTATGCAAGTAATTTCTATTTTTATATAAACTTAATTATTTGAAATGTGTGGATTGATAGCCCTTGAGAAAGCTCTTATTTTTGGGATCTAGTTATCGCTAGGAAATATACCCAACTATCTATTTAATAAACAAATTTACATTAGTTCTTTCTTATTTTTAGGTCATCTTCCTAAGCCAAAGAGGAGTTATTCACAATAATTTGATTCAATGAATGCATAATGAAATAGGTTTTTCAACCATACCTCTACTTAGTTTCTTCTTCTTCCCTTTCCAATATAGTAAGCTGAAATTCATTGAAATAGTTAGGCTTTCCCTATATTCTCATATGGACATTAGTGAAATCTAATTATTTGATCATGATAAACACAGGTTATATGATTTGATGATCACTCTGCACTATCATGTTTGAGTTTACATATATCCCTACACATGCCTATTATCCATGATTATATCTTACACATGTTACTTCATATGTTATACACTTGACATACTTTTATAAAACATTATATACATGGACCACTATGACATGTTTATGTTGGTTCCTTGTTCTTTAATTAATGCACTTCATTGAGTGTCTTATGTTGATTAATTGAGCATTTAAATTTTCTCATTTTATTGTAACCCATGTGCTTATCTATGCCTTATTTGACATTTACATCGTCATTGTCTATGGTATGGACATTTTAATATGTCATTCTTTCTTTCATGGACATTAAACTAAGTCGTGTCTCTTCAATTATGTAGCATTTGAACATGCCCCTTGTTTGTAAAATCTTTGGACCATTACTTATTGACTTCCTTTTGAGTGATCTTGTGTGTGTTATTATTTTCTTAGTGAGATTTTATTATTACTATTTAGACATTACCATGATATTTATCATGCATATTAGACCTACATGTAATAACATTGTTTCTATGGAATTTTATGATGCATTTACCTAGACATGGTCCTTCTATATGCTACATGGTTACATTCATAGATGTTACAATTGTCTTACCCTTTTGAGGTGATGTAATTTCTAGTTCCTATTTTTACCTCACCTCAAAGGGGGGGGTCATTTTTTGGGGGCATGCTTTAGAAGCATGTTCTCCACACTTGGTATAATTATCACATTCAATGGGGACATGCTTTTGAAGCATGTTCTCCACACTTGGTTCAATTCTCATATTTAATGGGGGCATGATTTAGAAGCATGTTTTACACACTCATTCAATATTTGGTACTTATATTCATTTAAAAATTTAGTGGGGGAATGTTTTATAGACATGGATTCCACACATTCATAGTTTTTAGATTGAATGGGGACATTCTTGGGAAGCATTTTCTCCAAATTTATTTAGTATATGGTACCTATATCAATTCACATATTTGGTAGGATCATGCTTTGGAAGCATGTTCTCCACACTTGTTTAGTATTCAACATCTATAATTTATAGTGGGGTATGTTTTAGAAACATTACCTCCACATTTATACTTATATAAATTTTAATATTATCCATATATATTGGGGTAATGATTTGAAATCATGTCCTCCATACTTAAACATTTTTTAATAATTGGCCATAACACATAGTTATATGATTCAAATTCATATTTGTGGTAGAATTCTATATTGGTACCATTTTTATACATAGTTTCAACATGAGACATATATGAGGCAAATATGTTATGCAACATGTGCTTAATATTACAAAATATAAATAAGATTTATATTCTAAAACCATTTCACGTATTGATACCTATTTTATTGTTTTCAAAAGATTTGAGTTATATTCCTAAATAATAAAAGTAATGAGCAATGTAAAATAGTAAATAAATATGAAATAATTAACCTCCTAATTTGTCTAAATAGATTGTATTTTTACCTTTTCTAAATATACTAGGAAGTTAGAGAGATTAGAACTTAGATTATTCTAGATAATCTAGATTGAGACAAGGTTTGATACTGGAGGAGTAGGACTAAAAAACAATAAAAAATAGGTCTATATAATTTGTTTCTTGATTGGATAGGAACACCAAAAATAGGACACCCTACTATCTGATGTTCTAGTCCTATTCTAGCATTTTTTTCATGAGGTTAAAAGATTTTTGGGTTCTATTTGGAATGCTTGTGTTACCTTGTCACTAATATTTTAGGGTATAAGACCTCAAAAAGCTTGTTGTGTTCCTCTTTTGATCTTCAAAACTCTTAATATCTCCTAGTTCTTGAAATTGAATGTAAACTCAGGAAAGAGAGAGAAAGGGGTAGTGTGTAAAGGATACACTTGATGCACTTCACACCCCATATGTAGGCACACTTCCTACATACCAATACTCTGAAGAGGGATCAAGCTAATTTACTTATCCCATTTAAGTGCTTGTTGTAATTTATGTATGATCAATGCAACTAGAATTTTAAATTATATGTGCTTCAGTTGGCTAAAGATTGGTGTAATGCCTTGAGTAGGATTTGAATAATATTGAAAGGTTGTATGCAAAGAATATGGAAGAGTAATTAAGTGTAATTTCTTGTATTCTTGCATCTCTCTTGAAAATGAGTGCCAACCCTTCTAAATAGACTTTGAATGGAATTGTATAGGGGAAATAATGATCATGGGTTAAATGAATTTGCATGAGGCTGATAGGGAAAAATATAAAGAACCAAAATAATCTGACCATTGAAGGCAAAAGTGAACTTGGACAATAGCATTGAAAATAGGACACCTTAGGTTCTAGTGCTCATGTCATATTTGGGTGCTATTAGCTAGAGGGAAAAAGACCTAGGGGATGGATCTAGGCTTAGAAAGTCTACTTGGGTCTAACAAATCTAAGTCTAGAAATCTTTGGATGACTAGGAATTAGTGAAAGAAGTAGCCTAGAAGGGTTGTGTGAGCCAATAGGAAGACCTATGTATTAGGTGTCTTAACCATACTAAAGTTGTAAAATTTCACATTGTACATGACTACAGTCCCCTCCCCCCTTTTATTCTAGTGATGCAATAAATCAAAATACTAGGATAAAGGAAAATAAGAATCATACCTAAACTTACCTATAAGGTTAAAGCTCATGAAGCTGTGTGATGCTAGATATACATAGAGAGAGCATACTGTGAATTGTGAATCTATAATAAAAACATAAAGTAGATAAATTATTACTAGATAAACTATATCAAAAATATGAATCTACAAGAGCTGAGTAAGAGGAAGAGAAGGGAATGAATACACTTCACTAGGTACATAAACCAATACAAAACATGTTGTGATGTTGGAATGTGTTGGATGATGTTGAGTATGTGATGAATCAAGAGTAATATCATGAATGGAGTTGAGTGCTCAATTCCCTAAAAAGTGGATCAAGAAAGTAAATTTTGGGCCTTTGGATCCATCATCACCAATTATGTGGAGTTAATAAATCATGTGTGTGTTAATCGATGGCTGGACTATGTGTCTAATCCTTCTGAACAGGGGGCTCAAGAATACAAAGGTTAGCTAGACCTTTGGATCAATCATTGCCCCATTAAGTAAAGTTATAAAATGATACTAGTATATAATAGATGTCATATGAGATATATATTTTATCCCATGGATGTTCTATAAATCTAACAATGTGACATGGATAGCTTGAATATATGCTATAAACTAGGCCATTCTTGACCATTTCAAAATATGGAGGATAGGATGTATGAAAGCCTCTCCAAAACTGATATAAAATTCTTATGTGAAATCTAAATTAGGAACTCATGTACTCAAAAAGCTAAAATTGTATGAAATTTTAACTCAAATGTGATGCTAACCACCTATATATGGAGTAAGGCATGAAACTAATGAGAATGCCTAGAATAAACTAAATTTGAAAAGAAAATAAGATCAATGTGCCACACACATTTCTCCCAATCACTAATTTATAGTACATGGATTCTAATCTAGAAGTTTTGACAACTACTTAATCTAAAATAAAAATAAAAACCATCATGCCATGCATGATAACCCACTGTATTTGATAAAATTGTACTAAAATTATTAAATCAAACTGATTTGGAAGTACAAAAACTATACCTAAACTAAACTTTTTCCCTATTTATAGAAACTCTAAGTATTTTACTACATAGATAGGAGAGCTAAAATGTGTGCACCCCTATGTTTGGCACTACTATCCATTTCTAGTGCTATTTTTGATTGTGAAAACTAACTATTGATCTAAAACTATCACTATTTTTTCTGCTCTAGTTTGATCAGTTTGACCTCTAGATTTTATACTAAGTGTTTTGAATGCTACTATTTTAACTATTAGAATGTTTGATCTCTATGAAAAACCCCTATTTTATGCCTCCTCTTCTAAGGGTAAGATTTATGAACCTGTAATAACTACCGTTAGAAGAAAAGAGTCCTACAAGTGTGTTAAACTATATAGATGTAAGATATAACATTAAATATTTGACAAGATATTTCAAGATATAGAAATATTTGAATTGATAGATTGTTATATCAACATTGTTATGCCTAGATAGATATAATAATTTAATATCATGCACAAAGTACTAGACTAGATTTTTAATGTTAGATATTAGTTGTTAGTTTGTTAGTAAGCATGAAGGGATGGAGCATGATGTCCATCATGGAATCCAAGAAGCAAGATAAATGCATGATTGGAATCATGGAATTGCACATAGTGAGGAGAAAACAAGAATATGAATCAATAAGTAATCAACATACAAGGGTGTCCAAGGGGCCATATAAACTAATGACATAAGCACATGTCCCCCAAACTAGAAGACAAGCATAGAAGGCATGTTCAAATTCCACATACACATACAAGTGAACCAAAAAAATTGGCATGAGGTCCACAATCACATGAAAGATTAAAAACAAATGACATTGGTATATGTCTTAAGTCACATAAAATAATAGAAGCAAAGGACATTGGCAAATGTCCTAAGGCATAAGTAGGAGATAAGCTAGAACTGGAAATGCAATCACACAAGCTATGCTAAGCAAGGAATGAAAGAAAGAGTAAGAACTAGAAGATACAAAAAAATCTAACTAATCAAAGCAAATGTGAAAGCATGAAAAACATGTGTAGTATAAGAATAGGTATATGCTAAGAAATACACATGTGTTAGGTACTAGTGAAATGTTAATGTAGTAATCTATGTAATCTAATAAGGAACGTGCATCAGTATGATAACTCAAAGTGTGTAGTTTAAGAATGACATAACTTGGATGATGTAGTCATGTAGAATATGCCCCTAGTGGCTGTGTATATTGATGTATATCTAGAATGTAAAAGTAGGAATACCCATTCAATGGGTAGAATGAAGCAATGAAATAGTTGGATGTCATTCCACACACTCAAATAAGATCAAGTAAAGCATGGTAATGTAGATAATACAACATATAATAACATGAAATATAAAATTTAAGTCATAGCATGATAGTGGTAATGTAAACATGGATGATACATACAATCAAAAAAAATTGGTGTTTTTGATATATTTGAATGTTTTTGTATTTGGAATTGTTATATTGTTTTTATATTTTTGAAAATATCTGAACTATGTACAATCAAGTAGGATAAATATGTATAATAAATGTTGGAAAGAAATGGTACTAATTGATGAGTCTCATATGAGACCCCCTATCATGGTGTCTTGTATCAAATAATGGGATCATGCGTGATCATGAGGCACGATGGAGTGTTTGAGATTATTTAGCTAAAATTTGTGTATGTTGTAACTAATCTAAAATATTTGAAGTGGAAATTGAATATGGGTCCCCTTGTGACTCTAATAAGTGGATAAAACTATAGGGATCTTAGGGACCCATATAAAAGTATGAGAAGAAACTCTATGAATAGGTGCTCTCTATGTAGTTATATGAGACCACAATGTAACTACTCGAGGTATGAACATTGTAGATGGGAGCTAACTAGAATCATAAAACTATGGGGTGTATTAACCCTATATACTAGTAATGGATGCTATAAGTATGACTTTATTGAAAGTGGATACTATATTAAAACTAGAGGAGAAGCTAAAATAGTGGGAGAACTGAAGTTGGTGACTAGAAGCTAGTAGATGGCTCTAAAGTGGGAAGTGGTGACTCATAAGGAACTTTACCAACTATAATAACCTAATTATTATGAATGAGTTTCATGCATCTATGAACTATATAAGGTACTACCCTAAGTTTTTGAATCTATGATCAACCAAGTAATATGTCAAAAACTCTTGCATTGGGAACTATAGTGAATGGTGTGGCCACATATGTAGGACCAACCTATAGTGGAATTAATATATTTCCCAATGAAATATTTATATGCCCACTAAAACCAATAATAATTATTTCTATTGGAGTGATATCATGCTCTAAATAGCCTAAATGTTGTAGTAGTGTGAAAGTGCACATTTTAAGACTAGAACCATTGTTGATGAGTACACTATGAATATGTTAATTTTGAATATGTGATCTAATAAATAATGCATTATAACCTATATTATCCTCCATAATATCATGATATAAAAAAGATATCAAAGGCTTGGCTATAACTATGTACTCATATACCCCTATCATACTACTCAAAGGACGTGATTCCACTAAAGGTGTTTGGTATGTATGGTAAAAACCTAATGTGCCCCCTTGATCTTATTTACAATGATATGGAAATAGATCTTAAAATGTTTTCAAACCTTTATCTTGTGTTGGTTTTGCCTTTGGAGGCTCAATTTAAGTGGCTAGATCAAGTAGATTATCATCTATCAAGTTTCATATCTTATGTCACAAACTAATACATCTATTTGTGGTATTGCTTGGTGCTCTATAAAAATCACAAAATGCATATTGATCATATCCCCATGGAAAAGGCTTTGATAGATCTACTTACTAGATAAGAGGTAGAGTGATGATGTTACATTCCAATAACTATTATAAAACCCTAGCTGGAAAGACTAGTAGATTGGTAAATGCATGACGAGGAGGTGCCAACAAAACCACACATTGAGGGGGCTTGGAAGCTGCATTAACTTTTGGTCAATTCTGATTCTTATTATCATTGATTTTGAACTTGTATGGGAGTTTTTTACTCTTATTAGTTGTGTTTGGGATACTTGAATACTTGAGTATTCCCATTGAATTATCTTGACTTCTCTTCCTTTCAGTGTATGACATAATTTAGTAAAGGAAGATAATCTTTTAAACATAATAGATTCATGCAGTGCTAGTAGAAGTCTTTGTTTGAATATGTCCTATAATTCTTGACTAGCCATGGGGCTAGTTAACTTATCCAAAATTTTCTTGTATCTAAGAACATGATCCGTGAAAGGTTAATTTGACCTTTGTTTATATTATGCAATCTATGCATATGAAACCTTATCACTAGTTTTGATATTGAAATTAGTTAAGAACATGTCTGATAAGGATTGAATGCTATGACTGACTGCTTTGGTAGATTATAAAACCATTGTAAGGCATAATCCTTTAGGCTCTACATAACAAGTTTGGTAAGTAGCCAATAATTGGGTACATAATCCAAACATGTTGCATGAAAATATCTCAAATATATCTCTAGATCACACTTGCCATCATAAATAGTACGTTGAACAAATCCTTATGACAAGGGTGTAAAAGTAATGTGATGTGCCAATGGTGTATGCAGTAAACCAAAAGAATCTGATGCTTTTTTAGGTCTATAAATATCTTGCTCAAGATGTTGTACCTTGGATTGAAGATATCTTATCTCTTGCCCAAGGGATGCCACATTAGGAGAGAGGGATGTATTAGTTGTAGTTAGTGGCATGGAAGAATGTTAGATTTTTATAGGGGTTGTTGAGACATAGTTACCCTTGTAGTGTTATTTGTAACTAGCTGCTCTATGGTTTGATAATATTTCCCATTGGTTACTATTTTGTTCTTCTTATAAAATTCAAATCATGTCATCTTGCATATCCAGATGTTTGGTTAAGAGTTCTTGAAGTTCTCTTTTATCAATTTCATCAAAACTATTATATTGAGTGACTAATAAAGTAGGAAAACAATTTGAAATGTTTTGAAATTTTTTGCAATATGTTTTAATAGGAAATGTGATAGAAATGTAAAGTAATAAATATAAGAAATTCAAAATCCAAAAAATAGGGAATTAGAATTTGTGTAAAAAGAATACTAAGCTACCAAACATGTAAGGTGATACCTCAAAAGCAAGTACGTGCTAGTATATTCATCTAGGGATTTTTTATAAATATTATTTCTAAAACAATATGAAATTTTAAATTTTAAATTGATTTTTTATTTATATATGCAACTAAAAATGTAGAAAATGATTGGAACATGCCTAAAAAATAACTGGGAACTAGTTGATGTAACTAGGGTTTAAAAAGAAAAAAAATTAAAAATTAGTATGACAATTTTTTAAAAATTTCTATGAATTTTTATAATTTAGCTTAAAACCTTTAGGAAAAATCAAGATATCTCTAAAATTATAAATATATTTTTCCTAGTGGTTTGAAAGTGTTTGTATGTAAATAGGACCTAGTACGTGCAAACTAGGATTTGAGTGAATTTATTTAAAATATTTCAATTAATTTGTAGTTTTTGATTTTTAAATTTAATAAAATTTTATAAAATATTTCAAAAAATCAAAACTAATTATCCCTAGGGTTTCTAGGGTTTTTGTAAAAAAATTCAAAGTTAGGTTCACCAAATGTTTTATTATTTTTGAAACATTGAGTTGTATTCTTAAATAATAAAGGGGCTGAGCAATGTAAATCAGTAAATAAATATGCATGAATTAACCTACCTATTTTTGTAAATATATTGTATTTTTACCTTTTCTAAATATAGTAAGAAGTATGAGATATTATAACTTAGCTTATTTTGACTGATCTGGATTGAGGCAAGGTCTGATACTAGAGGAGCAAGATTGAGAAATAGTCAAAAATAGGTCTCTAGACTTCATTTCTTAATTAGACAGGAGCACCAAAAATAGGACACCCTTTTATTTGGTGTTGTCTTATTATGGTGCTATTGTCCTAAGGCTAAAAGCTTTTTGGGTTTTTTTCATAATGCTTGTGTTACCCTATCACTAAATTTTAGGGTCTATGACCTCATAGAGCTTACTATGTGCTTATTTTAATCTTCAAAACTCTTAGGAGCTCTTGGTACTTTAACTTGAATGCAAACTTTGGAAATAAAGAGAAGGGTTTAGTGTGTAAAGGATACACTAGATGCACTTCAAACCCCATGTGTGGGCACACTACCTACATAATAATACTTTAAAGAGGGATCAAGCTAATGTAGTTCTCCCATTGAAGTGCTTGGTTTAATTTGTGTATGATCAATGCAACTAGAATTCAAAATTGGATGTGATTTATCTAGTTAAGGATTGGTGAAATGACTTGAGTAGGATTTGAATAACATTGGAAGGCTATATACAAAGAATAGGGAAGAGTGCTTGAGTGTACTTGCTTATATTTTTGTGTCTCTCTTGAAAATGAGTACTAACCCTTCTAAATGGACTTTGAATGGCGTTTTATAGAGAAACTAATGATCATGGGTTAAATGAATTTGCATGAGGTTGATAGGGAAAAATATAAGGAACTAGAAGAATATGACCATTAGAGGCAAAAGTGAACTTGGAAAATAATATTGAAAATAAGACATCATAGGTTCTGGTACTCCTATCTTATTTGGGTGCTATTATATATAGGTAAAAAGACTTGGGGGTGGATCTAGGCTCGAAAAGGCTACATGGGTCTAAAAAGGCTAAGTCTGGAAAGCTTTAGATGACTGGGAATTAATGAAATAAGTAGCCTAAAAGGGTTGTGTGAGCTAACAAGAGGACCTATGGATTATGTGTCTTAGCCATACTGAAGTTATACAATTTCACATTTTACATGACTACAATACCCCATAGACTTTTATATACCATAATGAGCCAATATACTATACTAGTAGTTGATTCACCTTTTGATATGTTTAAAATGATCAAACCACTCAATATTTCTATGTTTTTATGTTATACTTGATCATCCAACCTCACTATGTTATAAGTATCACTCAGTTTCACATTTGAGATAATCTTGTTTCCCAAATGATAACACATTTTTACTCCAAAGTTGGGGTCATGTTCCTTCCAATATCTCTCTCTATCTATCTATCTCATTGGATATATGCACTTTAAATATTTATCTATATTTATCCTAATATAAATTTTAGATCCTTACAATGATATATATTTTGTAAAATAACTTACCAACAAGCAAGGCAGTTACATAGTCAATACAGTTACATAGACACACATGTGTCCTCCTAAACCTTGATCTTTCAATTTCAATATATTTCAAGTAATTTTAACCCAAATTATATGAATTAATTTTACATTATAACATGCTCTTGGTTATAGATAAGTCACTAGCAAAGAACTCAAATTCAATTAAAGAAAAGACAAGGTGTGCATATATACTCAGGTACTTATTCCTTTTCTTTAAACTAAAAATTAGAGTAATATATTAAAGGGGGAGAATGTAGATGATATTTTGTGATTATGTATCACCTCAGTCTTGTACAATTGGAAAAATCATACCTTTCATTTCCCTCTTAGTTTTACACTCTCCTTTCTTTCACAAGCCTCACATATACTCTATCTTATGCCCCTTGGATTATCTCTTAGTTTTACTAGTGTTATATTGATGACACAAAAATTATATTTTTCCATTAATTCTTAAAATGTAGTTATCTTAGATTTATGCATGTTTTGAGATTGTACTTATTTTGTTACTTCCTAGATACTAATGTCTAGGATAAATAGTAGTGTCAATGTTACTATCCTACCCCAATTTAAGTGTTTGGTTCCCTAAATTCATTCAATTTTCAATGAAACATATTCCACTTATCATCCTAGGTAATTTTATATGAGTTATTACTCAAAATGGATTGATATAAATACAAGATCAACACTTATTCATTCCTCACCTATGAAACTTAGAAAAGATAAAAGAGACCAAGGTAGCTTATCAAAAGCACTCTATCAAGAATTAAATTGATCAAATATTCCTTATTAACAAACCAATCATATAGGTCTGAATTACTAAATGAGTAGCCCAAGTGATAGGTTTTCTAGGTTACAATCTAGGTCATTTTTGTACTTACTTTACACACATTTTATGATTAATACAAAATAAAACACATAGGGGAGAACTACATCATAATATGTCCCTCTTTATCTTATTGGTTATGTTTGAAACACCATTTGATAGTGGGGTCATTAGGGTCATCTTCACACCATGTGTCCACTAACCCATTTTTCTTGAAGGTCACATTGAAGATGAAAAACTAGGGTTTTGCCAATTCACAAGGAGTGACCATCCATGAACCAAATATGAATTCACCAGAAGGAAGGAAAAGATAAACCTAGAAGAATCACAGTGGTCACATATTATTTTAATAGATATTATATATAGGACAATATTGAAAAACTAAAATAGTATTATTGATTCAACTATCCAGGGTTGACACAACTACCTAGATAGCTAGAGGCACTAGATCTAGAATCTAGAAACTATTATAGAATAGCACAAGATTGTTTTAGTTTATAATATGGTTCTTATAATATCATAAAGACCATCTTACTTTTGTTAGATATAGTGTCAAAATATAGTAAAAGCTTTTACTTTCTATTTTTTATTTGTTCATGTTCATCATTTTGATCAGATTCATCATTTGTATGTTCATAATTTGTTTCTAAGATCATTAATTCATTATGTTGTTTAGTTTACATATTTATATATTCAATAGGTATATGGTTTATTACTTCATTTTTTTAGCCATCTTATGTGAACAAGGAGGAAGCTCTAAGTGTTTGATAGAAACACCAGTTTATTTAGGACTACACCTAGGTTACATAGAAATGATAGAGTAAGTATATAAATATATAGTAATGAAAAACCTAATAAGGCTAAACATCCTAGGATAAATTAGAATTTGCATAAAGATATAGGTTCACCAAATTTTTAACTATAAATTTTATATGGATCAATATATTATAGAGTTGAGAATATATAAATGCATAAACACAAGGATGATAAATAGATCTATATCAGACTCAGATAAATAATGTTATGAACTTAAATACTAAGATATACTAAAAATATAAAGTACATCTATTTATTAGATTTGAATCAAATTAGAGTTATAAATAAGATGGATAGTACTATTAAAACCAATACAAGGGATAAAAGAAGGGAAATGAATTTAAAACAAGATAAATTGGTTTACTATGAACATGTATATCTAGGCTAAAACATGTTAGAAGTGGACTGAATCTAGATTCTAAATCAATCATTAGATTTTATAAATTTGTAATTTATGGCCTTGGATACATGTATCAGATCTACATAGTTATGTCAATGATGATGTTTTAGTTAAACATAGAAGTCCAATAAAAATATTGACTAGATCTAGATGTAGCCACCTAAAACTTTTTAGGTTTTCTATTACCTTTACTTTATTCTGTTTATATATCATGCATAGGTTTTTACTCCTTGTCAAATGTTCATAATGATCAAAATTACCTAGATTTTAACTTAGAAAATGTGTCTCATGGGACATTCCTTTAGTGATTTAGACCTATGATAATACTGATCATATGTCTGATATGGAAATATGGATGAATAGGATAGAGTTTCTCACTCGAATGCTTGATTGAGTGCTTTCGGTATGTTGCCTTATGAGTTTATAGGTATTCTCTAGTTGAGGGATGAGTGAGGATTGATAATGTATAGATACCAATCCATTTATAAAATATATAATTTTAAATAACTTAGGCCAACCATAATTACACATTAAAATTGCAAAATTTATGACTTTAGGGCACTGAACACTTAGTTTACCATAAGAGACTTGCATCAGTGTAGGCATATGGATAGGTTTCAAGTGTCTGGGAATTTGGAAAATAGGTACAGGTCAAAAAATTGTATATGATGATAATAAGTAGGGTTATAGCATTTTTATAAACATAGAAGTCTTGGTCATTAGAATAACATATGTTCATACTAATAGATGAGAAATAGGCACCAAAGATAGAGGACGTGTGGGTTTTAGTAGCAAGAAGGTTTAATAACTGAAGGGTACATCCATGCAAAGTACTTGTCAAGTATACAATACTAAGGCTATATATAATTCATATTTATTATATACAATACTAATGGCCCATATCCAAATATTTAGTTCCAAAACATATATAAAATGTAAAATAAACTTTGTAAAATGTCTAGCTAACCTCAAAAAAATTAGTGGTGAATTATAAATCAATATTCCCCTCCCCCTCCCCCTAAGGATCATCTCAATAACCAATTCATGTATCCTCATATTTAAAATAAGGTCATTAAACATCTTCAAAATGAACCCTTATCACCTCATATTGTAACCGTGGACATTGGGAGGAGTTATCCCAATCATTATTTATGACAAGTCTATTGATCATGTCCTATATCTTAATGGCTTTGGAAATATTTAAAAATATTCATTTAATATTAACACTTATGCATCTACCAAAATAATATCTAAAACACTTACAAGCTATTATTTATACTAATAAAATCAACTCAAGCCTAGTTTTATCACAAAATTAAAAATTTTGATGGGTGTGTTTTCTCAACAACTGTAATATCATGATCTACTTGAGGATAAATTGGGTAAATTAATTAATTATAAACAATATGATCCTGAGTTGGCTCATGATTTCATCAAATGAAGGCAGTATTTATCCCATAAATATATGAATAACATCGTTGAGGAAAGTATCTTCAAGATTTGTATAATTACCTTAAAACCAAGATTAAAATATAAGGTTAGGTTATTTTATCATAATATTTTGGAATAATCATTTGATAAATTAAAAATAATAGATCATCTAATGAGACAATTTGAAATTACAAAATCCAAACAGAACACATACTTGCTTATATGACTTTATAAAAACAAATATGTTTTTAATGATGGTTTTAGTAAGATTTTTTATCAGATATTTGACTCAAAAATGAATATTCATGCAATCATACTCGATGGTCCTAAAAATTCAACACTTTCATGTCTACTTTTGGGAAACCATTTTCAACTACCACCTCCTTCCAATAATAACATTCATCAGACTCTAAGAATTTAAGAGCTTAAAATAAGGCTTCCTAGACCACAAACCAAGGATATTTATCCCTCACATTCAAAAATGCAACAATATGATAATCAAACAAAAAATTGGTTTCACACTAATTGGGGTTTTCACATGATAAATATCACTCCCTTCACACTATACATATAATATCTTACATGTAAACATTCATTTTTCCTATAATTTTTTAGAAAGATAATTCTAGAAATAATTTTAAAATATGTCAAAAGATCATGAAAATTGTACAAATTGTGATACACTCAACCAAGCTAATTCTCACCTTAAAATGTATTAAAAAAAACCTTTTGAATCACTCCCAAGGAAACAAAAGTAATTCCCAAGATAAATACAACATTATGCCACATAATGTTCAAAATTAATCTCTAGACATTGATGCCATATAAATTATGGTCAAACCTAGTTTCTAAAACCATTAAGAAATCCTAGTTCACATCAATGGTATAAATCAAATTATCATTTTGGTTAATCCTCAACTTAACATTTAACACACTCCTATTGCCACGTACATGACTTGCATAATTGTCTAGGCCTACTATATAGGTCATAATATTGTATCACTCCCCTAGTAATAACATAATTATAAATATTGAAAATGTCTTTATCATTTATAATATGATTGTACATCTCCAATGTCATCATATAATTCAATTATGTTTTAATAATATGATCCAATGTCATGATCTAATAGGATTATGTTGTTTGAGTCTAAATGAATCATCAATTAAGATGATGATAATAAATAATAAATAATAAATAATAAATAATAAATAATAAATAATAAATAATAAATAATAAATAATAAATAATTAATAATTAATAATTAAAATTTATCCACTCTTGAGGAAACTTTTTTATATCATCTAACATTATGATTCTAAGTTATAATTAGTACATTCTTTATATTTAAGGAATGGGATCCCATTGAAGAACTCTAACCTTCCTAGTTGAATTATTTGATTTGATCATGTGTATATATCATAAACATTATGATTTATTAATTAAATCCCTCTTTTATATGATTATAATACAACCATCTCCTATGGAACAATAATATATCTTACATGAATCTAATTAGAGTGTCATGAAATAATGTTAAGATTTGTTTATCCAAATCAGTCAAGCAACTAATCAAGTTTTATCTCTTAAGTTTCTAATAGAATCTATGAATTTTTATGTAATTATATTTCATGTATATGACCCATTATCTTTATTATCATATGAATTTGTGATGTGAATGTCAAAATATACCTCATTGATATAAAAACATTGACACTTGTGTATCTTCTTTAGACTTTATTGAATCCAATGGCTATTCAACATAAAATCTTAATATAACTCATAGCATTATCCAAGGATATGATAGAATAAAACATATTCCCATGGGATGCATTAATATTCATATCATTATACCCTCTATAATTGTTAGGGTTAAGTTTATGATATTAAACTTTACCCTTTACTATAACATTTTTCTTGGCCACCCTTGGACTCATGGTATAAAGTTTATAACTTCGTACATATGTCAATGAATCATGTTTCCTTACTAAAAATAAATATACAAGGTCAAAGGTGATACTAATCATTGGTAATTTTATTAATTTCAAAAATGTAATATTTCTAAAATACACATGATTTAAGAGTTTATAAGTATCCCATTTAAAATATATATATTATTTAACTATCTTTCAACTCATTGAGAGGTTATATGGCCAACATTAACTTGTGTGGATAATTTCACTAAAGCTTATTGATTTATATGATGATGAGCCTAATTAGATCAACCTTTAAAAAAAAAAAAAAAAAAACTTTTAATATGCCTCCTCTCATTATAGCTCAATTTACTCCTACATTATGTCACCATTCCTTTAAGAGGGTAATTAGCTAAATATCGATAACCATAAAATTTAAAAAATAACCTCTTATTGACACATCCTCCCTACTGACATCATAGTTAAATCCATCCACATGGTTCTCACCACTTCTGTGATGATTCAAATATATGTTAGATGAATCCTATTTTTAGATATTCCTAAGTAAAATAACTTATAACTCATATGTTACCAAATGCTACTTTAACATTCATGAAAATAATAATATTTAAAATCTATTATCAACATGATAATTATTCCTTGCATTGAAATTTAGGATGATGTTTTATTTGCTTATTATTTTTTAGTCCCTTATGTTAAGTCCCAGGCTATGGATTCTCTTATTCCTCATGAGATGTTGGATCTGACATCACACTCACTAACATTGAAATGATCTGTGTAAGATTTAGGGATCATTATTTAGATAGTATTACACATAATAAAGCCTATGAGAACATACTCCACAATTTTTAGACACATAAAATAAATTTATATAAATAAAATCCATAACTACAAACTTTTATGATGGATAGTTAATAGCCATGATCTCATTTCACATTGCATTTCTTTTATAAATTTCATGGTACTAGTAATTTATTTATTTAATATTATTTAGCCTATTAGAAACATTTATATATGTTTCATTATCTATCACAAAATTCATCTCCTCAACTAAGTTACCACATTATTATAGGATGGAGTAATATATTCCCATGTAGCTACAACACCTTCTTTAGAGAAATAATTACTTTCTTTTGTATCCTATTTTCATCCATAAGATCAATACCCTTAAAAATTTATCAATGCCTACTTTCACCATTAAGGTGATTCATAAGGTCATCCTTATGTGGATATTTGAAGCCCATAATCAGTTGCATAATAAATGTTATTATTTTATTGATGATATTTGCAATGATATTATAATTATTTTTGACAAATCATATATTATGTCTTACATTTTTTCTCATATATCATCATGATTTTGATATTATATCATTATCTTTAGTAGTCATCATTTATTGCTCTTTAATTTTCATATAACATGTTTTTTTAATTTATTGTATTTACAATCTTAGTATCTCTTCTCCTATTGGGTTTTAATTGGCATTTGCATCTTTTTATGATCCTTTTTCATTTTTCCCTTTCACATATCTATCCATATTTGGTTTATTAAACTATTAGATCCTTTGTAATCCTTTTTCATTTATGATTCTTTAGTAATTTTGCCTTCTCAGTATTTCTTCCCATCTTATGTTTATTTATTCATTTCATCCTTAATGATATTTTATAAATTTATCCTTTTTAGTATCTCTTATATTTTTGTAGTAATTCAACATTACATCCTTTGTGATCATTTGGTAGCTTTTGTCTCAAGATTTAACCTCTTGGATTTTACCTATATCATTTTTATGCTAAATATATTATAGTTTTACATGATTTATCTAGTGATACTACTACCATATTCCTAATTTTCATCTCCCATTATAGTTTTATATAAATTACCATACATTTATTATGTGATTTTTGTATGCACTAATATTTTTCATATTTATATTTTATAGATTATCTTTCTTATAGGATTTGTTGGCACATGAATATAACTAAGTGTGTGTTATAAGGAGATTAGCATAAAATGGGTATGTATTGTATGAATAGATGAAGATGACCTATAAAACTACACTTTTCTATAATATAATAGGATAAAAACAAATTCATAACAATATACTTGTGTATATTTGGAAAATTAGGTAAGGACCTAAAATTTTGATAGAGTTAGAAAAAGGTAATCCACACTTGAATGTCAATATGATAGGGTTCCAAATCATATTATTATGATATATAGTATGTTTCTCACCATGATTAAATATGAATCAATTTTTGTAATAATGATAAAAAAGGGGGTGAATCAATCATATAATGCATATACTTCATACAAATAATTAATGAATAAGGGTAACCTCTATCCAAGATATCTAGAAATACTAAAATAATAATAAGGTAAGTAGTTTTATGGGTATAATATGGGTGTCATATGTAACATAATAGTGTAATGGTGACTAAGAAAACTTATAACTATACCAAATTATCATTGTAAGGGGGAGCACATGAAAGGATAAAATCATACGTACACTATAAAATTAATAAATTAAGTACATAGAATAAGTAAATAAATGAAATATAATAAGGATAGAGATAAATACATTTGTTTTGGGTCATTGATACATCAATCTCCCCCATTAGCTCAAGTGTCATGTTACAATATATGTTACAGGATGAATACATCAAATGGAAAGAAGAAGGATAAATTTATTTTGGGACTCCAAATATTGGGACACATACTCAACATGACTCTACCTATTGAGCTTCAAATAAATTTAAGAAAAAATGGAACACCAAATATAATACCTCAACCTATAACTCTAATTTTTACTACCTAGGAGTAAAAATATGAGCACAAGGAAAGTAGATGCATGTGTTATAAGTTTAGGAATTATAATATGACCCTTATATATATGGATCAAAACTAGAAATACATATAAAAGTATAATTTTATGGTACTTAAATTTTGATAATTTTTAGCCACAAATAGGAAAGAAAAAAAATGTATTGCTTTGGCCATTATAATAGGAATACATAGTAGCTAGAAAATCTATATATAAATAGATAAGAATGAGATTAGAAGAGCCTAAATTAGGAAGTATCTATATAAACTAATAATTTAAGTATAATTTAACCATATAAAACCTAGAATCTACATTATAACTCCTAGAGGATTGAAACCACTCTCAAACATCATGAATGTGTGTGTGTGTGTGTGTGTGTGTGTGTGTGTGTGTGTGCGTGTGTTTATATATATATATATATATACATATATATATATATATATATATATATATATATATACATATATATATATATATACATATATATATATATACATATATATATATATATATATACATATATATATATATATACATATATATATATATATATATATATATATATATATATATATATAAACACACACACACACACACATTCATGATGTTTGAGAGTAGTTTCAATCCTCTAGGAGTTATAATGTAGATTCTAGGTTTTAGAGGATATCATACGATTCTAGAATTATCTAGATTTTAAGGTTTCTTGATTTTAGGGAAACAACATAGGAGGTAAGGAGGTTTAATTAAGAAATACATATATCTAAAATTAAATAAATATTATCCCATCATGTTCTTAATTCACTCCTTAAGTTGTCTACTTAGGGATCCTCATGAGTTGGCAAGCCCCTAAAAGATAAATTATTAGTAAATGACAAAGATGAAAAAAATTTAGTGTATCCAGGGTTGTCTCAAGGTAACTTTTAATATGTTTTCAAATACTATCTAATCATACCTACAAAAATATCTTCCTGAACTCTATTGATTCTCTTTTCCATTTTTCTCATCCATCTCCTTCTGTTTGGTTTTACAACCTCTATGTATTTCATACTGTGTCATCATTATCAATATAGTTATTTCATACCTATTCATCCCAATATTGTATTAACTCTGAAAATATAGTTATATATTTTTATAATATATTTCCATTGAAAAAATAATACTATGTTCATTATATTTCATCATGAGCGATGATATAGTAATGTGTTAGTTGATATAGTTATAGTTTATCGATCTATATCAACATCATCAACTTGGAAGTTTATTTCATGTATAGTTTATAACCATGCATACAAGGGTCATAAAAATCATTTTCAACACACAAAAACTCATCTAATATATACACATTAGCATTTATTACCTTAATTAGTAGAATAAATAATTAGTCGATATAGGCTCATTCTTGTTGAGGTCAAGTCTTGCTCAAGGTCATTGAAGCTCAACAGAAGGATTTTGAATAAAAGAGGTGTCCATTTATCATTATGTTATATAGTTAAGGATACATAGGACTTATTCCTTTACATTTAAAGTCTTCACCTATAAAATTTTTCTTACAAAATTACACTAGAGCCAAGTGAAATATTGATACACTAATAAATCAATCCAATCTAAGTATCTATTTCCCTAATATCTTTCCTTTTATTTAATTATTAATTATATATGTTTTGATTCTTTCTATAGTAATTTGTATTTTTTTGTAACTTTCCTCACCTAGGTTGAATTTATGCTTAGTAATAGCATATTATACGGTACTTAGGCTCGTAGATAATATCATAGTTTTTGTCCTTGTCTAAGATACATTTTCCTTGACTGCATCTACAACCAACCATATGGACTTTATATATTATTTAGTCTAGTTTATTTACATCTTGGATTTAGGTTACTAAAGCATGTGGTTTATTATATCATTGTTTCTATTTTATTAATTTTTATCTATACCATTGATATTATATTTGGGCCTAGTTGGACCACATATTCCATATATTAAGCATGGGATTTGGAACCATATACTCTCCATATTGAGTTTGGATTATTTTTTACCAAATCCACAACTGTTTACACCCTTAGTTATGTCACATTATTATTTTTACATGTACGTAATATCTATTTCTTTATTCTAATTATGTCATAATATACATAGAGATATAATATCTTTACATTAATCATCTTATCCTACATACATTTTGATGATCTTAGCATAAATAATATCCCACTATTGGCTTGATTATCTTCATATTTCTAAGCTTTATAATTTTCCATCATTTTTATAGGATTTTCCTTCTAGTTTTTTGAGAAAGTCTCAACTTATTATGATTTTATATGGGTTTCTATTTTATACATTCTAGGACCACCATTTAGGGAAAATTCTGTTTTGTTTCCCATGGTTGAAGATCTCAATGATGATCTTCCCATTCATGAATATCCTTATGAAAATACATATATAATTATAAAATATGATGCCTTTCATCTTTGAAACTTATATCATGGTCATATATCCCATAGAATAATATATTCCCATTTACAAAGATCCTAGAATGATAGAGGATCCCCTTTATTAAACTTTTCATATAGTCAAAAACTAATATAACAAATTTTCCATATATCAAGTTAATCCTTGTTATAGGGGTGAATAAGAGGATCCTCACATTGATGAAATTTATGACATAGATAAAAGAATACATATGATTTTTCCCATCCCACATACTTATAACATGGTAAAAAATTAATATAGAAATTTTCCATGTATTATGTTAATCCTAAAAATGGGTTTGAATAATAGGATCTACCATTAGTGACATTTATGACATAAAAAATCCATATTATTATTTTCCCATCTCCAACACTTCTAATATGGTCATAAAAAATTTAACAGTTTCCCCATATATCATGATTATCCTTATAATGGGTGGATAAGAATATCCTCTTATTCATGATTTTTGTTACATGGAAGAAAATCCTTATAATAATTTTTCCTTTTTTAGTAACCCTCATGTCAACTCAAATAATGATGAAGATGGTTTCATTAATTATTACCCACCTTCTACCCCACCTAGTAAGGCATTAGGTGGATGAGTCATCAAACCTCATCTCACATTCAATCCTACCATCTACACCCAAATTTTTCTAATTCATCAACTCATGAGCTATACCTAGTTCACATGCCTAGTGGAAAAAATATCATAGTTGACGTTGATATTGGGCATATATATTACATAAATATACGTGATTATCCTATACATATAATTTCATACACAATCCCATCAAAAAAATCAAATTTTAAAAAATAAAAAAGGACAAATTTATTGATATTGAAGATACCTTTCTAAATCACTTTCATATTGAAACAATTGCATTAGCCATGACCTATAATTTTTTGATATAGTTATAAGTATAATTATTTTAAAGTATAACTATATCAGAAAATTAAAAAAATTATAATATCATCTTTTAAAACTTTATAAAAAAAGTAATTGTATCATCAAAAACCAAAAAAAGTGTTGATATAGTCTTAAAACTATTTCTTGTTAAAAACCATTGTATCAATTAGAATACCTTTGTTAGCTCAAATTTTATTGAAAGTGTCAATAGACCTGATATAATCTTAAAATTATTTATTATTAAATAATATTTTATCAATTAGAATACCTTTTTTTATCTCAAATTATATTAAAAGTGTCTATACCATCATATACAACTAAGATGAGCATAATTACATCACCATTGTATAGGTAGAACAAATACAGTCAAAATTGGCTATACCAACATGACTGATACCATACAACACATTTTTGAATCACCTCTTAAATATCCAAATATTCAATTTGATTATAAATTACATTATTTAAGATATATTTACACATAATATTATATAAAAGGTGATAACTATATCACTCTAGTTTTTTATTAAATCCAATACTATTATATATTACATATTAGGGCATCTTATAATGCCCTTCTATTGCATACCATCACTAGAGAAAAAGATTGTAAATTTGAATTCTGGACCTAAGTTTATAATGGAAATTTGAGTCTAGTGTGAAGTGTAAAGGTTTGATAATAATTTTTAAAAAATAACATATGGTCATAATATGTTTTATTAATGTTGTTAATATATAATTTCTAAAGAGGTCATTAAAATTTCAAGAAACAAGAAGGTTGTAACTACCCCTTGAATAGAGGTGGTAAAAAAAGATCGTTTTGGCATGTTTGGAGTGGAAATAATGGATTTAAAAAGTGAATATTAGGTTTTATTACATGTAAAAGGGGGAAAATTAGAAATTAATAGTAAAATTAAAATAAAATACAAGAAGATATCAATTTCTAGCAAGAACCCTGCCTAGAGTGTAAATTTTTGTATACAACTATTTTTTCAAGCTCAAGAATATGAAATTATGATTTGAGAGAATATGTTGGATTATTAAATAATATAAATATATTTTTAATATTATATGGTATTTTTTATGTTATTATATTAAGTTATTTTGGTAACTAGTCTACAAGTAAAAGTCATAATACTCATATTTTGTAGACCCTATTTTGTCACAGGTAGATTTATGGCTTTAGATGAATCTTTTCATTTAATTTAAATGATTTACATGTTGAACTTAAAAGGGGTAAGAATTTATTAAGAAAATGAAAAGACCAGATTTACAACTCATTCTCCTGGGTTACCAGGTAAACCAAGTCATGATACATACTAGCTGGGGGCATTCTCAGATCAGTAATACTCCAGTTGGGTCCATTCTCCAAAGCCCATTTGGCAAGGTGGTCAGCAACACCATTCCATTCACGTGGAATGTGCTTGAAGGCAATAGAATTCAAAAAAGTACTTAAATACCTGATCTAATGAACAATGATATTAAGATGCCAATCCACTTTACCTACATTACCATTATTCAGCAAGTTAATCACAACTTGCGAATCTGATTCATAGATGATATTATAGCATCCATGTTGACAACAAAATTTCAATGCCTCCAGAATTGCCATGGCTTCCATAAGATTGTTTGTATGGCAGACTTTGTAGATCGAAAAAAGAAATTGGATGCTCCTAAAGCTATCCCGTCTAATACCAGCAATGCCGACCTCACCAGGGTTCCCTCATGAGGAGCCATCCGTATTAACTTTGATAACCCCAGGCTCAGGGTGAGTCCAATGGCCTGCTCTATTGACAGGTCACGCCTTTGGTTTATTCCTTTTCTCCACTCCACCACTCAATGCCAAGTTGTAGTAGGGGCTTAGAGCCAGACCCAAGCATTTGAACTGCCCGTCCTCCTCAGTGTCCAAGTCAGCACCACTCAAACACTTCACAGCCAAAGTCTCTTATAGTGAATTTAAGACTTTGGACCACAGCTGACCCAATGTTAACTGTGCTCCCCTAAAGATTCTCCTATTTCTTTCTAACCATGGGTTCCATAAAATAAAGGATGGGCCGATAGTCCAGGCCTTTTGTAGCAAAGAAATCCTAGCTGGAACGGGCCCGAGTTTATTCCAAAATTCACACAATGAATGAACATGGTGATATGGGGTGCCCAAAGCAGTCCACCACAGGTGCCAGACCTATTTAGCAAAGGGGAAATGAAAGAATAAATGCTCCCCTATCTCCTCACTACTATAACAAAAAACATAGATAGATGGCCCCTGAAAGCCATGCTTAACTAAATTATGTAATATCCCCAACCAGTAGGGACTATTGAAAACTCAAACAGCTCTGATACCACTGTGATGTCCCTTACTTAGGGGCTCTCTTATCTGCACAAAAACTCTGATACCAAAGACCAAAGCTCTGATACCACTGTAATGTCCCTTACTTAGGGCTCTCTTATCTGCACAAAAACTCTGATACCAAAGACCAAAGCTCTGATACCACTGTGATGTCCCCAACCAATTGGGATTATATAAACTCATAAAATCTGATCACCATATAAACTTGCAGAATATATTCAAATAAGCATACACAAATCACAGTATAATCTCTTAATAGCAAATAAAGATCTCATTACTTGTTCTTCTGGACGATTACACATTAGAGTCTCTGTTATATACAATAAAGAATATTAAAATCTGGTCCTAAAAACCCTGACTTGTCAAACCGGGAATAAAATTGCAATTCTGGAAGTCTCGGCCTTTCTGTGTCGACACACAGTCGCCGTCGTCGGTCGATATCTCGCCGACGTCGGTCTCTGCCGGTCGGATTTCTGCCGACGTCGGTCTTCAGTCGACCGATGTCGGTCACTGAAACCCTCTGTTTGCCGATGTCGGTTCCTGCACTGATCTGTACGAACCCGTACGGATTCTGTACGGCCGCAACCTGTCTCTTCTTAGCCCCTGATTGCTGAACAGCTTGATTTCACGAATATAGATTCTAACACAAGATCTATCTCTGTATAACTTATTGGATCAAAACTAAAATAAGAAAATACCTGGAAAGCTCTGTGATAAACTTCTGTGTGAAGTTATCTCTCAAATACCTGTAATACTATGATAACTTCTGAGTGAAGTTATCTCTCAACCCTGGAATTTTGTGATAACTTCTGAATGAAGCTATCTCTCAATTTGGCGATAAATCAGCTGATCTTTCACAGCCTCTAAATCACACACAATGAAGAGGGAACGTTCTCCACTGCAATGGAATCCTGGAACCCTTGGCTCAGTCTTCACAGAAGAATTTCTTCAATTTTCAATAATCAATAATCAATGCATAATCAATAATGGCCTCCATGTGAAACCCTTATACCCTCAAAAGATATGCTTTCCCTAATTAGGGTTTTCTTAAATTAGCATTAGGGTTTCTAATTTAAAATTAGACCAAATAATTAATAATTAATAATTAATTATTAATGAGACCAATTAATTAATATTTGATTAAATCAATCAAATATTAATATCTCCCTCAATATACGTCGGCTCCTCAAACCGATCGAAGCAGGTGAATCAGGGAGTGATTCCGCATATGACCATACCAAAATAAAGGTGCTCCACTGCATATCAAATATCCCTAAAAAGTAGGAGCTCTGGCCAAATATGTCTGAAATAACCTGAATGAAAATCAAATGTAGAAAACCTGTGAATCAAAGTCAATCCAAGCTCCATTATGACCCTCTATCCATCCTATTAGCCTACGAAGGTCGCATAATAGGCCAATCATCAAATCTGTCAATGTCCATGAAAAAGGGGACATGACAATCCGCCCCTCCGAAAATTGCTTGTCCCCAAGCAATCTCGGAACAATGAACTACTCAATCCCCCTGGATCCCAAGGAAACAATTGTGTAGCATTCATCATGTCACCAATCAACCTATGTGAATAAATCATCAATAGTAATAGCATCAACAGTATCAAAATCAGCAACTGATAAACTGCACTTGGCACCCAAACAACTATCTGAAGACCAACTGTAGATGCCGGAGGAAGAAACCACACTGTGGAACTCAAGCCAACTAAAACATCCACTCTGTCAAAATTCAAGTCTCTGTCTAACTGATACCCACACCCAACTGGATCGTGGATATGACAATCATGGGTCCCTGAGTCACTGACACCAAAACTAATCTCTAAATGCAAAGAAAAATAAGGAGCATACCTCACCGTATGATGCTGGTAAGAACCCCTAAACTCTGCTACTTGCACACTATTGCCAAACTGGGACTCAATGGATGGCTCCAATCTCGGCTCAAAAAACATCACCTCAACATCCCTGTAAGGTAACATAGTAGAAAGGGTTCGTAGAATCCCCTCACCCAATCTGCTAATAGCACTAGAACCTCGGATCAGAACACCTTCTGTCATCTTATGTGAGTCCAGACGAACACCTGCACTATCCAATAAATACTCCATGAATGGTTCAGTGCAGTAGAAATTATATGTGGAAGCATCAACATACTCCCCCACACACCCCAACTGATCTCTCTGTAAAGGTGGCACAACCAACTGTACCACACTGTCATCTGTGTGAGAATAATCAATCTGGAGACTCGACTCCACTGGTATCTCCCGCTCATCAGAATCAGGTACTCCCAAATCCTGAATACGTGTATCAGCCTCAACAACATGTTCATCAGCAACAACTACAGGAATGTACTCATCACCAACCACCTCAATATACAAATGATCAACGTCAAAGCTCATATCAACAGACAGAGTATCAACAACTATAGCATCACTGTCTAACTCTTCCATACAGAAAGAAACAACCGGTGAAACTAAGTCCTCAAAACTGTCCACTGCATTCTCCTGAGTATCATCTGCAATCATAGGATCCTGGGACTCTGCTACAATCTCTGCCATAGTTGAGAGATCATCAACCCTCAGCGCACTAACATCTGAGCCCACCTGTACACTCTGAGTGCAAGCATCTAACTCATCATCATCTTCACTATCTCCTATCTCATAATCATAATAATCATGGGACATGCTACTCTTTCGTCGAAGTGATCTGTAGTGCTCTCTCCTATGCTTAACAAAGCGATCAAAAGGCAACAACTTCTGAATTCGAGGTGGTACTAACTCCCACTCCTCCTTCGCTGTCATATACCGTGCGGGTTTGTTTTTGGATGTAGGATATGAAAGAATTTCATTCATCCTCTTCTGGGTTTCATCCAACTGCTTCAAACTGTGTTCCAGCTTCTTCATATCATTGTCCCACTGTTTCTGAGTATATGAAGGCATCATGATCCTTTGCTGATTCGATCTACCCCAACTACCCAACAGGATGGCAAGACATTAGCTCTGATGTGCCCAACAGGATGGCAGGAATTTAGCTCTGATGTGCCCAACAGGATGGCAGGAATTTAGCTCTGATACCACTGTAATATCCCCAACCAGTAGGGACTATTGAAAACTCAAACAGCTCTGATACCACTGTGATGTCCCTTACTTAGGGGCTCTCTTATCTGCACAAAAACTCTGATACCAAACACCAAAGCTCTGATACCACTGTAATGTCCCTTACTTAGGGCTCTCTTATCTGCACAAAAACTCTGATACCAAAGACCAAAGCTCTGATACCACTGTGATGTCCCCAACCAATTGGGATTATATAAACTCATAAAATCTGATCACCATATAAACTTGCAGAATATATTCAAATAAGCATACACAAATCACAGTATAATCTCTTAATAGCAAATAAAGATCTCATTACTTGTTCTTCTGGACGATTACACATTAGAGTCTCTGTTATATACAATAAAGAATATTAAAATCTGGTCCTAAAAACCCTGACTTGTCAAACCGGGAATAAAATTGCAATTCTGGAAGTCTCGGCCTTTCTGTGTCGACACACAGTCGCCGTCGTCGGTCGATATCTCGCCGACGTCGGTCTCTGCCAGTCGGATTTCTGCCGACGTCGGTCTTCAGTCGACCGATGTCGGTCACTGAAACCCTCTGTTTGCCGATGTCAGTTCCTGCACTGATCTGTACGAACCCGTACGGATTCTGTACGGCCGCAACCTGTCTCTTCTTAGCCCCTGATTGCTGAACAGCCTGATTTCACGAATATAGATTCTAACACAAGATCTATCTCTGTATAACTTATTGGATCAAAACTAAAATAAGAAAATACCTGGAAAGCTCTGTGATAAACTTCTGTGTGAAGTTATCTCTCAAATACCTGTAATACTATGATAACTTCTGAGTGAAGTTATCTCTCAACCCTGGAATTCTGTGATAACTTCTGAATGAAGCTATCTCTCAATTTGGCGATAAATCAGTTGATCTTTCACAGCCTCTAAATCACACACAATGAAGAGGGAACGTTCTCCACTGCAATGGAATCCTGGAACCCTTGGCTCAGTCTTCACAGAAGAATTTCTTCAATTTTCAATAATCAATAATCAATGCATAATCAATAATGGCCTCCATGTGAAACCCTTATACCCTCAAAAGATATGCTTGCCCTAATTAGGGTTTTCTTAAATTAGCATTAGGGTTTCTAATTTAAAATTAGACCAAATAATTAATAATTAATAATTAATTATTAATGAGACCAATTAATTAATATTTGATTAAATCAATCAAATATTAATATCTCCCTCAATATACGTCGGCTCCTCAAACCGATCGAAGCAGGTGAATCAGGGAGTGATTCCGCATATGACCATACCAAAATAAAGGTGCTCCACTGCATATCAAATATCCCTAAAAAGTAGGAGCTCTGGCCAAATATGTCTGAAATAACCTGAATGAAAATCAAATGTAGAAAACCTGTGAATCAAAGTCAATCCAAGCTCCATTATGACCCTCTATCCATCCTATTAGCCTACGAAGGTCGCATAATAGGCCAATCATCAAATCTGTCAATGTCCATGAAAAAAGGGACATGACAATCCGCCCCTCCGAAAATTGCTTGTCCCCAAGCAATCTCGGAACAATGAACTACTCAATCCCCCTGGATCCCAAGGAAACAATTGTGTAGCATTCATCATGTCACCAATCAACCTATGTGAATAAATCATCAACAGTAATAGCATCAACAGTATCAAAATCAGCAACTGATAAACTGCACTTGGCACCCAAACAACTATCTGAAGACCAACTGTAGATGCCGGAGGAAGAAACCACACTGTGGAACTCAAGCCAACTAAAACATCCACTCTGTCAAAATTCAAGTCTCTGTCTAACTAATACCCACACCCAACTGGATCGTGGATATGACAATCATGGGTCCCTGAGTCACTGACACCAAAACTAATCTCTAAATGTAAAGAAAAATAAGGAGCATACCTCACCGTATGATGCTGGTAAGAACCCCTAAACTCTGCTACTGGCACACTATTGCCAAACTGGGACTCAATGGATGGCTCCAATCTCGGCTCAAAAAACATCACCTCAACATCCCTGTAAGGTAACATAGTAGAAAGGGTTCGTAGAATCCCCTCACCCAATCTGCTAATAGCACTAGAACCTCGGATCAGAACACCTTCTGTCATCTTATGTGAGTCCAGACGAACACCTGCACTATCCAATAAATACTCCATGAATGGTTCAGTGCAGTAGAAATTATATGTGGAAGCATCAACATACTCCCCCACACACCCCAACTGATCTCTCTGTAAAGGTGGCACAACCAACTGTACCACACTGTCATCTGTGTGAGAATAATCAATCTGGAGACTCGACTCCACTGGTATCTCCCGCTCATCAGAATCAGGTACTCCCAAATCCTGAATACGTGTATCAGCCTCAACAACATGTTCATCAGCAACAACTACAGGAATGTACTCATCACCAACCACCTCAATATACAAATGATCAACGTCAAAGCTCATATCAACAGACAGAGTATCAACAACTATAGCATCACTGTCTAACTCTTCCATACAGAAAGAAACAACCGGTGAAACTAAGTCCTCAAAACTATCCACTGCATTCTCCTGAGTATCATCTGCAATCATAGGATCCTGGGACTCTGCTACAATCTCTGCCATAGTTGAGAGATCATCAACCCTCAGCGCACTAACATCTGAGCCCACCTGTACACTCTGAGTGCAAGCATCTAACTCATCATCATCTTCACTATCTCCTATCTCATAATCATAATAATCATGGGACATGCTACTCTTTCGTCGAAGTGATCTGTAGTGCTCTCTCCTATGCTTAACAAAGCGATCAAAAGGCAACAACTTCTGAATTCGAGGTGGTACTAACTCCCACTCCTCCTTCGCTGTCATATACCGTGCGGGTTTGTTTTTGGATGTAGGATATGAAAGAATTTCATTCATCCTCTTCTGGGTTTCATCCAACTGCTTCAAACTGTGTTCCAGCTTCTTCATATCATTGTCCCACTGTTTCTGAGTATATGAAGGCATCATGATCCTTTGCTGATTCGATCTACCCCAACTACCCAACAGGATGGCAAGACATTAGCTCTGATGTGCCCAACAGGATGGCAAGAATTTAGCTCTGATGTGCCCAACAGGATGGCAGGAATTTAGCTCTGATACCACTGTAATATCCCCAACCAGTAGGGACTATTGAAAACTCAAACAGCTCTGATACCACTGTGATGTCCCTTACTTAGGGGCTCTCTTATCTGCACAAAAACTCTGATACCAAAGACCAAAGCTCTGATACCACTGTAATATCCCTTACTTAGGGCTCTCTTATCTGCACAAAAACTCTGATACCAAAGACCAAAGCTCTGATACCACTGTGATGTCCCCAACCAATTGGGATTATATAAACTCATAAAATCTGATCACCATATAAACTTGCAGAATATATTCAAATAAGCATACACAAATCACAGTATAATCTCTTAATAGCAAATAAAGATCTCATTACTTGTTCTTCTGGACGATTACACATTAGAGTCTCTGTTATATACAATAAAGAATATTAAAATCTGGTCCTAAAAACCCTGACTTGTCAAACTGGGAATAAAATTGCAATTCTGGAAGTCTCGGCCTTTCTGTGTCGACACACAGTCGCCGTCGTCGGTCGATATCTCGCCGACGTCGGTCTCTGCCAGTCGGATTTCTGCCGACGTCGGTCTTCAGTCGACCGATGTCGGTCACTGAAACCCTCTGTCTGCCGATGTCAGTTCCTGCACTGATCTGTACGAACCCGTACGGATTCTGTACGGCCGCAACCTGTCTCTTCTTAGCCCCTGATTGCTGAACAGCCTGATTTCACGAATATAGATTCTAACACAAGATCTATCTCTGTATAACTTATTGGATCAAAACTAAAATAAGAAAATACCTGGAAAGCTCTGTGATAAACTTCTGTGTGAAGTTATCTCTCAAATACCTGTAATACTATGATAACTTCTGAGTGAAGTTATCTCTCAACCCTGGAATTCTGTGATAACTTCTGAATGAAGCTATCTCTCAATTTGGCGATAAATCAGCTGATCTTTCACAGCCTCTAAATCACACACAATGAAGAGGGAACGTTCTCCACTGCAATGGAATCCTGGAACCCTTGGCTCAGTCTTCACAGAAGAATTTCTTCAATTTTCAATAATCAATAATCAATGCATAATCAATAATGGCCTCCATGTGAAACCCTTATACCCTCAAAAGATATGCTTGCCCTAATTAGGGTTTTCTTAAATTAGCATTAGGGTTTCTAATTTAAAATTAGACCAAATAATTAATAATTAATAATTAATTATTAATGAGACCAATTAATTAATATTTGATTAAATCAATCAAATATTAATATCTCCCTCAATATACGTCGGCTCCTCAAACCGATCGAAGCAGGTGAATCAGGGAGTGATTCCGCATATGACCATACCAAAATAAAGGTGCTCCACTGCATATCAAATATCCCTAAAAAGTAGGAGCTCTGGCCAAATATGTCTAAAATAACCTGAATGAAAATCAAATGTAGAAAACCTGTGAATCAAAGTCAATCCAAGCTCCATTATGACCCTCTATCCATCCTATTAGCCTACGAAGGTCGCATAATAGGCCAATCATCAAATCTGTCAATGTCCACGAAAAAGGGGACATGACAAATTATCCCAGGTGAGGCATTTTTTGTGAGTAAGAAGCCACAGAAAAAAGTTGCATTTGGGCCAAGAAATCTGGCTCCATACTTTTTTCCCCCATAAGAAATGATCACCATTGAAAGTTTGCTTAATCAATATAGAATATCATGACGAAATAGAATACTGGACTGTAGTATCTCCACCCCAGGCAAGAACATCACTTCCTTAGACAGAATTGCATCCTCTGGACTCAAGGATTTGGCTTAGCTCACTTCTATTCACTGTTGATCCTCCTGGAGGCCAATCGAAATAATTTTTCCATCTATAGCCAATAGCCATGCCCATGATGGCAACCTCCTTATAATGCATCACAGTGTTCCATCCAACTGAAAGAAAGAGTTCAGCAAGAGGCTGTAAGTGAGAATGAGAAACTAAAAGGGGTGGGGCACCATTCCAAGAGTCTTCCCAGAACAATGCTTCAATACCACTATTACACACCCAAAAAAGGCTCTGTTTCACTAACTGGGCCCCAACTTTAAGGGTACTCCACACCATCGATCCTCTACCTTCAAGAGGAAATCTAGATATGTCATGGGGTGCAGTGCCCAAAAAGTACTTAGTAGTCAGGATCATGGCCCAAAGAGTAGATTGATTAGAGAACCACCTCTAGTATAACTTGGCAGCCAAGGCTTGGTTGCCCAAGATAGCTGAGCACAATCCAAGGCCTCCCCCCTGCTTTGGTCTACACACCATGTCCCAATTGATTAGGCTCCATTTAGTAATTTGGAGATTCCCTCTCCACAGAAATCTCCTAGAGAGGGCATCATATTCTTTGAGGAAATAGACTGGAGCAATTTGAATCATGCACTGATAAATGGGCAATGCCTGAATAATAGATTGCAAAAGAATCATACGCCCAGCTGTGGAGAGCCATCTGTGGGTCCAATGACCAATTTTTTGTCTTAGCTTGTCCAAAAAATTCTACCAAAAAAGCTTGGGCTGCTGCCCCACCACAATGGGAATGCCTAAATAAATCACAAGAAGTGTTTGAATTTGGAATCTCAGAATGGTAGCTATCCTTCTCTGAATAGACTCTGGCGTGTTGAAGAAGAAAATAGAGGGCTTATGATCATTGATCTTCTATCTCGAAGCCTCCAAATAATTGTCAAGGGTGTAATGAAAAGCTTTTGCTTCTCAGATCCGAGCTTTACCTGCTAAAATAGTATCATCTAAAAATTAGAGATGAGTCAGGGTGCTGATCCCATATCCCCATTTCCAGCCCTGTAGAGTATTCTGAGAGACCCAAAATTTGAGAAGTTGTTCAAGCCCTTCAGCCATAATAATGAACAAGTAAGGTGAAAGTGGATCTCCTTGGTGAAGGCCTCTCAAGGATCTAAAAATCTCTGAAGGAGCTCCATTTATAAGGACCGAGAAGGAAGGCATCATGATACAACTGGACACCCAGCTAATCCAATCCTGATGGAAGCCAAAAGCTAGGAGGATTTTGCTCAGAAATCTCCAGCTAACTCTGTCATAGGCTTTGGCAAGGTCTAGCTTGATAAACATAGCCTTCTCCTGAGAAGTACTCATAGAGTGAATTGCTTCCGCAGCAATCACCACTCCATCCAAGATCTATTTCCCTACAACAAAGCCTCCTTGTTCCTCCAAAATAAGGCCAGGGAGGAGCCCTTTCAACCTTTATGCTATAATTTTATAGATGATTTTGTAAATGACATTGTAAAGCGCAATGGGCCTATACATCTCCAACTTATCAGCCTATTCTTTCTTTGGGACAAGAGCCAGGAATGTGGCATTCAATGCCCTGAGCATTTCTTTGCTGGAGTACGATTCCTGTATCACATCCATTAAATCCTATTTTATAATATCCCAAAAGTCTTGAAAGAATTCAGCTGGGAATCTGTCAGGACCAGGGGATTTACCTCTCTTCATACTAAAAACAACCTCCTCCACTTCAGACAAAATAATTGGCCGCATAAGGCATTCATTCATTCCCTCATTTACCAATGAAGGAATGCATGATAAAACAATATTTTATACCCCTTCATTTGGCATAGGATCGCTAGTAAAAAGTTCAAAAAAGTACCAGATAGCTTCTTTGCTAATAGCTTGGGAAGAGATTAAGAAAGTACCATCCTGAGTGACAAGAGAAGTTATAAAATTTCCATTGCACCGTGCCTGCACAGACTTATGGAAAAAGGATGTGTTCTTGTCTCCCTCTTATAGCCAGTCATTGCGAGACTTCTGCTTCCAGTAGATTTCTTCTCAAAGTTCCCACTCCACTAAAACATTGGTAGCTCTAGCTTCCTCTAGCCGAAGGTCCTCTGAAAGCCTACATTCTCTAATTTGTCTGGTTATTTCATCAAGCTGTTCTTGAGCCTTCTTCTTCCTACATTGTAGGTTTTTGAAACAAGTTCTATTCCAGCCCTGCAGCTTCCTTTTAACATATTGGAGTTTTTTAAGAAGGGAATACATAGTTGTCCCATAGGCGGGACCTCCCTATCTCCACCACTAAGCCATGAGGTCATGGAGTGATGTGTCTCTAAGCCACATCATCTGAAACTTGAATGGAGGCTTTTTGGGCCTCTCAATGTAGCCAATGAATAACTTGATAGGCCATTGATCATAACCCCTCCAATTCAAAATTTCAAAATTGATAGAAATAGCACTAGATTCCCAGAAGCAAGAAACTAAAAATCTATCAAGGCATTCAGAAATGGAAGCATTACCTATTCTTCAGTTGCTCCATGTGAATATCCCATTTGAGGGTCTAACATCAGATAAGTGCAGCACTTCAACATTATGGTGAAGACATTCAGTGGAGGGACCTAGCTAATTTAGGCCTCCTCTTTTCTCTTCTAAACTTAGCACATCATTAAAGTCACCGGCTACAATCCAAGGAAGGAATGGATGACATTTTCAGATGTAGCGAATGTGCTCCCATAGCTGCAGTTGTCCAGTAATGTCAACAGGTGCATACACATTGGTGATCAGGAGCCATTCCCCAGTTTCAAGAGAGGAAGCCATCACTGTTAAAGCTGATATGCTAGAGATCCAATGAATTGGTAGGATTTTGCTTGGGTCCCACCCCATAGCTAAGCCTCTGGCACTACCATAAGCACCAATACATTTCCACTGACCTCTAGGCCAGATATTTAACATACAAGTAGAAAATGCTTCAATCGACAATTTAGTCTCCTAAATACAAAAAATATCCAGAGAATTGTCCCACACTAGATTACGCATAGCTTTTTGACTAGGGGAGCTATTCAAACCCCTTACATTCCATGATAAAACTATCATTGGGTGGGATGGGGAAAATGTTCATCCAAGGTTTTGACAACCCCAGCTTCCACCAACAAGTCACTAGTAATTTTCAGTCGATCTTGGTCTTTTCTTCTCCCAACTTTGGAAGGAGCAGCTGAAGTGACTTTCTTGAATTCTTTCTGCACAAGACCAAGTGCACTACTCGTACCTTTATCTTTTTTCCCAGCCTCCCCTTCCTTGACCAATTCTGACCATCTCACTTCCTTCCCTGTCAGCTCACCCTGAGCTTCAGGCATTCCTCCCTCCTATTGCTGAGAGCATACGAGAGGCGCACGAGTTTGCAAATTTAGGAATTCATTAAATTTTGAAAATTGACAAGGTTGCTCCATCTCTTCCCCCTGTTCCTCCATCAGGATACCATCTTCTATAGCCATACAATCTAGGGCCTCAAATCTATTAAACCCCAGGTTAGCCTGTCTATCATCACTTCCACACCTTGGTCCCTAGCCTCTTGCTCTCTTTTTGACTGGTGTGAAGCCGTCCATCCCCACCTGGAATTGGTCTCTTGACCCTTGCACCATACTTGAGTTAATTGCATTTTTCCCTTTGCCTAGTTTATCAGGAAGGGATTTAGTGTTTGCAGATAGGGTCCTACGCCCATTTTCCTTTCCAGCATCAACTGTATTTGTCAAAAAGGATTCTGAACCAGTTTCTTTAGCTTTGGCTTCCAAAGGGCACTACCTATGTAGGTGACCATAAATGTGACAAATTCGACACCTGAAGGGGATGGATTCATAGTCAAGATGTTGTATCCATGACAAAGAGCCCATACAAATTTCTAGGGAATCTGGTAGAGGGTTATTTAGGTCCATGTCTACACAAATACATGCATACGAGATGATCTTCTTGTCCAGTGACTGGTGTGCAATAGCCATTGGCTTACTCAGCATAGCCCTAATCTACCTGAGAATATCCTCCCGCCAAAATTCTAATGGAAACTGGGGAAGACGGACCCAGACTGGGACACAGGCTGGAAGTTCATCAGTTGAATTGAAACCCATATGCCAGGGTTTAAGAAATAGGCCCACCCACTCATAGAAGTAAGGACCTCCTTCAAAAATGTGATTTCTATTAGATATAGAAGAAAAACTTATCAAAAAATAGCCATTTCCTGCCAACATGATGTCAAAATATCCTTCAATGGCCCAAGAGCGACAAATCTAGGCTTCTAAAGCTACCAAAGGGATCCTAATGCCCAAAAATTTTCAAATCAGGGTGTGTGATGACAGGTACTCAACACCTTCTTGAACTACCTCCTATGGAATGACCAAGACAAGTCATTCCTAGTTCCTCAATAAACATCCATTTACTTTGCTTAGTTTGGAGCGCTCGCTGGTATAAAATCTATCTTGGCCAAGAGAGTTCACCCCAAGTGTCTCTGCCTCCTTCTTGGGGCCTGTCGATGGGCCGTTGTTTCCTCCTCCGCCATTGCCTCCTCTGCTCGCAGCCATCAGCGTGATTATCACTATATATCAGAATAAAGCCATTTTGATGTGACTATATGTTCTAAATGATTTACATGTTAAATACATATAATTAAGTTTAATTATATGATTATATAGGTTAAATAATAATAAAACTCTAATAAAATATAAAACTTTGAAGAACTCATGTATGTGTTAAGAAATCATGTGTATAAGTATTTGAAACATAAATAAAATTAATGAAGAATTGAAGGATTCTTGAAAGTACTAAAGACATCAAGAGGATTATTAGCTTGTGTATCATATTAAATGGATGATTTTATCTATGTAATACAATTTATTATTATCATTTTATCACTCAAGTAGATGATCACCTACATCCATATGAAAAACTTGCACAACTCTATTCTTTGACAACCAAGATGTATAGGTAAAGTTGGGTTTTATTATTGATATGTTGGGAATTCATAAATTATTAAAGCACATGAATAATATAGATATTTTATTTGATGAAAGAAATCATATTGGTGTTTTTATATTATTTCCATTGATGTCAAAAGGGTGCATCATGTAAAAGATTAATGGTCATTGATGTCAAAGGTCTACTTGTTTAGGTGATTGAACATGATAATGGCATAAAGAGAGTGTGTTCTTAGTTAGAAACATGGTTTTGTCAAAGGTGATTAGTGATAAAGATTTATGTTGTCATAAATGTTCTTATCATGGAAGGTATATATCATGTAATGGTGATCCATTTAAAGGAAGCATAGTGAAATGAATAAACAAAGGTATCTAATGTGATAATGAGCATTGAGAGAGATGCCAATTCATATGAAGCTTGGTCAAATGGTTTTAGGTATATATGAGGCTATGGAAGATTTTGGTCATAAAAAAGATAATGGTGAATTAATATGAGTATGTTGTGATTTGTTATGTCTACTTGTTTGATGTTTTTTTGAGGGAATGACATGGAAGGAACAATTTAAGGTGTCAAGTGCATTGAAAATTTGAGCCTAGTCATAGCATGGTGAAGATATGAAATTATGTCATGATGAAGTGAGTGAACTCAAGTATGTCATATGTTGAAAAGGTTGTATGAATCTAAAATAATGTGTGGATGCACTCAAAAGTGTTTCAAAGTGAGTCTTTAAAGGTAGGTGCTTTAGTCTTGGTTTACACATAGACCATTCTTTCACCATGCCTAGCCTAATGAGAAATGGGGATAATATTTCAAGGTGAATGAATGATGGAGATCATGGATAGAGGTAATTAAATTTTTTTCAATAGTTATCACGAATTATTAGGTCATGGTTTGCAAGAAAAGGCATGGAAAGTGGTTTTGAGGTCTCTTAAGTGTACCAAATGAAGATACGCAAACTTGAGGACTTTTAGGTGTTCATTATCATGTGTAACATTTTAATGGGAACTTGAAATTATAAGGAGATATTGGGAAGGTTCATATATAATATATATATATGCATTGGCTTTAGATTTAATGGAGAATCCTTTATTAACAATTGTTAACACCAAAACTTGTGTTAAACCTCCCTAAAATCCTAATAAGGACATGATGTGAAATATATTGTTAAAATAAAATCATAATCAATTTAAATTATTAGTAAGCCTATTATATATTTTATTTTACTCTCTCAAAAACCTCCAAGTGGTATCGAGTTGTTAGGTGAGTGAGAAGACTATACAAAAAAAGGCTTGTTTATGAAGAATTTGTTGTAGTAGTCAAAATTTGCATTGGTAAAGAAAATAAAATGGATGCAAGAATGAACTAGATACTAATATTAAATTCTCATTAATTTTTATTTATAAGTTACACTCTTTAATTATGTTAAACTAGTCTTCCAAGTTAGTCAGTTGTAGACAAACCTAATGGTGTAAACAGTGTAAAACCCAGGCAATAGTGAGAAGATGAATTTGAGTGTGTTTTCATGATATAATTATATAAAAAAGTGCATGAAGATTTTTTTCAGGTCTTTTAAGTCATGTTAATTCTTTAAATAAAATTTTAAGGTCAATTAATATGGTGAAAAAATTTCCCACAAGTTGACCTATCTGGTTTAGATAAGATAGTGTGATTTTAGGTCAAGAAATTGGTATGTAAGACCAATATTTACCATTAGACCATATGATATTTATTTAATCTCATAAGAGCATATAAATTCATAAATACTTATGGAAAGTGTCTAAATAGGTGTTAGAGGTCTAAGTCACCATGACTTGACTTTAAGATAAATTGGTAGTTCTGAGTGGGTAAGTTACAGAGATGTTCTTAAGTCTTTATCTCATAAGATAAAGTGTTCCAAGAAATTGGTGATGAAACTAAGGTCATGAATAACATATTTAAATGTTTTTTATAAATAAATATATTAATTTTTTTTTAAGCCCCATTTTTTAAGATAGACTTTTAAGGCACATAAGCCTAATAGGGCAGTTTGTCCCAAAGGAACTTTCATGGTATGAACAAAAGATACTTGTCTAACAAAGCATGGAGGAGGTCAGTAGAGGTCATTGATTATGTTATTGAATGTTTTTAATTTGTTTTATAAATCTATTTTGGCTTAAGAGTATCAATATTTGATGCTAAGAAGATACACCTAATGCAATTAGGTCTCCATGAGACCTAAAAGTGAAATGATGCCTAATTGAGTCATAACACACCAAAAGGGAATTAAATTTCATTTGAATCATGTTTATGAAATTTTATAAGACATATTATATGGCCTAACTAAATAGTATAAGAGTGTGTGGCTAACCAAGCGGTAGATGAACAAGAGATGAGTATATATACAAGTCATATTAAGCATATTTGTAGAAGCCAAGAGAAAGTAAATGGATTAAAGTTCAATGAGCCTAAGGAGGTTGGGAAACATACTATAAAACCTAAAATAGATAGTATATATTAATATAATGAAGATCATAAATAATTTTTGTAGTTGAATATCAAGGTCATATGACCTATTTAGTCTTGAAGAGGGCTAGTTAAGATGATAAGGCTAGAGGCAATTTTGAGAGAGATCAAGTGGAGTAGAGATGGAGTGATCATTATATATTGAGAGGATATAAAATTTAAATAAAATATATGTTCATAATGTATGACATTTTATAGATTTTATAAGGACTATGTAGAGAGTTGAGTGGAATAATAGAAGAAAGAACTGTAATTGACTAAGTTGGTGTTTGGTGAAAGAGGGAGTTGAAGCTTACTTGTAGGTTAGAACTTATAGAAGTAGTATTGGTTGAGTTTTATTATTATAAATAGGGTGTTTTATCTATATTTTAGGTTTTTTATTACATAATTTTACTTTGACTGAGTTGGTTCATATTCATATGGGGTTATATCCTCCTAGCAAGTGGGTATTTGCTAAAGTCAAGTGGGTGCTTGATAAATCTGGGGTTGGTTCTCCATATTGGGTTGGTAATGTTATAGGCTCAATTTGAAACATTTGATAGGGTTATTCAATCTCTCTTAAATTGATATATATATATATATATATATATATATATATATATATATATATATATATATATATATATATATATATATATATAATAAGAACAACCCTAGACTATGGGTTATATATGTTGGGGTTAGACCTCTAGAGTAGGCTAGTTTCATATTTGATGCTCACCTAAAACTAATGATAAACTAATGATTCATAAAGAAAAGGGTTAGAAATATGGTTAAAGGATCCTAAAAAATCTAAAATAGTGATACACCAAAGTTAAATGGACATTCGTATAAGCTTGAACATAGATTAGATCATCATAAGACAACTATGGCTTACTCAATCTCAAAATCTCACTAGTTACATAAATATTTCATAGAAGAGGTTCCAAGTAGAACACTAGTCTAGACATATAAGTTAGTTTGAAAAAACCTTCAAAGATATAATAATAAGGACAAAAAACTAGGAAGAATCTCATTTACAAATTTACCATACACAAGAATACTAAATACTTATTAAAGACAATAAATAGGCAAAGAGTTGATCCTATTACTTCCAAAGGTAGTTCTTATAATATTTTGATAGGGTTTAACCATATAAAACGAGCACACTTTTTTTAAGATTCTCAATGAGTATCATTGTCCCAAAAAATAAAATGTTAAATTCTAAGAGCTAAGAACCCATTCAATGGGAATGAGACTAGGATATATAGGAGAAGAGAGAGAAATAAAGGATGTGGGAGCACACCATTATAAAAAGAACACTTTGTCCTAGGTCATTAAATGAACATGTGCTATCACCTTTTGATCCTTATCCAATTAAAAAACTTGCCACCTTTTTAAACAACTAGGACACTACCCATGGCTAATTGAGTGATAAACTCCTCAAAGGTTCTAAGGACACATTGAATGATCCTAGATACATTTCCAAACACTAGACATTTTCTTTGATCTTTCATACCATCTCTCATTTGAGGACAAAACCTCATACTCATGGATCTAATCAAATCATGGCTTTATGCTTTTTAGGTAGATTATTTTTAAGACTATGGCCATGCTGAAGGATAAGTACCTTTTTCATTAGTCACCTATTTATTCCACTTTCATATCTAGATCATAGGTCTATCATATAGTAAAAAAACCAATCAAAGGTTATTGGTTTTCCTATAGTCCATATAGATGGCACTCTGTTCAATGTCTGGTACATTTTATAACTAGTTGCCACCCTTTTGGCCTATATTAGGTCTAAAATACCTATTTTAACTCTATGGATATCTACTATCAATGCTTAGTACTTATTATTTATCCTATCTCAACTCAAGTCGATCTCGAGCTTAGTTCCATGTATTTTCCACCAACTCAGGTCCATTCAATTTCTTTGATCAAGTTCAAATGCTTCATTGACATTAGTTAAAAATGTCTCAACTCATTCCTTTATTCATTTCCTATCAAAAATGACTCAGATCATTGACCCTTTGAATCAAATTACTTTCTTGATCCTTATCTCTAAGATTGAGTGAGATCCATGGATACTCTACTATTTCAATATAGTTGAGACACTTGTCAACCATGTATTTGATCCTTGGATTTTATTGGTTCCACTTACTCCATATTTTAACTCAATCCATTAGATTTACTAGGTATGAAAAAATGTGATCCCTTAGATTTATCTTTTAAATGTCAACTTTGTACTCATTAGTGTCACGTGTCAAACATGCATTTTATTTTAGGATCCATTGTCAATCTACCAGCTCCCATGCTTATGCCACATGGTAGCCCCTCAGATCATTAAATCTTTGAATTTTATCATATTCCATTGATCTAAATTTGTAAAATCAAAAATACTCTATTATATCTTCTTATACCTACTAAAATACCAGTCACCACTCATCATTAGATTTAATCTAAGTTCACAAAATATGGACACTTGTCAAGCTTGTATTTAGTTGGGGACCCTTTGATAGTTTTTTAATGCTAATAGATACTTCATTAGATCAAATTTTGACATCCACACAACCATATTTTAAATCTACATGAACTTATTTGGCATCCATGTGATCATCACTGGGATATTTGAACTTCAACAATTATTTATTGGGGCTTGAATTTGGCATTCACACATCCATCAATTGACATCCATAGGAATGTAATGAGGTCTATATTAAATTTAATATTTGGAATAAAATGGATGACTAATAATATTGATTTTGACACTTACACAAATTTCACTCTACTTCCCATGCATTTTACCCACAACAAAAAAAATATTTAGGACCTTTTTACTGGACATTTGTTGTGGGCTTTGTGTCTTGGCCACTTTCTCTAAGGGAATTTTTTGTCACTCTTTTTCATCAAATAAAATATTTGAGGAAATTATCATAAGACAATTTCCTAAAATAATTAAGTCTACCTTATCTTTGCCTTAGACAATTTCTTGTAGACAAAATATTTGAAAGAATTAATGTCATCAGGACTTATGCTTGTAGATATAATGTTTGAGAGAAATGAGGTCTTTAGGGAAATTATTTTTGGAAAATTTTCTTGAAATAATTTATACTTATAATTTTTTTATACCTTTTTATTTAGACAAAATGCCCAAAATAATTCATACTTTTAGTATTTTTGTATAGGACACTTTATCAAAAAATGACCCTTCAAAAATTTGTCTTAGACCCTTTACTAAAATAAATACCCTTCAGGACTTTGTCTAGGGCACTTTTCCAAATAAATGACCCTTTAGGAAAAAAATTTAGCCACCGTTTTTCACCTTTAGACCACCTAATCAAAGAAATACCTTTCAAGATTTTTGTTTGCTCCATTTTTCCAAAGAAATTTCATTAAAAACTTTTGTTAAACATTTTACCTAAAAGAATTATGCCTTCAGTAAAATTATGCATACAATTTCCCTAAAATAAATATGACACTTAGCTTGAAATATACCCTTTAGGACTTCTATCTAGGACTTTTTTCAAATAAATGACCCTTCAAGAGTTTTATTTCAGACAAAATGTCTAACACAATTCTTGATACTTAGCCAAATAAAGTGGAATAAATATCTTTAAATAATTTTAAAACTTATCCAAATAAAGTGAAGCAATTTATTAGAGGGAATTAAGCCTTGTAATTTTGTTGTGGGCTTTGTGTGGAATAATTTATCCAAGGTAATTTTGAATGCTCTAACACTTGGCCAAAAGTTGGAATATTTGGCTAAGTGTAAACTTAGGATTTTATGGACATGTTACTATAACTATTTATCACCATGAAAACCTACTTGGATCCCTCCACTTACAATGTTGAGCTTGTTTCTAAGACACCTAATCCACTCAACAATTGGGACCCCGATCATCTATTTAAACTAGACAGAAGCTTGGTATGTGGGCCAAATATTAGCCAATAGGCACTCAACTAAATTTTATACTTATCTTATAGGATAGTTTTTCCAATATTTTTTTTAGTGGGTTTTATTCCCCATGAGGGTTTCCCACATCTATGATGTGTTATCTTATTTCATGCTCATGTGATTAGTTCTTAATGCATTGCTAGATCACTATGTTATTTTCATAGTTCATAGATGAGTATATCTAATTGATTGAAAGTTTTTGAAGACTTATTCACCCCCTATTTTATTCATTATGATTCTAATAATTTTTATTATATCATGTTCCTTTGAATTAGGCCTAACATCTTGAATATGATCCTAATAAGCATAAATTTTCTAGTGATCAAGAGGAAGAAGACAACACTTATGATGAAGAAATATATTATGAAAATGAAGAAGGAAAAGATAAGGTATACTTTGAATTTGAGATCATAAGTTCCATAGATGTTTTAAAGCATCAAAATAAGAGGAAGCATGAGTTGAGATCTATGTTCAAGGATATTAAGGAACAAATATATACCTTGAAGGGTGACATGGTCAAAGAAGACAAAAAGGATGAGAAGACCATTAATGATCTAAAAAATCTATTAGAAGGTTCCAATACAAATTTTAGATCAAAATATGTTGAGTATGATTAGTTGACCACAAAACTAAATTCCTTGAAGGATGAGCATAAAAAACTCATACAAAAGGTGAGAAAGTTTGAGAAAGAGCATGAGAAGTCAAAACAAGTCAATATTACCAACATGAAAGTTAACATGAAGAGACCAATTAAGAAACCCAATGAAATGAGAATGGTATCAAGGGATGAGTTCTCATGGGACCATGGGAGTTAAATTGATCAATCAAGGGGTAATTACAATAATGTTGTTTATTATAATTATCATAATTGGGACATATTTCAAGATTTTATCCTAATAGAGTTATAAGGTCCTCAAAAGTTAACAAGGTATATGGAGATCCTAAAATCCATGATAAGGGTAAAACATTTTTATGGAAGCTAAATAAATTCATGACTAATCAAATGGATTACTTATTAAGGAGGAGAAGAAGACTAAAGGAGAAGAATTTATGCTAGCTCATATTACCTTTCATATTCAAAATCAAGGGATGAAATGGTATATATATAATGGTTACTCAAGCCACATAATATGAGACAAAATCAAGTTTATATCATCAAATAAGAATATTACAAGAACAATGAGATTTTGAGATAACATAACTACCAATATAGCTGGCAAGGGTGTCTTGAGTTTAGATAATGGGAAGATAAAGACAAATAATGTATTGTATGTGGAATGTTTGAAACATAACATACTTAGTGTAAATAAATTTTAAAACAAAGGAGATAAACTAACCTTTCATGATATAGGGTGTGATATAAGGAGAGCCAAATCAAAAGTCTGATTACCAATACTAAGAAGACTAAGAATAATATATATGTCATGAATGAGATAAAGGAGAGATGATTCATGATCAATATGGATTAAATTTGGATATGGTACAAAAGATTGGGTCACCTAAAATTTGATATATTGGTTAATATAATCACTAAGAAGTTTGTGAAGAACATGCCTAGGATTACCAAATCAACCAACACACTTTGTAAAGCATGTCAACATGGTAATCATGATAGAAGAAGGTTAAATTACAAGGAGTACTCTACTACAAGACCTTTGGAGTTAATACACACTAATATATGTGGGGATAAAAGAATCGAAATCATTCAAGGAGATAGTTACTTCATGTTACTCATATATGACTACACAAGAATGACTTGGTAGCATTCTTGAAATAAAAATAAACAAGTATTGATAAGTTCAAGGAATTTTAGGCTCTTTTTGAGAATGATAAGTATGGGAATATCAATTTTATAATATTTTATATAGGAGGAGAGTTTTTGTCTAATGAGTTTTATGACTTCTATGAGGTTCATGGGATAAGGAGACAATTCTCAATAGCTAGAACACCTCAATAGAATGTGGTACTAGAAATAAATAATATGATAGTTCAATATATGGAAATAACTATGCTAAATGAGTCAAATTTTGTTGATTATTATTGGATAAAGTAATTAATCATGACATTCTACATATTGAAAAGAGGATAGATAAGGACTAATGGAAAAAATACCCCTTATGAGCTATGCAAAGGTAGACCTACTAATGTGGAACACTTTAGAGTGTTTTGGATTAAATTATTAAGCAAAATATATGAGGAATACTTAGGTAAGTTTGATTATATGTATAATTAAGGTATTTTCTTGGGATACACATATATGACCTTAGCCTATAGATGATACAACAAGATGTTGTAGAGGATAATGAAAAGCACCAATGTGAAGATTGATGAGATAAATAAATCACACTCATAATCAAAGAATATATCAAATAATATAAAAGTTAATAATGAATAATAAAAAATATATATTGATGAGGAAAAAGAATAAGTTGAGGAAAGACAAGATTCAAAAGTCCCCTCAAGATAGATTGAAAGAGATCATCCTGAATCACAAATCATTAGAAACAAAGATGCAGGTGTGAAAACAAGAATAATATTGATCTTTAACCTAAACTAAGAGAATTTTGATCTATTATTTAATATTTAACCTAATAACCTTGTATAGGTCTGTAAATACATGTTTTGGATAGATGTTATGAATGAGGAGTTAGCCCAAATAGAGAATAATGAGACTTGGGAACTAGTTCCTAGGCTTAAAGACAAGAATGTCATTGACACAAAATTGGTGGTTATAAACAAGTTGAATGAATATGATAAGTCACTATGAACATGGATATATATTTATGAAGTGGTTATTAACATGTTAAAGTGGTAGTCTTTAAGGAGACCTTTGCTTTAGTAGCAAGATTGGAGGCCATCAAATTATTTCTATCATATGCAATATTCAAAGGGTTAAAAATGTACTAGATGGATGTAATATATACCTTTTTAAATTGGAAATTGGAAGTGGAGGTGTACATAGAGAAACATGAGGTTTTTTAACTATTAGGTAATAAGTACTATGTTAATAGATTAAAAAAGTCTCCTTATAGCCTAAAACAAGCTCCTAGAGTTTGGTATTTCAGATTGGAAAGGAATATATTGGATCAAGTATTTAAAAGAGGATTTGAAGATATAAATATATTCATAAATAAATAATATTACCATTATTTGATAGTAGTTGTCTATGTGGGTGACATCATCTTTGGTTTAAAAAATGAGAGAGTGACTAAAGCCTTTGTAAATGTGATGAAGAAGGAGTTTGAGATGTCCATACTAGGAGAAATATCATTCCCTATTTGGATATAAATCAATCAAATAGAATGATTTATATTCATATCACAAGATAAGTACATAAGAGAGATGTTGAAGAAGTTTGAAATGGAAGATTGCATGGCTATTAGCACACCTATGATTACAGGGTGTAGGTTAAGCAAGCAAAATGAGTCTCCAAAGGTTAATCAAACTTCGTATAGGTAAATGATTAGAAGATTAATATACACCAATACCTATAGAAATAAAATCATGAAAATAGTAGGTATTATGGGAGTATTTCATGAAAATCCAAAATAAAATCATTTGTAAACAGTCAAAAGGATACTTAGGTATCTCAAGGGAACAATGGATTTTGGGTTATGGTACCCAAAGATCAAGAAGTTTAAATTGGTAGCTTATATAGATGTAAAAATGAAAGAGCCTAGATGATAGAAAGATTATTAGTGGGTGATATTTCTTCTAAGGTGAGTGACTAGTTTCATGGATAAGAAGGAAGCAATCATCTGTGGTATTATCTACTTGTGAGATTGAATACATTGCAACAAATTCATATTTCAATTAGGGCCTATGGATGAGATAGACCTTTCAAGATGACAAGGTGAAGTATGATGGTCCTATCCCCATATATTGTGACAAAACAAGTGCTAAAATAATCTCAAAGATCCCTATCATTCACTCAAGGACTAAGGACATTCCCATCAGGTATAATTTCTTAAGAGAGAAAATAAGTTAACAAATTGTTAGAATTGAATATGTTTCCATAAAGGATCAAATTGTACAAATTTTGACCAAGCCACTTCTAAATGCAATTTTCTAAAATCTAAGACAAGAAATAGGTGAAATTCCTACCACTAGAATTCATTCAAGAAGATAATTTCTTTAGGGTAACTATTTAGATGGTTCATTAGCTCCAAAAGTAGGTGAGTAGTGATGAGAAGTTATGCATGGAAATAGGGGAGATTGTAGCTCTGTGTTGTTAATTTCCAAGATAGTGATAAGAAGAATGGTTTCTTAAGGTCTAAGGATTAGATGGCAGTTTATGGAAGATCCTTTGTCATTAATGTCAAAAGGGGGAGGAGTAGATGGGAAAATTACTTATTTGAAGTATTTTCATATTTTAGTGTGTTTTCCATCAATGTGTTTGCCATCAATGACAAAGGGTGAATTTTTTAGCATATTGTTTTCATTGATGTCAAAAGGGTGGATCAAGTAAAGGCATTATGGTCATTTATGTCAAAGTTTGTTTATTCAAGTGCTTGAGCATGGTAATGGCATAAATAGAGTGTGTTCTAAGTTAGTAGCATGATGTTGTCAAAGGTGATTACTAATCAAGATCGATGGTGTCATGAATATTATAATCACAGAGGGTACATATCATGGAAGGGTGAATGATATGAAGGAAGCATAGTGAAATGAATAAACAAAATTATGTGATGTGACAATGAGCATTGACAGAGATGTCAAGTCATATGAAGCTTGGTCATGTGGTTTTGGGTTTATATGAGGATGTGGAAGATTGTTGTCATCAAAAAGAGAATGGCATAGTAAGATGAGTTTGTTTTTATTTCTTATGTTTTATTAGTTGATTTTTTATTATGTTAATGACATGGAAGGAATAGGTCAAGGTGTCAAGTGCATTGGAAGCTTGAGCCTAGTCATTATATGGTGAAGGTATGAGCTTGTGGCATGATGAGGTTAGTTAAATAAGTAATGTGATAGGTTTCTAATGGTTTTCAAGCATGATAATAAGGTTTGGATGCACTCAAAAGTGTTTTAAATTGAGTCTTTGAAGGTAGGTTCTTCGATCTTAGTCTACACATACATAATTATTTAACCATGCCTAGACTAATGAGGCATGATGATCAAATTTAAAGGTGAATGTGTGAATGATACCATGGATAGAGGTAATAATTTTTTTTTTATGAGTGATCATGAAGTATGAGGTCATGGTTTATAGGAAAGGGCATAGAAAGTGGTTTTTAGGTCTTTGAAGTGCACAAAGTGAAGGTATGCAAATTGAGAAGGACTTTCAGGTGTTTTTTGACATCTTTAACATTTACATGGTAAATTTATATATTAAGGAGATATGTGTAATGGTCCTAGATAAGATTTATAGGAATTTTTTTTGGATTTAAGAGGTAGTCCTTTATGAACAATCATTAATACCAAAACCTATGTTAAACCTCCTTAAAACCCTAATAAGGACCCAATTTGAAATATCTTGTTCAAATAAGATCATAATGGATTTAAATTATTATTAAACATATTGGATATTGTATTTGACTCTCTTAGGAACCTCTAAGTGGTATTGAGTAACTAGGTGAGTGAGAAGTCTCTATAAAAAAGGGCTTATTTATGAATAATTTGTTATAGCAATCCAAATTTTCATTGGTGAAAAAAATAAAATAGATGGAAAAAGGATTTATAGACTCATAATAAATTCCCATAAAGGTTTATAAATAGGTTCCACCCTTAAATTATTCTAAATTATTCTTCCAAGTTAGCTAGCCACAAACAAACCTAATGGTGTAAACAATATAAAACCCATGTAGTAGAAAGAAGATGAATTTAAGTGTGTTTTCATGATAGAATGATGAAATAAAGTGAATCAAGATGTTTTTTATGAATTTTAATTCATTTTAATTCTTTTAATAAGTTTTTAAGGACAATTACTATGGTGAAAAATTTACTCACAAGTTGACCTGTCTAGTTTAGATAAAATAGTGTGATATTAGGTCAAGAAATTAGTCTACAAGACCAATATTTGCCATTATACCATATGATATTTCTATATTATGATGGTATAATGATCTCATATGACCATATACATGAATCATGAGTCATGGAAAGTTTACACATAGGTGTTGGAGGTCTAACTCACCATGACTATTCTTTAAGATAAATTAGAGCTTTGAGTGGGTAAGTTGCAAACATGTTCTTGAGTCTTTATCTCCTGAGTGAAAGTGTTACAAGCTGGTGATGACCCTAAGGTCATAAATAAAATTTATACATGTTTTTTTTGTCAAAATTTTATATATTAATGGTGTTTTAATCCTTATTTTTCAAGATAAATTTTTGAGGCACATAGACCTAATAGGACAATTTGTCCTAAAGGAACTTTCATGGTATGAATGAAAGATACTTGTCTAACCAAGCATGGATGAATTTATTATAGGTCACTAATTAATTTATTTAATGTTTTTTAGTTTTTAAATAAAATATTATGGGCCTAATAAGATCAAGCTTTGAGGCTAAGAAGATAGGCCTAATGCAATTAGGTCTCCATGAGACCTAAAAGTGAAATGAGGCCTATTTGAGTCGTGAAAGAATAAAAAGGGGTAAAATTTATTTTTTATAATGTTTATTATATGTCTTAAGACCTATTATATGTATTAACTAATATTTTAAGGGTGTGTTTCCAACCAAGTGGTATTTGAATAAGAGATGAGTATATATACAAGGCATTTTAGGCCTATTTATATATGCTATGAGAAAGAAAATGGATTGATAAATAAATGATCATAAGGAGGTTGGAAAACATATTTTAAGACCTAATATAGATATTAGTTAATCATATAATGAATATCATATAATATTTTTTATATTTTAAGATCAAGGTCATATGACCTATTCAATCTTAAAGAGGTCTAGTTGAGTGAAGAAGCCTACATGCAATTTTGAGAGAGATTATGTGGAGTAGAGCTAAATGAGTGATAATTATCTCTTTATTTTATATCAGAGTTTAATAATATATGTGTTCCTTATTTATTAAAATGGATAGAGTTTAGATGGATTAGATAGAGAGCTGAGTGGAAGAATAGAAGAAAGAATTGTGATTGGTTATGTTGGTGCTTGGTCAAAAAGGGAATTGAAGCTTCCTTACAAATTTACAATTTAATAATTGTTATTTGAGGATTTTTTTATTTTTAAATAAGGATTTGTATCTGAATTTAATTTTTTTAATTTAAAAATTGTCCTTTAACTAAGTTGGTGCTTAGTCATCGGGGGTTGTATCCTCCTAATAATTGGGTGCTTGATAAATTTGGGGTTGGTGTTCCATATTGGGTTGGTACTCAACTAGGTTTGATACATTATATTATAGGATATTATTTACAAGATTTTTTTTATTGTGTTTTATTCCCCATGAAATTTTCTCACATATGTGATGTGTTATCTTGTTTCATGCTCATGTGATTGGTTCTTAATTCATTGATAGATGACTATGTTGCTTTCATAGTTCACAGATGAGTAGATGTAATTGATTTAATGTTTTTGAATAATTATTCACCTCATTTATTATTATTATAATAAATGGAACATTTAATAGTCACTATAATTATATAAATCATATGAAACTTATGCACAGTCTATTAAGAACAAGTCTACCAATACATAAATAAAGGCTGACAAGAAAGAGAAATGTTGATTTATTTATTGTTATTATGTTGTTAGGAATAAAAATAGAGTAAATATATTGACCTATTAATCCATAAATATAATCATAAATCCATCATATAAATAAGGAAAAGTGAAACCTTATCACACAGTCATCAATGACACTTATAAGTCTATATGAATGCATGTTTAAACCATTAAGTGAATTATAAATGAGAAATAATCTATTGTTAAGGTTTATAAAGTTTGGGAAGATATTTTTTAGTTATTATCATATTTATAAAGTATATGTAAATCAAAATAACATATTTTTTACTCTCTCAACCACCTACAATATTGATAAACATTAACTTAGGGTTTTGAGCTTATAACTTGCATAACTTATTTTCAAACCATTATAATTTATTTTAAAATGTAATCACATGTTATTTGTAATGATTATGATTATTATTTAGGTTTTGGTTTGGTAATTCATGTGATAAAATGAAATCCATGGTTGTGGGATGGTTTTAGGCCTAAAGAGACATAATTGAGAGGAGTTGGTGAGTTAGTGAGGTTATGCTAAGAGTTGAGAAAATTTATTTTTCTTAAAGATAAATTAACTTAATGGCTACTTAAAACAAGTTTTTGTTTTCTAATAAATACATTACATTATTATAACTAAGGATTTTTAGGTGTTTTGAGGGTTACAAGGAAGAGTAGTCTTATTGTGAACCATTAGTGTGTATGAGATACTAGTGATTGAATGAATTCTTAAAATTATTTTAATGAAAGTTTATTATAATATAAAGAGACATTATTTTATATTTGTATGTGATTATTTAATTTCAAATAAAAACATGATATTTTTGAGCTTTTAAGGGTATTTATAGACCTATGGCCTATATGAACAAAAGAGTGAAAGTTTGTAGGCAAGGAAAGAGAGTGATAGTATGAGAGTGATTGGTTCAATTTCGATAATGATAAATAAGGCTAGAGAACTTGTGTTAAAATACAAAAAAAATTCAATTGTTATAATTAAGAGTCATAAGTAAGAGAGATGAGAGGAACTTGATTAAAGAAATAATATGTGGCATTGTCGAGTATTAAGTGAATTTGTATATTTTAGGTCAGTTTAAAACCTTTCAAGAACAATATTATGTTGAAACACAATATTAGAACCAAATATTTATCCAATAATCATTACGAGAGTATATAAGTCTAACATAGAATGAGGTATGAAAACTAAAGAATAGAGTTGGGTTTAGATGTTATCATTAGAGGACTTGAGAAGATAGAGGTTGATATAGTCTTTACATCAATTGGTATAAGAGAAGGTAAGATCTTGGAATTAATTGTGATTTTGAATTGATTAAGTTTATATATTGAGTTTAGATTATTATTTGAGATTTATTTCTATGGAGTTTGAATAAAGATAAGTTGTAGGGGTAAAGAAAAAGTAAGAGAGAGTTTGTGGTATACATGCATCCCTAAGAAGAGAGTTACTAAAAGATCAAGTACAAGTTAAAGAAGAGAGAGAGAGAGACTCTAAGTGAGAGTAAAGATAATAAGGAAAAAAAAAGTGAAAAAGACCCAAGAGAGTACCTAAGGGGAAATTAGACAAACTTGATAAGAGATATAGGTTTAAGTGAGTCCTACAGAGTGAAGAGGAAATGAAGATGAAGATAGAGAAAGAAAATAAAAGGTAGGGTATAACTAAGTAAAATTACCACAAAGAGATAATTATAGAAAAATAAGTGAAATATATAATATAAGAGCTAAGGTAAGGCTTATAAAGGATAGTTCTCATGGTGAATCACATACAGGAAGAAGAAGATATCCAATGGTATGGTTGGGTTATGAAAAAGAGAGCAAAGTGGCCTATAAGGATACTCATGGAAAGAATAATAAATATGATCATGAGAGGACATGAGAGTAAAAAATAGTTGTTCAAGAAGGATTTCATGTGGAGTGAATAAATTAGTAGAAAATAGGAAGGTGAGTGGAACATTGTGAAGAATATTGAGATATCTATTGATGCAAATCAATCTAAGAAAGAGAAGATAGAGGAAAGAGAGCCTTATGTTTTCAAAACTAAAGATAGTTTTTCATGTGTGTATGAAATAAAAAGAGAAAAAAAATAAAAAATAAGTCCATCTGAAAGGAATATAACTTTAAATCATGAAGAAAAATAATGATGATAAACATGCTTATGTGCAAGAAGAGACTAATTGGATATCCATGCATAGAAAACTCCTCATGGAAGGGATTAAAGAATAAATAATGACTGAAGAAGATGGAAAAAAGAGGTATGAGGGTCTAGATTTAAAATTTGTCTTCTATGAAACAATCAAAGAGGTATAATTTCAAAGTGTGCTTTTGAATAATGATGATATAGTGAAATTTTATAATATCATTTCAATATTTGATGAAATGTCTCTTAAAAGAGATAGATTAGGTTGAGAAAGAATATATAGGTAATAGAAGGTTTCTAAGTGTATATCAAGACTAACTCTTTGTTTATGAGATGTTTAATCGGTTAAATAAAGAGATGGTGGCCTTGGAGTATGACACAAGTGATGAAGAAAAGTATAAAATTTGTTCTATAACAAAAATTGAAGAAGATGGAAATGAAGTACAGGATATGGCATAAGATATAAGATAAAACCATGAAGAATAAGAATGGATATGGAAATAATTGATGCAAGAAATTGAAGATAACTTATTAGAATTCCTTAGTCAAGATAAAGATAAGATTGGAAATATCATAAATAAGAAGGAAAAAATTCTCAAAATGGAGAAGAGAAGATGCCAATGACAAAGAGTATGATGCCCATAGAGATACATCAAGAATAAAAAATTATAAGTTACATAAATTTATAAAATTAGAATTGAGACATGAATTGTAGTCAAGGAGGTGATCATGCATTGGTAAAAGGTAAACCAATTCAAGTTTCAAGTCAAGAAAAGTTGAGTACAAAAGCATGTGTGATAATTAAGGAACAAACAATGACATATAATGATATAGTTAAAGATCATAGGTTAATAAGAAAATATAAAGGATTCAAGGAGATGAAATACAAGCCTAAAGAGACATTTAGGAAAAAGGATAATCAAGAAAGGATGACAAGGACAAGAAGGTCCTAGAAGAGACTACCAAGTCTCATGAAATTAATTTGATAGGTAATAAACTAGATGTTTTAGTTTTGAAGATGAGAGAGAAGGATCCAATCCATTCTCACATGGAGAAAAGAAACATGAAGGTACAAGAGCTCATTTGAGAGATAATGCAAGAAGAGGATAATTGGAGAAATAATGCATGTTGGGAATAAAATAAGATTAATTCAAAGATGGTTCCAAAAGTAAGTAAGATTATGACAAAAATGAGAAATAAATAAGAGAGTAGACTTAACCTAAGTACCATTCCAATAATAATAAGTATAAATGAAGAGAAAAGACATGGAATAAAAATTACAAAAAAAATGTGCAAGAAATCAAACAATGAATACAAGTGAAAGGTAATAAATTATCCTACTCAATGCGAAAAATTGCAGCTAAATTATTTAATATAGGCAGGATGTTGGTAAGATAATAACTTGCCAATTATTGTTATGATATGATAATGAGTTTCCATTATAAGATAAGCAAGATTATGTGAAGACTCACCAAGAGGTGGTAAAATGTCATGAGAAGGAAACAATAGAATATATCAATGAGAGTATAAGAAAGATGTAGGAAGAGTAGATTTATGGACAACCATTAGAGAATGACGAGGAGGAATAAAGTAGGATTTAGAGGAAAGATAAGCAAGGAGTGATATAACAAAGCGTGATCCTTGAAGAATTACTATTTAAACAAGGAGTATAAGTCAAGAAAAATTAAAAAGTATTAGACATAGAATATAGTGAAAATAAATTATATATAGAGAACATAGAATAGGAGGTGAACAAGGAATTATAATAGGTTATACACATCATAAACTTAGAAGGTAAGTTGACCAAGAAGTAATATAGTATAAGGAAAAAAGACATACAAGAATAATTTGAGAATAAAATAAAAATAAGAGAAGAGAAACATCAATAAGATCTTAAAGTATCATATGAGGAGATATTGAAAAGTGAGTAGAAGGTAGACAAAGATTATTTGAGTAGGAGCTCAAAAATTTTCCCATTTGGGGAGTATAATGCAGAGCATCACTAGAGAAAAAACTTTTAAATATGTCATTGAGTTAATTATGATATATATATATATATATATATATATATATATATATATATATATATATATATATATATATATATATATATATATATATATATATATATATATATATATATATTAATGGTCCTTAGGGTTCTTGTGGGTACCCATATACGGAATTAGAGTCATTAATTTTATTTAAATTTGTGTGTTTCTATCTAGTATAAATTTTTCTATCAACTCTCAATTTTAAAATTTGAATTTTAGACATAAGTTTACAATGGAAATTTGAGTCTAGTCTGAAGTGTAAAGTTTGGATAATGGTTTTAATATATCTTAGAGGGTATTTATCTTGTTTATTAATGTACTTAATGTACAATTTCTAAACAGGTCGATGAAATTTCAAGAAACAAGAATGTTTTAACTACCCCTTAAATAAAGGTGGAAATAAAATATGGTTATGGAATTATTGGAATAGAAGGTAGGGATATAAAAAGTTCATATTAGAGTGTTATTATATGGAATATGAGATAAATTATAAAATTTATATGAAAATTAAAATAAAATAAAAGATATTAATTTCTAGCAAGAACTATGCCTAGAGTGTAAAGTTTTATATATAATTATTTTTGAAAGATAAAGAATATAAAATGATTCTTTGAGTGAATATTTTTAATTATTAAATACTATAAATATTTTTTTAATATTATATGTTTGTTTTTATTTTATTAAGGTAAGTGATTTTGGTTACTAGTCTACAAGGAAAAGTCATACTACTCAGATTTTACAGACCCTATTTTGTCATAGGCAGATTAATGGTTTTAAACAAATATTTTAATTTGATTTAAGTTATTTACATAGTAAATACATATAATTGAGTTTAATTTTATTATTATAGAGGTGATATGATAATGAAACTCAAATAAAATACAAAACTTTGAAGAATGCATGTCTATGTTAAGAAATCTTGTATATAAGTGTTTCAAACATAAATGAAATTAATAAATGATTGAATGTTTATTGAATGTACTAAATAAATTATGAGGATTATTAGATTTTGTATCATCTTAAATGGATGAATTTATCTATTTAAATTAATTTATTTTTAGTATTTTCTCACTCAAGTAGATGATCACCTATATCCATATGCAAACTTGCACAACTCCATTCTTGTACAACCAAGATGGATAGAAAAAGTTAGGTTTTATTGTTGATATGTTTTGAATTTATATTTTTTTTAATCACATGAATAATAGTGATATGTTATTTGATGAAAATTATCATATTGGAAGCTTTAATAGCCATAATTAGTTTAAAATCAGAGGAAACTTGTGCATAGTACATTAATAACAAGTCTACCAATACATAAACAAAGGGTGACAAGAAATAAAAATGTTGATGATTTATTTACGGTTATTGAGTTATTAGGAACATAAAAGAGAGTTCATGTATGAACCCATTACTCCATCAAGAGACTCATAAATCCATCACACAAATAGAGATAATTGAAACCTTATCACATAGTCATAAGAGACACTTAAAAATTTGTATGAATTCATGTTCAAACCATTGCATGAATGATCAATAAAAAATAAGCTGTTGAGGAAGGTTTTAAAAGTTTTGGTAGAGATTTTATAGGTGTTATAAGTTTTTTAAAGTATATACAAATCAAAATAACATATTTTTAGTCTCTCGACCACCTACAGGTCTAGTAAACATTAACATGGGGTTTTGAACTTACAACCACCATAATTTTGTTCAAACCATTATAATTTATTTAAAAATATAAAGAACATGTTATTTATGATTTTTAATAGGATTATTGAGGTTTTGGGTTGGTACCATATGGGCTAATACAAAATCTATGATTGTGGGGTGGTTTTAGGTCTATAAAGACATAATTACAAGGAGGTGGTGAGTTAGTGAAGTTATGTTGAGAGTTGAGCAAATGAATTTTTATTAAATATAAAATAAATTAATGGGTACTTACAATAATTTTTATTTTTCCAATAAACCTAGTACATTATTCTAACTAAGGAGGTTTAGGTGTTTGGAGGGCTACAAGGAAGAGTAGTCTTATTGTCAACCATTGGTGTGTATAAGATACTATTGATTGTATAAAGTCTTAAAATTGGTTTCATGTAAGTTTTTTATGAACAAAAGAGAAATTATTTTATGTGTGGATTTTTTTATTGAATTTAAAATTAAAATTTTCAATTTTGGATCTTTTGAGGGTATAGATACACATATGGTATATATAAACAAAAGAGTGAAATTTTGTAGGCAAGGAAGGAAAGTGATGGTATGGAATTTATTGATTAAATTAATAGAATGTAAATAAAGGATATATAATTTTTGTTAAAATATATAACAAACATTTCAATTGGTATAGTTAAGATTCATAAGAAAGAGAGCTAAGACAAACTTGATAAAATTAAGAATATATGGCATTGTCAAGTATTGAGTGAAGTTGTAGATTTGAGATCAGTTTTGAACCTTTTATGAATAATATTGTGTTAAAACAAAATATTAGAACCAAATATTTATATAATAATCATTAAGAGATCATATAAGTCAATAAGAGAATGAGGTCTGAGAACTAAATAGTAGATTTGGGTATAGTTTACATTAGTAGAAGACTTGAGAAGATAGAGGTTGCTATAGCATTTGCATCACCTTCATTTACTTGACATGATAGGGAATTTAATATTCCCATATATATCATACTTTATATTTTTTTAAAATTTTATATTCCCACCCTTAACTTAGAGCACACTTTGGGGCATCTTAGAATGTCCATATATTTCCTGAACCTTGAAGAAAATCATGAGGTTTTACCCTTGTTCATATCTCACCCTTATAATTACCTAATTATCCATTTTATTACACACACTAAATATAAATAAATTCAAATTTAATAAATATTTGTAGTCACATCCTCTACTTTTATGAAAATACCTTTTTAAAAGTACACTCATTATTACACTTAGTTATACATTTAAGTGACATTTTATTTTAAAAATATCTTATAGGTTTTTTTTAAATATTTTATGTCATAACTTAGCCTTGATCTATATACCTCTATGTCTCTTATCAAGAAACTTAGTATATGTTTTTATATATTTAGTATCTATTCAATTTTACACCTCTTAGTTTTTGAGTTTTTTATTTTCATGGTAAGACCCCAGGGAATAAACTAGGCCCTACTAAAATGGATTGTTCATTTTTACATTTTCCCTTATGATCCATTTCACCCTTTGTTACACCTCTTCATTTATTTGGACATTAGTTTCCATTTAATTCTTTGGTACCTTTTATAGTCTCTCTCTCTCTCTTCATTTTATTTTTTTGTTACTTCCCTTCTATTTATGTGTCACCTTTTTGTATTCATTCCCTTTTGGGTTTATTTTTACATTTCTTACCCTGTGGTTCATTGGTATCATTTATAATTATTATAACCCTTGGATTTTCAAATCATCTTACTATAATTTATATGTTTCATTTATTTATCCTACTTATCCATGTGGATCTTGAATTTTTAGTTTGTGATCTTCATTTTAAGAGATTGGGGAATAAAGTTATTCCTTCCTCAAAACTACCATTTGATTTATATCATGCTCCTTGTCTTAATTATAAATAGGTGATTACTAATAAATATAAGTAAATAGTTGAGAGTGGTGTTTTATCACTTTAATTTAATTACATTATCCTGTGGAAAAACTATCAGAGTATATTTACATGTTATCATCCACATTTTCTCCCTTTATTATGATAATGTATGAAACTTGTATTTCATTGTACATCCTCATTTATAAAAAAATTTCAAGTGGGGAAATTTCAAAACCCCAAAAAACAACCTTCAAAATTTTAGAATTTATAAAGTCATGATCCAAATTATATCACAAATCATTGCATGCATTGAATCAACACCATCACTTAACACAGAAACATGAGCATGATTATTTGAAATTCCTTATGGATAACATATGAAAATTTTCACACATCATACCTTAACCTTATGTTGAAAAAATAACCTTATAGTTTTATAAATCTAGTAGGAGTTATTCACGTAAATATTACATATTTTATATAGCAATACTATTTTATTAATCTAATTTATAACATTCACTAACTCATAAAATGGTAACCATAAACTCTAATATCTTGGCTATCTTGAGTCAAAAAATCTAAAAAAGTAGATAAAACATTCATAAACCACAAATTTCAAACATACCTCTCACTATATTATATTGATTGGTTTTTATTGCTACAAATTTGATATTTACCGTGATCTATATAACACCAAGCAATACAACATGACACATTATGCATTCCTCTCAATTATTACCATGTTATTTATCAAGACTAAAGTATTTTCTGATTAAATTAACCTACAGGTTCAATTCATCAACTTGATTAGTTAGAGATGGTAGTGTTATAGACTCAATCAGATTTTTAAATATTGGAAACTTAATTATTTTTTTAAATTATATTAATTTGTAGACAACATAGTAAACATTTATTTTACACTTCCTATTTGAATTCCATTTATTTTAACTTCCAACAAACTAATGCATCAATGGATTTCATTTTATTGATAAATTATTTAACACATTTATATGTTTGTGCAGGATTCTACTCTTGAGATAATTTTATATGCATTCCTCTAAGTGATTAAAAAAAAAAAGTGTAAAATCATTTATTTAATGAACTCTTATTTGTTTCATTTAAACCTTTCATCTCTCAATACCTCCTAGGACATAATTCAATCCATTTGTGTTTTATACTAATCATATATTTCACTATAAATCATTTAATTTTATTCCACCACTAATTTTTTAATGAATAATTAATTAGAAAATATTTCCATTAACTAAATAATAACTTCCCCTTTTTCTTTACGACCACATATTGTTTATACTTTGTTAAAAAATTAATTGTTCAGTAAATGTTTCTCATATTTATTATTTGGTGTAAACAAAAGAAAAATGATGTTTTATTATATATTTTATAAATACAACCAAAAATAAAATTCATTCAAATTTGAATTGCATCCCTTATTTTTTATTTAAATTGTTAAAGAACTAAAGTTCCATCTTAAAAAAATCATGTTAAATATGTTTTTTATTATTTAAACACATGTTAACTTATTTAAACAAAATTTATTAATACTTAGTAAATAAATTAATGCCCTAATAATCATGCTTAACATTCCATATGAATAATTTGACACAAAATTTCCAATATGTGTTTTCAACATTACCAATTTATGAGTTAGGTAGCGTATAAAAATATATGGCTGCAATCCAAAAAACTATAATCACCTAAAAGTATTATTTGGATACTAAGAATGTTGATTAATATGTCTTATTCATAGCTTATCCCTAGACCTATCCTAGATCCTTTATCACATTTTTTTTCAGCCATTGTGAAGACCATATATATATCTGGTTAGCTTAAACATAGTCCTAAAACTACATTCCCAAATCCTAACCCATTGTGCCCAAAAACATACCAACTGGACACTAGTGACACATTCAGGACACTAGAGCCACATGGTGCCAATGTCCCCAACTTGGTTCTAGTGTCCCTTGACATGAATCTCATGAAAAAATATATTTTCAAATGTATGCCCTTCCTAAGGTTGGCCTAAGCACATTTTATTATCTTCACAAGCAATGGATCATTATAAATCCAAGACTATTAGACCTATATCCACTAAATGGAATATAGATGAAAAAATCATATTCAAATAATAAATAAATTGAGCAAAATCAAGGTTAATAATCCTTATTCTTCCCTAATTTTGTATACTACCATCTACAACTACCCTAAGCCTAGATTTCAAATATTTTCAATCTCAAGCACATCCAGGGCATTGAATAACACTATCATTATAGTATTCACTTGCACTTGTAATAATAACTAGGTGGGAGAACTAAATCAAGCTTGATCCTTCCTCAAAGTATCGGTATGTATGCAAATCTCTTCACAATAAGGTGTTGAGGATGTCTAACCTATCCTACTAATGAGCACACATTTTTAGCTCATGCCATACTTATAAGGAGGATTAGGGTTGTAATTCTAAATCAAATATTAGAAGTATAATATAGAGTTTTAGATTTCATGTGCATAGGAACATAACCTAGAAATACAAGCATAGATGATCCTATAAAATAGGAACAATACTGTAAAGAGGACACTAGCACCATTTTTAGGACACTAGTTCCACATGGATCTACTATCTAGGTGGGGATCTATTGTCTAATGATTAATTTGACTTAGGTACTTTATTGATGACATTCAAACCTTTTCATAACCCAATTTTTAGAACCCATATCTTTTGTGATAGTTGTTTTCCCAGATAAGTCTTTATTTACACATATTTATTGTTATTTTTAGAAAGTCAAAATAAGTTAAAATATATAAAAAATAGTGGTTATTTATTTCATATTATTTCACTAATTTAGAAAACTCATCCCTTTAATCTATGTTAGGATTTACACATAGTAAAAACACTAAAAAGGATAAAACATTTAGTGAACCTGATTTAATTTGAATATTACTTCAAAACCCTAGTTTCTAGTCTCCAAATTTGTATGCATTAAATTAGGGTTCCAAACTTCTAATTTTTTGGTAGAACCTAGATCATTAAATCAATCTCACATTAGGGTTTCATTTATTTAAATATAATTTAAATATTTTTAAAATAACCCTAATTCAAAAAACCCTAACCCTAGATAACCTTAGGGTTTGTATTTTTAGAACCTAGTTTTCATATCCATTTATGTTCTGATTTTTATTTCATATAATCATGATCATAATTATAGAAGAAATTAATCACTTTTTTTGTTTCAAAGTTTAATACTTTAATTTTTATGTTTATTTCCTTTAATTCAGAATGAACACAGAAAAGACATAAACACATGTATAGATGATGCTTTATATAAATTGAAATATATGTCATATCTCATAACATGTGATATTTATCCTATGTATAATTCAATTAAAAATCAAACCCAACACACATAGAGGATTTAACACATAAGCTGGTAACCATGTTTCAAGTTTCAATGTCATATCTTATGCACAAGAAAAAATCTCTTTCTCCTCCTCATCTAGATGAGTGTGATACCTACTTTCCCTCTAACCAAATCCATGATATAAATACTCCATGAGATGAAACAACCTATACCAATGTCATTAATTCCCATACTTAGCCTATTCACACCTCTTCCTTATAGGGTGTGTGCCTACATATTTAATCAAAAATAACTAGGGTTTACACTTGTGAGCCTCTACATAATGAAACTATAAGTATGAGAAAGATAATTGAAGATTTAAAAAATCATAATCATCTATTATATGAAAATATTAAAACATTAGAAAAAATGTTTACAAGATAAAGGCTTCTATGGCACACTAGTATAAATCATGTATATGCAACTTCGCCTAGTTAGTTTGTTAAAGATAATGTTACATATCAAAATAGAAATTAGAAAAAGTACATATACAACTAGTGATCTAAAATGTATTTAAATATCAAATAACATTTCAACTGAGATACTAAGGGAAATGATTAAACATAAGTTAATCAATCTACCCCCTCTACACCCAATGAGGAAATCTAGATATTTTATAACATATCATAGAATGCATGGACACCACACTAATTCATGTTTAGCATCGAAAAGGAAAATATAATAGATAATGCATACATATTACTCACATAATGACACCTCATCCACAAAACATACAATGGCACATCTACCAATCCAAAAAGGTTCAAATTAATAAATTGTACAAAAATGGTTATAAAAGCATAACTTAGAACAACACAAGGTTCAAAAAACATAATTAGATCAAGAAAAAATACAAAAAGTACATATTAATAAATAAAATATACCCCTCTAAAATGAGGCTTAACATTAAATATAGTATAATTTTGGTCACAACTATCTATAATAGTTTGATTATCATGGTCAAGGTTTGGACAAATAGGCCCAAGTCATCACTTTTCCTATCTTAGAATTTGATAATGTTAGTCAAAAGGGCTTGGGTTTTATTGAAAATCCTAAGACACATCAGTCATAGATACATTTTATCAAGGCAAAACATTCAAATACATATGAAATGTTACATAAAGAGTAAGATTTTAAGTTGCAATGTCAAAATCAAGCTAAACAAACAAGAATTTGTGAAAGAGGTTTTATATTAAAAAAGCCTCCACAACATCATATGTATATAATAAGCATAAATTCAAAGGATAAAATCACAATAAATATTCCTAAGCATAATTCATAAAGTCAAAGCCATAGTATGAGGTAATTACCTCTAGTATTCTAGGTTACCATGATTCTAATGTTGAATAATATTATGATATTGATAATGAATAATAATTATATTCCTACTCCAACAACATTAAACTATACCATGGCATTCACACTACATGAGAGATTATCATTTCTATTTTTATACATGTCACAATGATAGTGAGTTTCCCATGAGACTCATCATCTAATATGGTTCCTACCCTCTTGTAGATAATTTCTTTCTCTCTCACTCACTATACATAATTTATTTTCATTTGATTGTACATAGATTATATATAAATAAAAAATAAAAACAATATGACATGCCAAAATATAAAAACATTCAAATATTAGTCAAAAAACACAATAAAGATAGATTGTATGTATTGTTATGATTACATTTCTTCTACTTGCCAGATATTCCATATGTTAGTTATCTTAGTATATCAATTTTATCATACATAGATGTTTCACTTGTTCTTGTTTAATGGTTACAGATTACATACATGAATCTAATCCACTACACTGATCAAGTCTTTCTATAATCTACTCACTAGGGTCATATATAGTAAAATAGGTTTATCAATTTGATACATCCACCTAATCAAGGGCATCTCATACATGGTTTCTATTACCAAGTTATATCCTTACATTTTATACATTATAATTTATGTATTGATATTGATCATTTCTACTCATACTCAATTTTTTTACTGACTATCACTAGTTTAGACTCAGCATATGTATATCCTCCAATTTACATAGATTTTATTAGTGTAGTGTTTTTTTCCATTGGGTTTTGCCTAGATGGCCTTATGGCCATTCTATGTCAATTAATCTTCCTTAGGTTAGTTATAAAAGGGTCACATAGGCTACTTTCATTTTAATGTAATTATCTAATTAGGAAAATTAGATAAATCCTCATGTTTACCTAATTTTCCCTATATGTACCCCATTTTCAACATTTGAAGGTTAGACAGGTTAATGTGATTTTATGCAAACAAGTCATATTTTGCAATATTGTTATGTGAAGACAAGATTCTTCCTCTAAAATTTAAATATGATTTCATTTCTTCATATATATATTTTATCAATATTTTATGCAAGGATCCAAGATCATGGCCAATTTGACATAGTATTAGAGCCATTTTTTCCAGTATTATAGCAATCTTTATGGTGAAATATTGCATACATTAATTTTTCTATCATAAAGAAGGGTTTGGTGGGATTCCTTGGAGAATTCATGTAAAACATTCCACTAAATATTTAGATCTCAAAAGTTACTATACCATTTGTTTTAAAAGGTGTCAAAACCCTTGGATTGACTGTAAATTTGACCTAGTTTTGGAACATTCAATTTTTCCTTTCTTTCAGGCATCATAAGGCCCCATTTTAATTTTATACAAAAACCCATACTTATTGTGTTTCTATTTAAAAACACATTTTTGGTTTTCTTCATCAGGTGGAAATCTCAAATGGGTCTCTTGTCAAATTTATATAACTAAAGTATTTTGGACATTTTTAGCTTGCCTTAATTTGTGTGCCATCATACCTCTATGTTACTTAGATCTATATATGTTCATTAATTTATATCTATAGTTGATCTACCTCATGATGCATGCATTAGAGAGTCCACTAAGTAATGTGTACTTTTAGAGGGTTATTACTTAGCAAGCAGACCAAACCAGACTTTCAATGATAACTTCACTTTTCTAAGTTGAGTTATTTGATAAGTCTGCTTACTTGCCCATAGAAGAAATTAGACTTATGGAGTTTCTTTACTTAAAAATTTGTGAAGTTAAGTAAGTAGGTACCAAAACCTATATTACACTATTGTAAACACACTCAAACTTATAGGGGGTCATTACTTGCAACTTCACCTACCTCAAACAAAGTAGGTCTAAAACTCTAGCGTAGACTGCAAAAGACCAACTCAAACTTTTGGGTGTTTATTGCTTGCTTAAGTTTTCAAAAGGTGATTACTTCTACAAGTCAAGCAGAGTAGGTCCAAAACTATGGCATACACTACTAAATACTAACTCAGAGTTGTGGGGGTCTATTGTTTACTTAGGATTTCAAAGGCCAATTACTTATGGAAGTCAAGCAATCTGGGAATTCTGATTACTTTTTCAAGACAGACCTAGACTTTTAAAGTGTCATTACTTCTCAGAGTTGTGAGGTACCACTACTAGCTTCTTCAATTCAAAAAAATAATCTGGGAAGTCTAATTACTCTTCTAAGACCAAACTAGACTTTTTAAGGGCCATTACTGATTAGAGTTTTAAGGTACCTCTACATCCAAAAAAAATTCCATTTTTGAAAAGGGTCCAAGAATGTGTAGAAGTAAGAACTTTTAAGTGCCATAAATTTCAATCTGTAACTCCATTTTGGGTGGTGTTTTTTTTGAAAGTGAATATTTTTTCAAGGTATATGCATTTTTAACACCCATTTTATTCATGGTATAATGGATTAAAACTCACTTCAAACCTTGTTTACCTTTCTTGAACAAATTACCGATTGTGTCTGATGTCCCTCTTATACTCTCTCACACTAATTTCTCCTATAAAAATTCTCAATGGTGCCTAATATCCAATATTGAGCATGTGTTGCAATTTAATTTAAGGGTCTTACTAATAGTTCAAGTGGGTACTTAAACTACCATCACCTAGAGCAACTCAGTTGTTAGGTTATGGTTTCAAGGTTGCCTAAAGTAAAATTATTAGATGGCCTATGCAATAGATGCATTCTTGACAAGCATCAAAAATATAAATATGACAAGGGCAAAGTAAGGAGAGTTGAATAGAATATGGAAATTGTTCACAGTGACCTAACATGTCCATTTATAAAACCTTTATTCAAGAGGACCAGATACATGCTCACATACATTGATGAATTTTCAAGGTAAAACTATGTGTTTTTCTCAAAAATAAGTATGAGTTCTTTGATCACTTTAAGAACTTTAAGGCAATTGTGGAGAAGCAGTCAGATTGTTCTTGTTAGGATAAATTAAAACCTAGGTCTATCCCCAAATGGCACATAAGAGAAACTATGAAACAAATTAATCATACATTCAAAAAATAAACATAAACATGCACATAATAGGAGATGATAAATTTAATGTGTTTCACCTAAGATTTATACATCCACTAAACTTATCCAATAAATTATTTACATCAATACAAGAGAGAAATAAAATCCTGTAATAAACCCTGTCACACCTCTCTACCTTTTCCACCTCCTCTTTGTGTACAATATTTCATTATTTTTTACACTCATACATCTCAAACATATATCAATACATTTTAGGGTAAAAATTCCTAAAAATAACCTCTACCATCATATTTTTAAACCTTTAATAAATGACCCAAATTGAATACAAAATAATAATTTAACAAGGTAATTTTAATATAAAAAAAATCCTTCAGGGCGCATGGCCCTTAGACCCCCCATCGGGGGGTCATTCCCCTAGACCCTAGAAGGGGGGTTAACCCCATTGAAACCCCTAATTTCATTAGGTATTAAAAGAATGGGATCCAAACCTAACTAAAATAACATCAAAATTTTAACCTCTGATCTTGGAAGACAATCAGGATCCACACCTAACAGTTCCATCAAAATATTAAGGATTGATAATGGTGGGGAGTATGTCAACAATAGGTTTGAATAGTTTTACACATTAAATGGGATTCATATGTAACACACCATTATATATAGTCCTTATTATAATGGTGTGTCTAAATGTAAGAACCATTTCTTGAAGTAAATGGACAACTATATGCTTTAGTCAAAGTCTCTTGTTCCTTAGTTTTGGGCTAAGTCAATCAACTATGTGTGATACATTAAGAACTATGTTACACACAAAGTCTTAAAAAATATCAATCTTTTTGAAGCTTTGGATGGGTACAATCCCATAACGGATCACTTTTGAGTGTTTAGATCACCAGCAATGGCCCATGTTCCTAGGAAGAAATGTAAGGCAATGGATCCTCATAATCAATCTTGTATCTTTATGGGATATTTAGAGGGTGTTAAGGGATACATAATTATCCATCCTAAAACTCATGATTTTTTCATATGAAGGAGTGTAAATTATTTTGTGAGCCCACTTGAACTCATTAAAGGCACTCCAAACTCTTCAAAAGTCTCACTAGACATTGATTCCACCTTATACAATGACTTAGATCCACCTCAAAATCATCTCGATGATTAGGATGAATCTTATTATTCTCCAAGTTTAAGTGATGAGAGTAGTGACAAGGATTATCCTCCTCCATATAACACTCAAACTTTAGATGATGGTGACTCACCTCCTGATTCTCCTATCTCATACAATTCTAGTCCCACTTAGGCCAAACAGACACTTTAAAGTGTTGATAAATGGGTTGGAAATCCATTAGATACAAGGTGAACAAGTTCACAATTTTAGGGAACTTCACATGCCTACCTATCCATTGCCTTAGATCCAAAAAAAATTCATGAGGCATCTAGTATTCCATAATGGGATTTTGCTATGCAGGAGGAGTATATTTCCCTAATTAAGAACAAAGCATGGGACTTGGTCCCTCTTCTTAAAGGAATAAAATTGGTCTATTGAAAATGGGTTTATCAAGATAAGTATTGTGTATATGGGTCTCTTGATAAGTATAAATCTCATCTAGTTGTAAAGGGGTTTTTTTAGGTGCTTGGCATAGACTACATCAAGACATTTGTTCCTATAGCCAAGATGATGTCTATTAGACTCACTCTAGCCATCATAGCCACACATCAGTGAGATGTTCACCAAATGGATGTCAAGAGTGATTTTCTACATGGTGACCTCAAAGAAGATATATACATGGAACAAATAAAAAGATATGTAGAAGATTCCTCCTTGGTCTATAGACTTAGGAATTCTATCTATTGACTCAAATAGGCCCCTCAAGCATGGTATGCTAAGATGGACTCCTTTCTCCTTACAGTTAGGTTCACTAGATGCCACTCAGATCCAAATGTCTAAATATTATGGTAGGATGATTCTAAATTGATCCTAGTTCTCTATGTGGATGACTTATTGATTACATGAATCTCATGATCATCCATCTTAGCAGTGAAAATTGTACATCTAGATAGATTTTCAATGATAGACATGAGATTTTTGCATTAATTTCTTAGGATTGAAATCATTCAGTCAAATTTTGGGATAAATTTATCATAATCCAAGTATTCTCTTGATTTTTTTGTGAGGTTTAACATGGTTGATTATAATCCAACTCGTATTCTCTTCTTGTCTGGTGTGAATCTTAAGCCTAATCGTCCTACACCATTGGTTGATGCAACTCCATATCAAAAAGTTATGGGCAATATTATCTATCTCACACACACTAGACCTAACATATCTTATGCATTTAGTATGGTATCCTAAAATATGTAAGATACACATGAATTGCATTGGAAAGCAACTAAGTATATTTTATGCTATATTTAGGGTTCATACAACTATGGGATACACTACGAAGTAGGAACAAAGGTTGATTTGATCAGATACATAGATTTAGATTGGGTTGGAGATATTTAGAGTCAAAATTCTAATTCAAGCTATAGTTTCTTACTTGTTTTGGGTCTAATAAGTTTGTCAAAAAAGAATTATCATGTACTTCCTTTATCATATATAGAGGCAGAATACATAGGGATTGTCAATGCTACCATTGAGGTAATCTAGCTTTAATAGATTCTCGCTAAGTTTGGTATCCAGTTTAATAAGCCAACAACCATCTACTATGACAACTAAAACACTATCCATATTATTAAGAATATATTTCTCCATCAAAGGACCAAACATAAATATTTTCATGCACTTCATTAGGGAACTTATCAATGAGTAAGTCATTGATCTTTATTACTATCCAACATCAGATTAGATTGTAGATAGTTTGACTAAGCCCTTCACAAAGAGTAAATTTGTTCATCTATGAGATCTCATTGGGGTTAGGGATACTCCACAGTCTTCTTCCTCTTATGGAGGTTCTTCACTATATACTTAGGTACCTCATCAAGCTTTCAATTTTGGGACCCAATTCTCATATCACATAAGCTACGCTTAAGAGGGGGTGCTAGTGTAGTGTTTTTTTCTCATTGGGTTCTACCTACATGGCTTTATGGCCATTATATGTCAATTAAGATTATATAGTTTAGTTATAAAAGGGTCACATAGGCTAATTTGATTTTAATGTAATTATCTAGTTAGGAAAATTAGAGGCTTCCTCATGTTTCCTTGATTTTCCCTATATGTATCGCACTTTTCCACTTTAGAAGGTTAGACAAGTTAATGTGATTTTATGCAATTGGGTCATATTTTAAAATATTATTTTGTGAAGACAATATTCTTCCTCCTTTTCAATTTATCTAAGATTTCATTTCTCTATACAAAGATTTTCTCAATCTTCTATGTAAGGATCCAAGATCATGACCAATCTGATAGATTTGTACTATGAAGTTAAACATAATTTAATTTATAGATTTCCATGTTTAGACTTGATTGTTTTTCTCATGTTTATTAAATTTTGAAGGCATTTTAATATTCCATTTCTCTTTGTCTCTATGCCACTTCTATTCATGTATGCCTTGGACATGTGCCCATGTCCCTTAGTTATGTTTTCTTGATTGTATATGTGGACATTTAAATATGTCCTTGTATGTTTTCTATTCTCATATTTAGTTACATATGTTCATTTCCATTTAATTATGGTCCCATGGCCCACTTTTGTGTGCCTCATGTCTAGTTTATGCATCTTCACCATGAAACTTATCTTTACTTGTTACACACACTAGTTTTTGATGCCATGAGGGACCTCATGCATCTACCCTTCCTACTTGGGTGTCATGATGGACATCATGCCCCATCTCCATAGGTACATACTAATATTTTTTATTATAAACATTTATTACATATATATTGACACCCTTGTGAAATTATAGATACAACATACATCTTACATTACATACTTATGATCAAATTATTTTTACATTTGGATGTTATGTTTGCAAATTGTATTGAAATATCATGTAGTTATCATATATGATCTTGCTAAAAAAATTTGAATAACTATTTTATTTTGAGGATAGTTATTTCAAAAATCAAAAAATACCCTAAAAATAATCAGCATTATAGGGGTTTATCATAGAGATTAGGCTCCTACATTTTATTCACAAATCATTTTCAGCACATAGGCTCAGTTTTAGGAAATTAGACACATGTTAGATATATGAAAAATAGGGACTCAAAAATTAGTTCAGTCACCTTGATTTTAAATTAGATAGACATTCAAACATAAATTAGGAAACTATCACCAAAGGTCACTATTTACCATTACTTAGTGTTACTATTGAGTAGCTCTAGTTTTAGGGCAGTCCATATTAGCTATAGTAGTACACCAAGTACAATATAAATTTGCACAAATACAATCATGGAGTTGATAGTTATATTCATATTTTACTTAGATATACTCATTTTTAGCTCAAATTCATATTATTTTCTCATATTAGGTGCATAATATGCAACATGATCACTCCCACATTCAGTTCAGATAAAAAAATATAGTTATTACATACTCAGTCTAGAATCATTATACTCAGATATCAGATTTGGGGCATGTACATGACATAGTTTTCATATTCTCAATTACATATATTTTGATCAAATTGAATGGTAAACTCTATGTCATTTTATATAATGTATACATTTTCTATCATATTCTAGATTGTCACTAGTTTCATGCCTTTATCAATCTATAGTGGTTAGCATTCTTGAGTGGCCCAGAGCTGCCTAATTTAATCTAGTGGGTAAGAAAATGATATACATAGTTAGATACACACATTTGATACTTTAGGAACTTTATGTAGTTTAATTTTAGATGCATATACTACAAATGAGTGGGTAATGATGGAATCATGGCCTACTTGAGTTCTTGAGCCACCTATATGAGAGGGTTAGACACACAATCTTATCCAAGTTATTCATAGATAATGATCCACCAAGTAGGGGTGGGTAATGATGGAGTTAAAACTATATTGAGTTATTGACATAACCACATATGAGGATTTAGCAAGCTATTAGCTTAGTCTAAGCTATTCAATGATTTTGTCACTACATACATGCAAACACATAGGTTATCACCAAGTTTATGTATTTATTTTCATACCCAATGAGGTGTATTTATTCCTTTCCTCTTTTTTTATCTATGTACTTAGCTTTAATTAGTTACTTTATTCAGCATAGTCCTTTGCTTTTGACAATATCTTAAGGACTAATGTTTTCATGTTTCATTACAAGTCATTACATTGTATCATGTTTCACATACATAGACCCATATTCACATACTCAGACTTAACTACATGGGCTTCACTTCTTAGGTAAGTCTAGGTATGATTATTTTCCTTTATACTAGTTATTTCACTTTGTTGCATTTATAGCATTGGGTGGGGCAAATGTAATCACCTAAACATGGTATTTGGATGTTAAGAGTGTTTTTTTAGATAACCTATTATAACTTATCCCTAGACCTATCCTAGAGCCTTTATCACTCTTTTCCATCCATTGTGCAAGCCATAGACATCTTTAGTTAGCTCAAACATAGTCTTAGAACTACATTTCTAGATCTTAACCCATTGTGCCTAACAACTTGCTAGTTGGACAATAGTGCCACAATAAAGACACTAGAGCCATATGGCACTAGTTTCCATAATTTGGTGATGCATCCATTTCCCTAACTCTCTTGAATAGATATATTTTAAAAGTATGACCTTCCTAATTTTAGCGTAAGAACATTTTAGTATCCACACAAGCTATGAATCACTATAAATATAAGAATATTAGATGTCTATCCACTAACGAGAAGATAGATACAAAAAACATATTAAAATAAGAAAAAAGTTAAGAAAAATTAGAATTATTAATCCCTATTCTTCCTTACTTCTAAATACTACCATCTACAACTACCCTAAGCCTAGATTTCAATTATTTTTAGTCTCAATCACACTCAAGGCCTGCAAGACCATTATCATTATAGGATTCAATTTTACTTATACCAATCACTATGTGGGAGAATTAAATCAAGATTAATCCCTCCTCAGAGTATTGGTATGTAGTAAAATCTCTTCACAATGGGGTGTTGAGGATGTCTAGCCTATCCTACTAGTAAACACACATTTTTAGATCATGACATGCTTTCAATGAGGATTAGGTTTTTCATGCTAAATTAGATATTCCAATCATAATACATAGTTTCAAATTTTATACACATAAGAATATAACCTATAAATACAGACGTAGGTGCTCCCAAAAATATGAATAGTGCTAAAAAAAGGACACTAGCACCATTTTAGGACACTAGATCCATATGAGACTACTATCCAATAAATAATCTAACTCAAGGATCCTATTGATGACACTTAGCTCTATCCATAACCCAATTTTTAGAACCCTAATCTTCTATGACATTAGTTTTCTAGATAATTCTCTATTTTCACATATTTATTACTATTTATAGAAAGTCAAATTAAGACAAAATCTATAACAAATCAGTAATTATTTATTGCATATTATTTCACTGATTTAGGCAACTCAACCCTTTAATCTAACTTAAGATTTACACTTAGTAAAAACACTAAAAAGGTTAAATCAAAAACATATCAAACTTATTCCTAACAGTCATTGTAGTAATGCATTACTACTATAAAATAATTTAAGATAAAAAGACATCACTGAACACACAATATTAATTTATTTTTATGCCAAATATTTTTTCATAAATCATAAAAAATATTTCCCCCTATTTATTCAAATTCTAATACTTTCTTCATGCAATGGAATTCATTCCAAAATTTTTCCAAGTAGAAACATTTTCAAACACAAACATAATTTATTAACCACCAAAAATAATACAATCTCATTGAACATTCATGGTTTCAAACATAATTCACTAAGAGTTCATCTTGTAACATGAAAACTCATACTAGAATTCTTCCATTCTATAGATAACATACAATCTACTAAAGTATTTATGCAATTCATAGGAAACATTCACTCTTTCAATAGTAGATAACAAATTCCAATTATCATAAATATGTTTTAATAAGATGAATTTTAATTAGATGGATTAATCAAGTTAAAAATAATTATAATAAACCATACAATAAATCTCTTTTAAACATGTGTAATAATGTCTACATACCATCATGCTAGAATATTATCACAATATCTCTAATTGACTATAAATTAAGTGAAAATTGATTCTATTTATTAGATTATAATGAAAAATATACATTCTACCTTATTAAATTACTGTATATAAATAATTACATGCTATTACCTCTACTATAACAAGTATTCTAGCATAAAAATAAGAATTAATAATTGTTTATAATAATATAAATATTATTTTAGAAAATACATATTATTCCAAATTGATTATCACATGTACTCATTGAATTACTATAATGAATTTACCACATAATTGGAAATAAATTAATTTATGAACTTATCCAACTCGTACCATGTATTAAGTAATGCAATAAACATAAAAACCCTATCAATCTCTCTATATTGTTCGTATTGCTTAAGAAATATAATAAATGAACACATTATATGTATGCACATTATTAAATGTAATACAACATAGTACTAGTTAAATTATTGTTATAATTTAAAATAACCTTCAATCACAAATGATAATAATAATTATATTTAAAATAATTGAGTAAGTTTTCATTCAATGTCTTATATACAGATAGATTCTTGTTATACATAGCATTTCCATAGTGCCTCCATATATCATTAGTACACATAAGATATTCATAGTTAAAAATAATTTTATACAATGAATTTATCCACATGAAAAATAAAGTAAACCTAAGCCCAACCCTTCAGTGTATGCCTATCCACCCTAACCATCAACTTGGGGATGGATTAGGTCACCATATAAAGGCCGGATCCCATAAAAGTAAATTATGTAAAACACACTTTTAGAGAGATATAGTCCAATAAAAGATTATTTCAAGAAATATGGAATTAAAGAACAATTTGAAAGGGTAAAATAAGCTTGAAACAAAGTTTCAACAAAGACCCATAAGTGAACATGATGCTTAATGAAATGAAACATTTTTAGATATAATGTTCCTCAATAAAAACTATTTTTTCTTAAACATAATTATTTTACAGTCATCTCAAGAAACAAATACAAGAAAAATATGAATTCAATAAATAACCAATAAAATGGCCACATTCTCACTCTTAAAAATATAATATTTTATCTATTGAGTATAGAAATAATGTATCAAACTAGCTTATAGAGTGATGGAATGGTTTTAGGGATAGTGTAAACCTTATTAAAACACATCCATTCCTCATGGGTTTTATTCCAATTTTTTTTTTTTTAAAGTACATTTTATACTATATAAGAAGGTAACAAGAACTCAAAAATGATAACATACTTGAACATGTAAAACAATGTTCATAGTTTTATCTTTGCCTTCCTTTATTCTCATTTTTCTAATTTTTTTTTTATTATTTCCCTTTGAGATATGTATTTCCCATAGTCCACCATGGTGTATTATATTTCTTCCATCCATTATATCCTCCTTATATAACTCAAGTGGTTTCATCCATTCTCCTTCTACATATCCCATGGTTGTTATAACAAACATTGACAACTTCCACCATTATCTTTAACTTCTTATTAGCAACCTAAATAGCACCCAATTAAAAGCAAACTGCTCAGATCTTATATATTGATTAACATTGTAATGGTCTAAGGTTATGGTATACCTATATATAGGCCATACCTCTAGTTGTGGGGATGTCTCCTTTAAATATTTGAATTTTGGATCAATTACTAAACATATTTGATGTTGGGGTGAAAAGAGTAAGGAAAAAATTTAAAATGGAAATTTATGCAATGATGGTGATGCACTTGAATAGTGATTTATCCTTTGTAAAATTTGAAACTTAGGCACACAAATGGATAAAAATGGAATTATTTGTTAATATTAATTTCTTAGACCAGTCCTAAACATCATTTTTAAAAATTAAGGTTTGAAATAAGGTATGAAATTTGAAATATGATGAATGAAGGTCTCTAAAGACACTACATACTAAATTTCTTCAACACAATTTATATTATTAACACTTAAAGTGACCTATAAAGGATGAAATAATATTAGTAGGTGAGAAAAATACATGAAAAAAGAGATAATTATCACACTTTTATGAAAATCAAGAATCAAAAGTACACATTACAACCAAGAATGAATCTACAACAACTTTCTTTATTAAATTCTAGTACAAGTTATAATTTCTATATATTTTATCTATATCGACATGGGGAATAATAAAAAATGGCCTAAAGGATTTAATATATATATAAATAGAATAAATTTAACAATGTGTAATATAGGAGATAAGGATAATTCAGCTAGATATTGACTCAAGTCAATATTTAATTATAATTTGTAATTAAAAGTCATTTGGACTTCTCCTTGTGTTTAGTGTCTTACATGATGATTGCATGAAATTTTCTTGGTATTTTGGAATTTAAAACAAGGTGGAGGGCCCATTTTTTATTATCTAATATCTTCCTTCATCATTCTATGCCACTATTTATTTAGACAACTAATGTGGAAGTGAGTTAACTCATGATTGGAACTCAAGATGAGTTATCCATGTATTTGATGTAGATTAAGCCCAATGAACATATTACAAGGAGTAATTAATATTTTATATGAAATAAAGGATCATTTTTTCATGATTTGGATGAGATGAAGAGGTAAGACAACTCCACCTTGTCTTTTACAAACAATCTTCTATGCCATTCTCTTCACTTGATTGATTAAATAGGCCTACTAGGCCAAATTAGGCCTAATAGCCTAACCTTTTATTCTTGGTGGCCATTATAAACTAAAAAATACCTTGAAAACATAAAAAATGGATGAATTCAAGACATGAAAAATGTCTTATGTTATGAAATGGGTCCTTCTTGACTTGAAACATCTTCAAATTAGTCAAACAAGCTTTCCTCTCATTTCCTATAGAGTGGATGTTTTGGATGAGCTCTCATGCAAAATTTAAATAATATTTATGATCATGTGATGATTTTATGATGAATAAAAATTTAAAAACATCACTTTCCATCAATTTTAATTCTTGTAAACTTCCTTGTACCTCTCCTTTTGTGATTTTTCTCTCAAAAACATATTTTGTGCTAAATCCATACAACATATATAAAACCAATGGTGATGGAGATGAATATATGAGAATATAATTCATGATATAAGTGATATTAAATAGGTTTCAATTATTTTGGATCGATAGTTCTTTAAATTTCCTCAAATAGGTTTGTAGTGGGGTTTTATAAGGGTTTAAGAGTACTCTGGGGTCTTAACGATTTGTCATAAATCATGAGCCTTTAAGTCCTAAATAAATACCAAAAACTGTTAGTTTATTAAGCCCTTTAACTACCCCAAATTATTCATCCTCCCAGGAAAAATTTGTGTATTAGTGTGAGCATGTGAAATCTCATCTTAGAGTGGAAAATAGGCTCTTCAGGCAGTGTTTGATAGTCTCAGGCCAAGATGATAAATTATACTACTTCCATATGGATCAAAATTAGCATATATGTCTCTTATTATCTGATTATGATGTTCATGAGCATTTAAAGTGAACTCATGACCTTCATTTGGCTCATTCTACCCCATTTTGATGGCCTTGTCTAGTTTTGTCAAAAATAAGCAAAGGTGTCTACATAGTTTGTCCAATATATTGATTTCATGATGATTTTAGAGGTTCCTATGTAATTTTTTCAACATTAATGAGTTTTATATTATTATTTGGAGTCATTATATAGTCTTTATCAAGCCATTCCTCTTCACCCTGGATAGAAACAACTCCTTATTTTGACTTGTAAACCTATATGTTCATGGAAATTAGCCAAATGACCCTTATTTATGGGTGTATAAGTGTTATTATGAGAGTTTAGGATACTTATTTTCTTCTCAAATACTTTTAATGTGTAATTACCCTTTCCTTCCCTTACTTTATATCTCAAAATTAACTTATTTATCTTATTCCATACAATAAAAGTATTAAAAGTGGTAATTAATTGATCAAAAAGGTTATGAATGGAGTTTTTAAGACCTTAAAGTTTCTTTTATATCTCAAATTCTTCATCTATATGCAAAATCTAGCTCCTTTTCTCCATCGGGTGGTTATGAGGGTTTTCCAAAGGTTTTAGAGGTCCAGATCTTCTTAAAGATTGTTCACAACGTATAAACCTCTAATGAGAAACCAATTACTATGAAAATTTAGTATATTTACCCCCTAATAATTATTATAAATCATGAAATTCCATGTAAAATTTTATTTAAGATCTCGAAGGGGTGAAATTGGACTTTAGGAGGTTGCCAAGATTGTGTATATAAGAAAGAAACCTAAAAAGTGGCATCAAAACACATTTTATGAAAACTTATTCACTAAAAAATATTATAAAAGGCTCTAATTATCCTGCACCATGTCTCAATGTCCATGAAATGGATAAAAATTTCATGAAAGAGCCAAATGTGTGATTGTGTGCCTTGAGGGTTTGGTGCATGTCTGCTTGATTTATCCTTTAAGGGCATGGTTTGCATATATATTTTTAGTGTGATCACACTTTAAAGGAAATTTTAATATTTAAAAACATCCTTCCATTCCTTAAAATACTTTATAATGAATTTTCAAACCCTTTTCACTTATATGCACCTTAATAAATTTGCCTACTCCAACAATGATAGTGATTAGATAGGTAAATGATTATGTAAACATAGTGAGTATTTACCATTATAAAATGACCTAAAAAATATTATGGATAGTTATATTAATTAATTATTACCAAATTAACCAAATTTCATGCTTAGAGGATGCATATTTTGGCCTGTAGGCTCTTTTTATCAAAACCTAGTTTAAGTTGCTTGCTTACTCTAGTTTCAAGACTGAGTTTTCTTTTTTTTCACCTTGGTTTGTACTATAACATGATTAATATTATTTTTAATTATATTAAACTACTAATTTAAATGATTTAATCCTTAATTTTTAAACTTATAAGCTCATGCCACCTATGTGTGACCTTATATCATCAAGGAAATTCCTTATGGCTATGTACTAGGTACTATTGTAAGTGATCTTGATGAGATTTAGAGATGCTAGATGATTAATTTATTTTTAATTTTTTATTTAAAGACTCATAATTTAAATTTTTCCATCCTTAATTTTTTATTTCATAGCTTATTGACTCTTCAAATAAGGTATTAGGCCTTTACATAGTCAAAATTCATATAATCATACATTGTCACCTTCAACTTCATGTTTGGTAGTGCCTTAGTGTCTTGATCAAGGTTTTAAAATGTGATTTGATCACTTTTAATTTATCAAGTAATATAATTGGTCACTATTCTTAAATGATATTATGTTTGAACTTTCAAGGCATATGACTATGCTAGAGGAATTAATAAATATGGTTGTAAGCGATTACCACAGCTAACCTTGACTGTGAATCATGTAGTGTTAACCATATAATCATGTTGATATATTGATGATCCAAATAATAATTTAATTATTGAATCATCCTATTAAACCTTGAAACTCTTATAAATACTATTTTTTCATCATCCTACTTATGAACTTGATGAAAAGCCTATTCTCATGTGGTTATAGGTGTACATTATAGGGGGAACTTGATTGTATCTCAATGTCATGTGAAGTTAATCACTAAGAATAAATATTAAAAAACATTTATGAGATTATTCATATGGTTGACTTGTATCAACCTTGATAAAATCTTGAAACCTTACAACCTCCATCATTGACTGTCAACAACCTTGAATAGTCTTATACCCAACTGTAGGTGTAGATTTTATGAAAATGGATTTTTAACTAAGTTTGGATCCTTGAGGTCTCCTCAAAAGTCAGTAAATTATATTAATTCCTTTTTATACTGATATATTCTTCACATTTTCACCATTCTTTCATTATGAAAACAAACGTCTTCTATATAGACCTCTGTGTATGATGTGATGTCATTTATACAGACCATGATAGTGTCTAAAGATGATTTGGGAGTATTAACAATGCACAAGTTATCCATGAGTTGATATTTATATTATGATATATTAACAAATTCAATACTCTCTCTTGAAAGCTATCCATCATGAAAGTCTCCCTCAAATCACTATCTCTCTTTCTTGACTATAGCTCATTCTTGACTATCTCTAGGCTGATTGTAGGTCTCTTATTCTTATGCTTCTCAAGCCATTTCAAGAACTTATAATTTGTTTTTGTTTATATTTTTCATTATTTTTACCACTTCATATTTTTTATTCATAAATTTGGTTAACACATGTAGCCTCTATAAGACTAGAAAAGGTCTTAAGACTGTTAGAACCTTGACTGTAGCATATTTTGACCTGAAATCAAGCCTGTAGGTGTCTCAAGGAGACTTTTTTTATTACTTAAAGGTTTTTTTTTGGATTATACCATGTATGAAGAAGTAATATGGATTTAAACCCTTTTATATAATATCAACCTTAACCTATGCATTTATGTTATGACCAAACATCTTAAAATACTATCCTTTATCATTGCAAATGATTATGCTTGTACCACCTATACATATAAAGTTTAAATTAATCACTAAGGAAGGGTCATAACATGATATGATCATTGTAATTATATTATTAAATATTGAGGAATTAGTTTTATTAAATACCTTAAAAATACACCTTCTTTATCTACCTTCCTTTGTACTTTCATGACAAAGATCATGACTATCGGTGATATGACTATAGGTCACCTTCTTGGCTATAGGTGGTGGTTTAAAGGTGTCAATAACCTCTTTGAGTGACCATGATGACCTTAAATTATTATTTACTCCTATTTGTGATGGATTCATGATATGGAGATGAATGGAAGGTAAAATGATGATGTGGGAATATTGAAAACCATGAATGAAGGGTGAAAGGAGCATAGACATAGTGAGAAATGGCTATGTATGATAGTAAGCATGGAGATGAAATAAAAATGGGGTGAGGAAAGAAAATAATAATATTAAAATACAAAATTAAGATTCATATGAAATAATAGAGTTATTCTCTACCACATATGTTAATTTTGAAGCCATTCAAGGATGATAAAAAGGTGAAATTGAAACCTAAGAATATGCTAAGTACCATAATATAAATGCTAAAAAACCATAATATTTGTTAAAAGGGATTTTTGAGATGCTTTAGAATATAATTATGGGATTTTTATATAATTTTTTGAATAATATCTTGATAAAATTGTAAAAGGGACATATAAATATGATGGAGGTCCTTGCCAAGAAGAAAATAAGAAATTTTGAAACCCTTTCTCTCTCCTAAGCCATAAAAATTATCCTTTATAAGCATGATAAATAAAAAATTTGTACTATATTATATTTTTTAGCTCTATTTTGTCCTCCAAAGTGTGAAAAATGATTTATTTCTACCATGAAAAGGTGAGTCATATCCCTGAGAATCCCTACAAACTTGAATTTTCTTGATATGATGCCCTGATGAGGAGAAATTATAGAAAATCTATTTCATTACTTGATGCAAGACTAATAATGTATACCTTGACTTCAAATTGATGATTAATGAAGGAGAGATCACCAAATTCATAACCACTTTCTATATAAGGAAGCTCTCTGAGTCTAATATCTTGCCCAAAATTGAAAACCTAGATTTTCTCTTTCATGGCCGTAGCACCTATAAACCTAAAGGTTTGTCTCTATGTGCAAACAAGAAAGATGAATGGAAGGGACTATTTTTGGGAATTTTTTGAATAATTTTGACATGAAATTCTTATGGAACCAATTTTATTCCATTCTGTTCTTGCTCATGAACTCCACTGAATGGAATGGTCTTATAAGTCTATAGTTTACTTGAAATATGTATGAAAATGGCTCTTTTTTGCCTCTTCTTCCTAACTTAAGTCTTCCACTACCAAAAATAAAACATGAGAGAATAAAAATGAGTTATAAAACATTTTAAGATAAATTTTAAGTCATTTTACATCTTTAAATGGCCAAAGTTGGCATGTGGGAGCCTAAAAAGCCCCTTTTCACACTTAAAATTGACTTAAGTGACTTTTTACAAATATGAAATTTTATGAATAACATAAATTCACATACATTAATTTTTTCAAAGGTATTTTTAATAATTTAATGGCCTTATAATACCATATTTTACATATAAATACCAAAATTTGTCCTTTTCTATTAAAATAAACATAGTTTTTCAAAGGACAACTGCCATTGAATGCCAAATAAGCATATCATAGCCTTATTAAAGGATTAAAATATAATTATGATGAATTTTGATAAATTTTTTGAGTTTATAGATCATTTAATACCTTTCATGTACTAATTTATGTTAGAAAGGTTCATGACAAGCTCTGAACTATCCTCTTTTTTCCATCTTCCTCAGAACACTTTCAAATCACAAAACCACTTGAAAATTTGTCAAAACTTAGAATGACACATGACACTAGGAAAATGACACTAAAAAACACACTCTTCACTTTATAGATAAGTCACTATGATGACCATGAAAATTTTTGGATTATAGGGGCTGGTATTTGGCCTTAATAGTCCAAATTAAAAACATTTCTAGTAACTCATAGGGGTTGATCAACCTACTAGTCAAGAAAATTCAGAATCTCTATGCTATATTAGACCATGAAATATAATATAAAACTAACAAAACTTGTAGACTTTCCATAAAATGAATAAATATATATAAAATAAAAACAACAACTAACTACTAAAGTAAAACAACAACTATGAAAGCATATGCAACATGTTCACTTAGAGGAATGAAACTACAACTACGTAAAAAGGAGTGACTCTCTTAGTATAAGTACTTGAGAAGCATCCCATTAATAGTAATAGGGATTTCCTATCCACTTAGTTTGGATAATTATAAATCATTAGTTTTATTGCAATCAGTATTAACATATGGGCCACTCTAAAGGCTATAAAATTTGGATTGTTTACCTAGTTTAGCACGTTCTTCATCCCATTTGAGTACTATATCACTTTGCTGAAATGTCTTGGATGAAGCTCTTTTATTAAAGGATTTATTTAATTAATTCTATTTTGATGACATAATATGCATGGAATTATCTCTTATTTCATCCAATTCCTCTAATTCACTCATTCTTACCTCCATTGCATCATTTTTCATAAGTTTTAGCTAATGTGAAAGCTCTAAAGCTAGAAGTTTGAATGAAATAAGCAACCTTGTTTCTCTTCCATAAACCAAAAGATAAGGAGAGTGACCTGTTGGTTGAATATTTTGTCGATTAGCATACTGATAAACAAAATAGGTCTGATCAGCCAAAGTAGGAAGATTAGTCATCCAAATGTGTAGATTTACCACATCAGAAGGGGACTGATCTCTCCTCTCATCAAAGGGAGGTTCCCTATAGGCTATATATATATATATATATATATATATATATATATATAAACAAAAAATAATACTCAAGGGTAGGACAAACCATCCATCTCTCTTTCTTCAGAGATGATGTATGTAGATCATAAGAGAAACTCATAGAAAGTACTCCTTTTCTTTCAAAAGTACTATTCAACAAGCCACAAGAATACTCCAGGTAGTAATAGCAAAATGTAGCAAAATATGTAATAACTAGCAAATTGAGATGTAGCACAAAGTCTCCCCCTGAATCACTCAAGAGTAAGATACAAAGGACAATGAGGGCACAAAGTCTTCCCAAAGTCCTTTGCATAGAAATGAAAAGAAAACACACTAAAAGGCAATATGGGGGCACAAAGTCTCTCCACAGTTGATTCTTCAAGACACCTTTCTAACTAATTTCACTAAACCTGCTTTTTGAATTAAAGGAATAGAAAATAAATCAAGGAAAAAGACATAAGAATAGTTTCTTCAACAACAAAGATATCACAACACAAATTCTGAAAAGTTACTTGCTTTCTTATTCTAGTAACAAAATATGATCAACAAACTAAGCTCAAAGTCTCAGAAGTGCCTTTCAATTTGGGCAGAGTTTCATTTTGATTGTCAAAAAAGAGATATTTTACAATAACAAGAGAGTCCCTTATATAGCTTCTTCAAGAAGGACTCAAGAATAGTAACACATCATGTTGCATTGGAATTTTTTAAGAAGACAGGCTAGAACTTAGGGGCATTTTACCCTTTTTATTTTATCAATGCAGGGAAACAAGTCATGATTATTGAAAGTTTGCAACTTTTAATGTCCACTTGGCAATTTGATCTTACCTTCATCATTCCTCCTTTTCTGGTTAATTGAATCAGGTCTTAGATTTAGTTTGTTGTTTTGTTCCTTCCTTGTTTTTTGTTGGTCTTGGCCTTGAAATTTGTGAATGCATTTTGGTCTATAGGTTTAAAGGATCAACGACTATTTTATTGTCTTGAATTTGACGTCTTCAGGTGCATCACCCCTTTGTCTTCTTTCAACTTTTCTATTTGGCACTTTCCTAGATTGAACTTGCCCTTTCAAGCCTTAAGAAATAACATGTTTTGGGTCGATAAGAACTCCCTGCAAGCTATCTGCCCTTTGGGTAGTCTTTGAATGGCATTTGAGATTTTTGTTTTACATCTTATTGAAGGGAAGGTGACCCTTCAGCTTCGGGGAAGTATCCTTCAAGTTGGCAGCTGAGAGTCCTCCATAAGGGCACTTGCCCTTCAGGGTCCTTCGGCGGCCTTTTTCTTTATAGTCTTCACAGGCTTTCCTCAAGCTTTCTCTGTGGACAAATTGCCATGGACAAAAAGTCTAGGAAATTTCCATTTGCCTTGGTTATTATCCTTCAGGTTTTTTCTGCCTGTGACCACTTTTTGAATTCTTTCAAACTTTTTGTTCGAAGGAATTCCTTTAGACAAAAGTCTAAAAGAATTATAACTGTCTGCCTTAAACAAAATTTTTGAAGGAATTTACCTTTATGGCCTTCTTTGAAAATTACCCTTTTGAAGGGTGTTTTTATCAATCAAGTGCCCTCCATAAGGGCACTTGTCCTTCGGGAGGCTTCCTTGAACTAAGTCGATGATCCCTTTGATTAAACCAAATGTTGAACCATTCCATTGAACTAAGCTGATGAACCACTTGGTTGAACCAATCAGTTAAACCAAGCTTTGAACCAATCGGTTTAACCTCTTCATTGAACCAATCGATTAAACCTCTTCATTGAACCAAAATGGTTCAAGCTGATGGTTCAAGCCAATTATTTAATTGAATGAACCAAAGCGATGAACTAACCATTGAACTAAAAGATGATGAACCAACCATTGAACCAAGTTTTGGTTCAATGGTTCAAATAAAGCCTTGAACTGACTGATGAACCATTTGAAATTAAACCAACCATTGAACCAAATGCATTGAACCTGCTTCTCATGCTTGCCGATGGAGATTTTTGTTTGAACCAAGGTACTAAACTAATCCCAAAAATGACCAAGTGTTAGAAATTGATTCTTTTGATTCAACCCACCTAAAAAATCCATGAATCCCATTGAACTTGTAGAAATGAACCTGCTTGTAGAGTCCATAGAAATTAAGTCTGTAAAAATCAACCTGTAAATCCCATTAAACTTGGTTTGCAAATTCCATAGATTTTCTCTTCTTGTTGAGTCCATAGATTTTCTCTTCCTACAAAGTCTGTAGATTTAAACCTATAGAGTCCGTAGATTTCTGAGAATCTTGAAAAATGAAAATTTTGAATGTCCAAGACAAATTTTAAAAAGGGAAGAGACAATTTTGGTATATAGGACCAAAATGGTTCAATGTTGTCCCAAAAATGAGTGATATTTTTGGGGGACAATAGCTGGCTCCAATTGGGGAACTTCTATCAATTGCAAAAAGAATTGAAAGGAGTAGAATCTAGAATCTCTAGTGTCTTCATGTGTACCATTGGGTTATGGAGTCATGCTACCCAAAAATGAAAGGCATCAAAAATTGAAACAAATAAAATAAAATAGAATTAAAAACTATACAAATGTACATATGTAGAGATGGAATGATCTGACACTTCAAGATTTGAAATGTTTCAGATGCTACCCATTGTGGGGCAGATAAAAGAGTGCCATCTTGATATTTCAATAGAAATCTATTTTCACCAATGTGATGATGAATTATAAATGGGCCTCTCCAAATGGAGTCAAACTTTCCATGCATCCCCTTTGGTTCTCTCCTTTTGTCCCACAATAGGACTTGATCCCCAATCTAGAAATCCTAATTTTTGGCCTTTTAGTCAAATAGTTTCTTTACCAAACTTTGATGAGCAGCAATTCTATCCACCACCATGGTTCTCTATTCCTTCATCTTAGCTAGGCACATGATTCTTTTGTCAAGAGAACTTTCATATGTATGATCTTCAATTGCCTTTGCCAATTTCAAGGCTGGCAATTCTAAGGTGATTGGTATCTCAGCATTGATACCATAAAGAAGTTGAAAATGAGACATACCAATTGCCCTCTTTGGTGTGATTTTGTCTGCCCACAGAGCATCAACCAATGCTTTATGCCATGTTCTTTGATTATCATCTACTAGCTTCTTGATAATAGTTACCAGATTCTTATTGCTAGATTCAGTTTGTCCATTCTCTTATGGAAAATAATCAAAAGAGCGAGAGAGTGTAATTCCATAATAGAAAAAAAATTGTGTAATATCCTGAGAGGTGAAATAAGATGCATTATCAGTAATAATTTTGATGAGAACTCCAAACCTAGAAATGATATTCTCTTTGAGGAAGTTGCATACAACTTCTGAAGTAGCATGCTTAGTTGGGATTGCTTCTACCCACTTGGTGAAATAGTCAGTTTATATAAGGACATAATCATGTCCAACACTTGAAGATGGGTTTATAGTCCCAATAAAATCAAGTCCCAATTGTTGGAAAGGTTCTTCTATGATCACTAGCTTGAGAGGCATAGCAGCTAACTTGAGTCTTCCAATAAATTGCTGACAGAGTTCACATTTTCTCACCCACTTATGTGCATCTTGGAAAAGAGTTGGCTAGTAATACCTGGCTCACATAATCTTGTGAGCAGTCACAGGAGTGGAAAAATGTCCTCCATAGGCTAGATTGTGGAAATATTTCAAAATTTGGCTTTGTTGCTCTTTGTCTACACAACAAAGGAATACTCCATCTATGCTTCTCTTGTACAAGCCATTGTCCCAAAGGACAAAATTGGTATCTTTCAACTTGATATTCCTCCTTTCTTTGTAATAAAAATGAGTAGGACATTCACCATAAGTAAGAAAATGAGTGATACCTGAATACCACTCATTGGTAGTGGAGACAAAAAGGACTGTTGGTGTCTCTTCCACTTCAGTTTCTTCATGTTGTGTGTCTTCTGGCTTATTGTCAGCAATTAATTGGCATAAAAATTTACCCCTGACCAACTTTGTCAGCTTGATGTCTAGATCAAACTCTTGGATCTTTCCAATCCAATTACCTCTTTTCATGCCAAACTCCTATTGATTTAATATAGACTTGACTGTAGTGTCAGGCACTAGGACAGTAGTATGTGAATTCAAAATATAGAAGCAGAAATGTTTGATTGCTTTCACCAAGGCATAAGCATGCTTCTCTATATTTGAATACTTCATCTCATGGGTTTTGAGAGGGCAACTCATGAAAGAGATAAGAGATTCCATACATTCCTTGTCTTGTTGAACAAGAATTATTGAAAGAGTATGTTCAGATGCATAGCTGTATATGATGAAATCTTTATTGTAATCTAGGCAAACCAAGGTAGGGGCATGAGCAATGGTAGTTTTGATATCATAAAATGTTGCCTTACCTTCTTTAGTCTAGCTGAAGATGGTCTTCCCTTTCATCATGTTCACAATGTGTCTAGTTTTCTCAACAAATTTAGGGATAAATCTCTGTAAGAAATTCATCTTTTTGAAAAAGGAATGAACAACATTCTTACTTGTAGGCAAATTAATTTCTTAAATAGACTTGACTCTATCAAAGTGAATCTTTATGCCTTCTTTAGACACAATGTGTCCAATGAGTTTCCCCTTTGTTACTCCAAAAATAAACTTTCTAGGATTTAAGGAAATACCATTTTGGCAGCAACACTCTAGCACTTGTTGTAAATAGCGTACATGATCAGATCGATGGTTTGAAAATATAGTCAAGTCATCAAGGTATACCACTATGAATTTACCAATATCATCTTTGAAATCCAAATCCATAGCTTTCTAAAAGGTAGCACCAACATTTATTAAACCAAAAGACATTCTTCTATATGCAAATGTACCCCAAGATGTGGTGAATACAATCTTGTGTTAGTCTATTTCACCAACTTCAACTTGATTATAACCTGAGAAGCCATCCAACATTCATAACATCTCTACACCTATTATTGTTTGAAGCACTTGATCCATAATTGGCAAAGGATAATTATCCTTTAAAGATGCTTGATTCAAATTTTTGAAATCTACACAAATGTGAATTTCACCATTCTTCTTCCTTATAGGCTCTATGTTTGAAATCAATGTGGAATGATGAATTGGGAAGATGATTCTAGAATTTAACATCTTTTGTATCTTAGACATAATAGTACTTGATATTTTCATATTATACTGTTTGGATTTTTTCTTGTAGGGCATGGAGTCAGCCTTGAGAGGAATGTTATGGCAGATTTCATCAGGTCTGAGAGACTTTAGGTCTTCATAAAAATATGCTAAGACCTCCATGTATTGACAGAGTAAACAGGTGAACTTGAATCTTTCTTTAGGGGTGCAACACTTACCAATATTTACCATCTTGGGATTTTCTTCAGTAGTCAGATTCACTTGATCAAATCCCTGAGAGAAACTCGAGTTTATTTGCTATTATTTGATGAATCTATCATGCTTGTCAAAAAGCTTTTCAAGAGAAACCAGGCCTTTGGGAATTTTATTTCCTTTCAGCTGTAAAAATTCTTTATTAATATCTGAATTGGATTCAGAGACAGATTTATTTTTTTGAGATTCATTGCCTTCAAAACATAGTTGTTCAAAATTATCTTTTCATTATAGGAAGGCAATGATTTGATGATCATCATTGAATACTTGCCAATGATCAGCATTGTCATGAACACTTGGTCTATAGACCAGCTCAATGGTATACCTATCTTCTTTGAAATTTGAATGAGGAACTAAGAGAGTTCCTAAAATAGCAAGTGCATCAGCTCTGTCATTAGACTCTCTGGGTATGATAGAAATGTTGAAAGCATCAAAGCTTTCAATTTGGTCCCAAACCAAGTTATGGTAGTGGCATAATCTTTCATTCTTGGTTTGGTATAAGTTCCTCACTTGACAAACCACTAATTCAACATCCCCTTTGGCATGAAGAAACTTGATGCCTTTGTCTTGAGCAACCTTCATGCCAAGCAGTAGAGATTCATATTCAACTATATTGTTAGTGTTACTAAATTGTAGTTTGTAAGATGAAATAAACATATCTCCTTGTAGAGATATAAAAACAATCCTATCTCTTGAACCGGTAGAGGAACAGATACCATCAAATTCCAAAGTCCATATCTCATCTGATACTAATTTTTCTTTTGAATTTTCTTCATCAGAGATAGAAGACCCTTCTTGGTCTGTACTACACCTTACTAGTTTTTATGTTTTTCTTGTTGAATTGATTTCTAAGTTGACCCTTTTAGGTGTTTCATGCATTTCATCTATAGATAGAAAATAGTTACCCATACCTGCAGATTCAAAAAGGATTTGAGCTTCAGGGGCTGATGTCTAGGTGACCACATATTTTGCTTCCTTTTCAAGGAGCAACCTCTTCATTACACCTTGGATAGGGATCCTTGCCTTAGAAAGATCCCTACTTATTTCTCCTTCCACATCTTTGTAGAAATTTTGTCTAAGCAAAATGTCATAATATGCTGGGATGTCAGCCACCAAGATAGTCATCTTGATTCTCTTGTCTAGAAAGGCTGCAAATGCAAATTAGGCATCTTTGATTTGCCCCAACAATGGTACTTTATTGTTCTCCATGGAGAAACATCTTCCAAATGTTTTGGTCAGTGTGAGACCAAGAGACTTAGCTACTTTAACAGGCATGACATTATCAGATGCGCCTGAGTCTATAATATAGTTACTCAGCTTGTGGCCATTAATTAACAGGGAAACATAGAAAGGTTCTATTTTTCCCAAAGTAGCTAGAGGAGTAATGACTAGATTATTTGGAATAGGCATGTTCTTTGAAGAATCAAGAGTTACCTTTTTAGCCTTTTGTCTTGTAGGGGCACTTTGGTTTTTGATATATTGGACTAGCTTATTTAATTGATCAAGATTGGACTGTAGATATTCAAACTCAAACATTTGTATTTTTGTCTTTTTGACATGATTGATTATGTCAAATGGCTGAATTAAACTAGGTATAGAGAAAGGTACTTCAACTTTCTAAGTTTTAAGAGGGATGGGAGGTGGGCTGGTTTGCAAATTTGAAGTAGAAGAGGAAGGTGCAATTGATGTATTTGCCTTTTGGGTGATCACCAGATCTTTTGACTGAAAAGGTAGAATGGTTTCACATTTAGCAAAAGTGACTATTGGTTGTGGTTGCTCTTTTATCTTCTCTTTATCAGCTTGCTAGACTAATTGGTTTTTGGACCTAGTAAACACTACATATGATCCATCAAAAGCTTCTCCTTTGCTTTTGGGTTCATCCTGATAATTCAAGAAACCAATGTAGGAGTTGCCAGCTGATTCTTCTTGATTATCTTTAAGGATATCAGTGTCATTTTCTTGATTCAATTTAGGCTGGAAAGAGAATTTTGATTCTACTTCATGATATCCCATTGTTGAATTGGTTGGAGGAGCTTCCACAATAAGTTTCCCTTGTGGAGGAGGAAGGTGATTCTATTGCCCTTGATTCTTGGAAGCATTGCCCTAATATGACTAATTTGGGAATGTCCTTATGTATGGAGTAGAAGACATTCCTTGAGCCATTTTCTTTTTGGGAGGAAGCAACTCATTTATCAATTTTTGCACTGTTGGATCTGTGGTGCCTATAAATGCATATTTAGAAGATGATGAAGCTCTATTTCTATTTGGATCTCTTCTTATCTTCCCTATTAAGATGAGATCATCCTCTACCTCAGTGGCCAAAAGTTTAGCTATAACAAGATCTATTTGACCAGTACGTCTCAAAAGAAAACTTACTTTAGGTAATTGAGAATTATGAAAAAGCATTTGAGATTCTCAGCTATAGGTTAAGCAATTATAGGGATTCTATTTATCAATTTATCAAATTTGGCTATGAAGTCTCTCATAGGCTCATGAGGCTCTTTCTTCATCTGTGTAAGTTGAGCCAAAAGTGTGTGTGCATCTTCTACAAGTTTGAATCTAGCTTCAAACTTAGCTTTGAGAGTATTCCAATCAGTCACTGATTGAGCCTATAGATGATAAAACCAATCTGAAGCAGCACCTTGTAATGTTTCTATAAAAAGCTTGACTGCTACATCTTCAAATTCTACTCTGATTACTCCACAAGCTATGCTAAAAGCTGCAATGTGCTCATTAGGATGAACTTTCCCATCACCATAGAACTTGGGGAAGTTCTTCCTTGAACTGCATGAAAGCTCATGTAGAGGTGGAGTAAGATTGAGAGGATTAAAAGCATTACCCCAGGGGCCTTGAACTACCATTGTAGGATTATGAAAAGGAGGGATAACAAATCTCAGAGGGGTAATTATATTCAAAGCTTTATCAACAACAGAAGTAGATACTTCGTCTGGCAATGGAGATCTAACTTTAGTAGGAGGAAAGCTCTTGGTTCGTTAGAGATGAGATGGTGAAGGAAATAGATCAAAATCACTTTGTTGTACCAACTCGAATATAGGGTCAATGATACCTTTAGCCCTTTGGCTTTGTGTATACCTTGAATCTGCTAGATTGTGAAACAAAAATGGAAAAGAATTGACCTTACTTCAGTTAAAGCTTGAGGCTTTAAATTGTGTGTTATTTCCCAATTAGTATGGAGGTGAATGGATAGATTATAAATGGATAATGGATATTATATCCCCAGTAGAGTCACCAAAAAATTATTGGTTGAATATTTTGTCGATCAACGTACTAATAAATAAAATAGGTCTGATCACCAAAGTAGGAAGATTATTCATCCAAATGTGTAGATTTACCACATCAGAAGGGGAATGATCTCTTCTCTCATCAAGGGGAGGTTCCTTATAGGCTATATATATATATATAGAAAATAATACTGAAGGGTATGACAAACCATCCATCTCTCTTTCTTTAGAGATGATGTATGCAGATCATAGGAGAAACTCAAGGAATATGATAGAAAGCACTCCTCTTCTTTCAGAAGTACTATTTAACAAGCCAAAATAATACTCTAGGTAGTAACAACAAAATGTAGCAAAAGATTTAATAACTAGCAAATTGAGATGTAGCACAAAGTCTCCACCTAAATCACTCAAGAGTAAGATATGAAGGACAATGAGGGCATAAAGTCTTCCCAAAGTCCTTTACACAGAAATGAAAAGAAAACACACTAAAAGGAAATTATGGGGGCACAAAGTCTCTCCACAGTTGATTCTTCAAGACACCTTTCTAACTAATTTCACTAATCTTGCTTGTTGAATTAAAGGAACATAAAATAAATCAAGGAAAAAGACATAAGAATAGTTTCCTCAACAACAAAGATATCATAGCACAAAGTCTGAAAAGTCACTTGCTTTCTTATTCCAGTAATAAAATATGATCAACAAACTAAGCTCAAAGTCTCAGAAGTACCTTTCAATTTGGGGAGAGTTTCATTCTGATTGTCAAAAAAAAGATATTTTACAATAACAAGAGAGTCCATTATATAGTTTCTTCAAGGACTCGAGAATAGTAACACATCATGTTGCATTGGAATCTGTTAAGAATATAGGCTGGAACTTAAGGGCATTTTACCCTTTTGATTTTATCAATGTAGGGAAACAAGTTACGATTATTGAAAGTTTGCAACTTTCAATGTCCACCTGGTGATTTGATATTACCTTCATCATTCCCCCTTTTTTGGTTAATTGAATCGGGTCCTAGATTTAGTTTGTTATTCTATTCCTTCCTTTCTTCCTGTTGGTCTTGGCCTTGAAATCTATGAATGCATTCTGGTCTATAGGTTCAAAGGATCAATGGCTATTTTGTTGTCTTGAATTTGACATCTTCAGGCACATCACCCCTTTGTCTTCTTTCAATTTTTCTATTTGGTGCTTTCCTAGATTGAATTTTCGCTTTCAGGCCTTAAGAAATAACCTATTTTGGGTTGAGAAGAACTCCCCACAAGTTATCTACCCTTTGGGTGGTCTTTGAATGGCCTTCGGGCTTTTTGTTTTACATCTTCCTGAAGGGAAGGTGACCCTTCAGCTTTGAGGAAGTATCCTTCAAGTTGGCAGCCGAGAGTCCCCCGTAAGGGCACCTACCCTTTAGGGTCTTTTGGTGGCCTTTTTCTTTATAGTCTTCGCAAGATTTCCTCGGGCTTTCTCCGTGGACAAATTCCCATGGACAAAAAGTCTGTGGAATTTCCATTTGCCTTGGTTATTATCCTTCAAGTTTTTTATGCCCGCAACTACTTTTTGAATTCTTTTAGACTTTTTATTTGAAGGAATTCATTCAAACAAAAGTCTGAAAGAATTATAACTGTCTGCCGTAAACAAAAATTTTGAAGGAATTTACCTTTGCGGCCTTCTTCAAAAATGACCCTTATGAAGGGTGTTTTTATCGATCAAGTGCCTTCCACAAGGACACTTGTCCTTTGGGAGGATTCTTTGAACTAAGTTGATGATCCCTTTGATTGAACCAAATGTTGAACCATTTCATTGAACCAAGCTGATGAACTACGTGGTTGAACCAATCGGTTGAACCTCTTCATTGAACCAATTAGTTGAACCTCTTCATTGAACCAAAATGGTTCAAGCCGATGGTTTAAACTAATGATTCAATTAAATGAACCAAAGCAATGAACTAACTATTGAATTAAAAGATGATGAACTAACTATTGAACCAAGTTTTGGTTTAATGGTTCAAACAAAGCCTTGAACCAACTGATGAACCATTTGACATTGAACCAACCATTGAACCAAATGCATTGAACCTACTGCTGATGCTTGCTGATGGAGATTTTAATTTAAACCAAGGTACTAAGATAATCCTAAAAATTACCAAGTGTTAGAAATCAATTCTTTTGATTGAACCCACATGTAGAAGTAGTGAAGCCCATTGAACTTGTAGAAATGAACCTGCGTGTAGAGTCCGTAAAAATCAAGTCTATAGAAATCAACCTATAAATCCCATTGAACTTGGTTTGCAAAGTCTGTAGATTACCTCTTCTTACTGAGTCTATAGATTTTCTCTTCCTATAGATTCCATATATTTAAACCTGCAAAGTTCATAGATTTTTTAGAAGCTTGAAAAATGAAAAATTCGAATGTCCAGGACAAATTTTAAAAAGGGAAGAGACAATTTTGGTCTGTAGGACCAAAATGGTTCAAATGTTGTCCCAAAAATGAGTGATATTTTTGGGGGAAAACATGACCAATGGAAATCATTGGGGTATTTTTTTCTACCCATAAGGTAATATTTAACTTTGTATACCATGCTCTTTGATTATCTTCCATTATTCTCGTGATGATCCTAATTAAGTTCTTGTTAGTAGACTCTGCTAGTCCATTACCTTATGGATAGTGATTTTATGAAGATTTAAGATAAATACCATGATTAATATCCCATTCTCATACCTTTTTACTACTGAATACCAAATAATTATTTGATATAATAGTTTAAGGGACTCCAAAATGAGTCATTAAATTGTCATAGAATTCTAGAACTGAATTCTCATTTACCTCCTTCAATGGAACTATGTCTACCAACTTGGTAAAATAATCCATGGATATCAAACCCAACTTATTAATATAAATTTATGGAGGATGAATCATTACAATGAAGTATAAACCACATTATAGGAAGGGTTACTCAATCTGAATAGGCTCTAAAGGCATATCATCTAGTCTCTATTTTACTATAAACATTGCACACTTGACACATATCCTAATAAATGTACTTACATATTTTAACAAATTAGGACAAAAATATCCATATATTATGATTTTTTATACTATATTCTTGGTTTCAAAATGGCCTCCTGAAGGACTATCATGAAATTGCTCTAAAATCTTGTTAATTTGACTAGTTTCAACACATCTTAAAAACATACCTTCAATGTCCTTCTTGAAAGGAAATCCATCAATAAAGATGTAATGTATTGATTTAAGCCTGAATTTTATCCTTTTTTATGCATTTAACCCCATAGGACACTTTCTTATTTGGATGAATCTGCCAATGTCTTATGTCCAACTGAAAGGAGAGATAGTTACAGTTGCATATTGGGTGTTTTGAATTATCAAAATCACCTCTTCTTCTTCTTATTTCACATGTGCTAAAATATGTTTAAAAATTCCTCTACCTCTAAATATATTTGTAACCTTCACTTTAATATCACATTTCATGCACTTGATCACCCATCCATCCCTATTTTCACTTAAGTCTTTATTAAGGATAAAATCTTTCACACTAGGATGAGTTGTGATCAGAAAGATATTGTTATTGGAAACCAAATGTCTGAATTTTTTCAAGCTTCATATAAGCACATGATTTTCAACAAAATAATACCTCTCTTTATATCCCTCTAATTCTTGATTAAAAAAATCAATGGTTTGATCCAAACCTTTATTATTTTGTTGCAAAAGCATGGCATAAATTATACTACATGTAGAGAAAGAATATATAAAGAAATCCTTAGTGAAATAAGGATTGAGCATGGTATGATCTTGGTTAATGGAATTTTTTATGTCCTCAAAACTTCTCTTACCATCTTTTCTCGATGTGAACTCTTGATGTTTCTTAAGCATATGAGTGATTGGCCTTACCAATTTTGTAAATCTAGGAATTAACCTCCGAATGAAATTGATCTTTCCCAAGAAGCTTTGAAATCCCTTCTTGTGTTTAGGAAATCATAGATCAAGGATTGATTTTATTCTTTCAAGATCAATGTAGATTCCAACTTTGGACACAACATGTCCAAGAAGTCTTCCCTCATACACTGTAAAGATGCATTTTTTTGGATTCAAAGAAATTCCAAATTATCTACATCTATCAAAAACCAATCTCAAGTATGTTAGATCATTAGTCTCTTTTAAAAATAAAATAATATAATCAAGATAAATAATAACTATTTCACTCAATATCTCATAAAAATCAACATCCATTACCATTTAAAAAGTAGTTCCAGCATTAGAGAGTCCAAAGGGCATCTTCTTATATGCACAAGTACCCCATTTAGTTGTGAATGCTATTTTGTATTGGTATTTCTCCTCCACCTATATCTATTTGTAACCTAAGTATCCATCCATTAGAGAGAACCTTTTTAAACCTGAAACTCTTTGCAAAATATGATCCATGGAGGGAAGAGGATAGTGATCTCTCAATTATACTCTATTGAGATCTCTAAAATGTACACAACCTTATCTCTCCATTCTTATTTCTAATAGGTAAAATATTTTAAACTGATGTAGAATGATTGATATTAAATTTTATATTGGATTCAGTTATCTTTGTAAGTTCCTTTCTCATGAGGATTTCAACCTTGGGGTTTATTGGCCTTTATTTCTATCTTATCTTTTTTCATCTTCAAGTTCAATTAAATTGGGATCAAAACCTTTAAAATAATTATATTCCCATGTAAAATCATCCATGAAATCCTTAAAAAATGCTATGAAATATTCTCTCTCAGTATTAGTTTTCACTTTTCCCAACTTGACTAGCTTACCTTCAGCTATGGTAATTTGCTAATAATGTTAATTTATAGTAGAGATGCTTACCTTATCATTTATTAGTTGATCATATTCATTGAATATTATTTATAAAGTCACTAAAACTTTAGGTAGCTTATTTTATCTTAATTTCTCAATCTAATCCTCATATTAGATTTACAACTTATCTTGATTCTTTGGGAAAAATTCTACCTCATTTTGTAAGAAACAAGTAATCTTTTTGTCACTATCAAAAAATTGATAACTTAAATCACTATTTATAATTGAAGACCTGCATACAACCTTCATCTAGGATTGATATTTAATATCCTTGAGCTGATCCACAATTCCATATTGTGATCCTATGGTAGCTAGTTTATATGCATGTTAATTGGCTCCTCTAGGAATGAAGCGAATATCAAATGCCTAAAAGTCTTCCATAAGGTCAAAAAATCTATATTTATAGGCAATTAGAAGAGAATTATTTTATACATTATGAACTCTAACATTATAAAATACCATTTCACTACCACCTTTCACCTATAAAAGTTCAATACTCCTCTTTCTTTCCCACTATAGACCATGAATAAGTGCTTCATACTCTACAATATAAAATTTACAACTAGAATAAAATATTACATAAGAGTAATACCTTTTATTTTGATGAGAAAATAACATAACACCATCTTGACTTTAATTATTTGATCTATATCCATCAAAGAAGAGACTCCACACTCCTTGATCCTGAATTGAGTTAGTGAGACTAGGCATTAAGTCACCTTCTTCATGCATATAGTAGACACCAACAACTAATTTTTCAAAAATTTTGTAGGGGTCATATCCATGATTATCATTATCCCATTCTTAAGGGAGTAGACTAGTATGCCTTCAAGTGACTTATAATATTCTTGATCACTGATATGTTCATCTTCTTCTAAGATACTATAATCCACATTTGACATGTTTTACATATAAGGTTCTAGATGAAATATGTAAATACGCTCAAAATTTATTGTGACTTTGGTTCCATACCTAGTTCTAAAAACCATGTAACACCAATCAAAATAAATATATCCTCCTATTTTAGCAATAAAATCTCTTGATAAGCATAGTGAAAATTAAGGAAGAAGATCAACAACAACCACATCTTGTGTAATGGTAAAATTTGGACAAGAATCAAGTATGACCTTAAGATATCTAAAAACACCTACAGTATCTATAAGAGACCCATCTAATTTAAATACTCATTTCTCATGAGGATCATACTTAAGTCCTAGTTTGTCAACTATTGATTTAGGCATAATATAGGTACTAGCCCTACTATCAATAATACAATTATGAACTAGATAATATACTATGACAATTAAAAGATAAAACGGAGGCAACTTGATCACCTTTGGATCTTGAGGCTCAATAACTTGATTAGAATTTTTTAGAACAATACTTACTCTTTCTCTTTCTAATTGTCTACATGGGACATTGAGCTTTGAAAGATCTTCTTGAAGGAGGTCTTTTTGACCTAGAATTAGTAGTGTATCCCACATATAAATAGAAAGAAAAGACTTATTCATTTGATCTATAATACTAAGTGGAGAACTGGCTATCCTAAGATATAATTTAGCAATAGAAGTGATACCTAAATATTAAGTGAATTGTGGAATGAAAGGCCCTTCAAATTTTACCCCTTACCATCTTATACTTATTAATTTGATGTCTTTTGAAGAACTTATTGAGTGGTTGTCTTATGAGGTGGATTATAAGGAAGAAGAGATACCTTTTTAGGACTTAAACCTTCCCAAATTACCCTTTTTATTATATCTACTATGGGATACAATATAATTATCCACATTGGACATATTTTGACCTTGATTTACTACCATATGATCAAAATAATTCTAACCTTCCTAAAAGTTGACAAATGTGGTTTTAGTAGGTAATTTGTTACTACCTTCTCCTTGATAATTTGGCACCTCAACTTTAGTGAAAGAAGAAATGTCTCCATGTGGTATAGAAACTTCCTTGTGTTGAGAAGGTGGCTGATTATCATGTAGAGGAGGAGATGAACTTTTTTCCATAGAAGATTGTTCAGAACTATCATTTTTTGGTGCCATTGACATGTTATTTTTTTGATCCCCTTGATTATTCCATTATCCTTCTTGAGCATAGTTTCTCTCATTTGGACCTAAATCTCAGGTATTGCTTGGAGCATTGGGATTATATTGCTTTGATTGAGAATTTTACCATTGTCCTTGTTGATTAAACTAATAGGGAGGCCTATTATACTAATAATTTTGATTAGGATTCTGGTAAGGCCTATAAGGTGGATGTTTTTTCCTTTTCATTAACACAAAATTATTGTTTTGATCCTTAAGTAAACTTTCTATCTTCCCTAATATATCAATCTGATGGTCTTATATTTGATAAAGACTTGTTAAATCTGATATTAGAGTAATAATAGGAGTAGGAAGATGAATATCTTGAAATAAAGGCATAGGTGATCTTGGATACAATTTACCTACTTGTATTAATCCATTTTCAGCCCTTATGGATACTTCATAAACCTCTGGTAAAGTGTTTCCTCCCATGGATTGGATCATGACCACCACATCTAAATTAAGAGCTTTAGATAGTAAAAAAATGCATAGTTTGGAATAGGTTTGATAATTATAGCAATCTTATTCTATATTTTTTGAAACCTATAGTTGAAATCCACCATGAATTCATGAGGAAACCTATTTATTTTAGTTAGCTGCTCCACTAATGAAAAATGACCACTTTACTTTTATCCTCAAATTACTTACATGGGACTTCTCCAAATTCATCCTAGTTGTTAATGGATGTAGGTGTCAATCCTCTCTACCATTGAAGTGCCTTGCCTTCGAATGAAGTTGACAACAACCTCATAGCTACATTTTCTTGAGTCACATTATGCACTAAAAAAGATTAGATATATATAAAATATGTTCTATATGCGTAATTATATTTGATCCTATAAAATAAGGAAGAGACTTCAAGGAAATAACTAGAATATCATAAAATTGACTGATGTTTAGAGGGATGCCACCATTAAAAATCATAAAGGCTTCTCTTTTGGGAACAACCATCTAGGCTATGAGATTCACAACAATGTTTGTCTAGATAATATTTATCTAAATAGGAGGAGTTATTTTGATAATAATAGGGAAAATTGGTGTTGTAGGATTTGCATTAGACTAAGAAGCTTTCTTTTTCTTTGCTAATTGGAAAGATAACTTAGTGAACTCTATCTTTTTCCCTTTTGAAAAGGATCTTATAACCACTCTTGGTGGTATGAAATGTATGTAAATCTAAAAATAACACCTTTGAATCTTACTAATATATAAAATATGTAGATATATGCTTTAATTATAGTAAGTATTCCCAATAGGAATTCTATAACTATTAGTAACTCATATATCACCTAGTTGAAATTGGACTACTTAGATCTTATTCATATCTTGACTAACATTGGAATGGTTTAAGGCTATGGGATACCTATATCTAGACCAGAACTCTAGTTGTTGGGCTAGCTCCTATGAATATGTGAATTTTTGATTAATTAATAAACCTACTTGATGTTGGGATGAAAAGAGTAAGGAAAAAATTGAAAGGGAAATTTATGCTATGATGGTGATGCACCTGAATAGTGATTGATCCTCTATAAATTTTGAAACTTAGGCACACATATAAATCAAACTAGAATAATTTGTCAATATTACTTTCTTAGATCAATCATAAACATTAGTTTTTAAAATGAAGGTTTGAAATAATTTATGCAAATTGAAATATGAGGAATGAAGGTCTCTAAAGACACTACATACTAACATTCTTCAACATAATTTATGTTCTTAAATCTTTAAGTGAACTATAAAGGATGAAATCATAGTATAAGGTGAGGAAAGGACCTAAACAATGAGATAATTATCAAACTTGTATGAAAATAAAAAATAAAAATTACACACTACAACCAATAATTAATCTACAATAACTTTATTTATTGACTTCTAGTGTAAGTTACAATTTATATATAGTTTCTCTATACTAGCCTGAGGGATCCTAAAAATTATCATAAAGGATTGAATATATCTAAAAATATAAGAAATATAACTAATGTGTCATAGAGGAGAGAAGGATAATTCAACTATATATTGACTCAAGTCAATCTTCAATTATAATTTGCAAATAAAAGTCATTTGGACTTATCCTTGTGTTTAGTGTCTTACATGATGATTGTATGAAATTTGCATTGTATTTTGGAATTGAAAACAAGGTGGTGGGACCCTTTTTTCTTATCCAATTTCATCCTTTAGGATGATATGCAATTATTAATTTAGACAACTAATATGAAAGTGATTTAACTCATGACTAGAAATCAAAATGAGTTACGCATGTATATGAAGTAGTTGAAGCCTAGTTAACTCAATACAAGGACTAGTTAATCTTGTATATGACATCAAGGATAAGTTTTTCATGATGTGGACTAGTTGAAGAGGAATGAAAAATCCACCTTAGATTTTAAAAATAATCTTCTTCACCATTATCTTCACTTAATTGATTAAATGGGCCTAGTGTCCTAATATTTTACGCTTGGTGGCAATTATAAATTGAAAAATACCTTGAAATTATGAAAATAGGATGAATTTAGGACATAAAAAAATTCATTATTTCATGAAATTGGTCTTTCTTGGAATGAAACATCTACAAATTAGTCAAATAAGTTGACTAGGCTACCTTTTCCTTCATTTCCTGCAGAGTGGCTATTTTGAATGAGATCTCATGATAAATTTAAAGAGTATTTATGATAATATAATTATTTAAGGATGAAATTTTTTTCCAAACTTCATTCTCAATGGATTGAAATTCTTGTAAACTACCTTTTACTTCTCTTTTGTGCTCTTTTCTCTCAAATATTTATTTTTTACCAAATCCATACAACATCCATATGACCAATGGCCATGTAAATTAATCTATGAGAGTATATTTAATTATATAAGTTATATTAAATAGGTTTCAATGATTTTAGATTCATAATTATTCAATTTTCCATAAATAGGTCTACTAGTGGGGTTTTACAAGGGTTTAAGAGTGTTATGGGCTCTTCATGATTATTCATAAATCCTGGGCCTAAAAATTCTAAAATAATGAAAAAAAATGTGAGTTTATTATTCAATTTAACTCCCCAATATTCCTAATCATCCCATGCAAAAAGTGTGTATCAGGGTGAACATGTGAAATCTCATCTCAAAGTGGAAAATAGGCTCTTCAAGTAGTGTCTAGTATTCCTGCACCAAGATGATCAATTATACTACTTACCTATGGCTCAAAATTAGAATACATGTCTCTTATGACCTTAATATGATTATAATGATGATTTGGAGTGCCCCCATGACCTTGAACTCTTTTTAATGGCCTTGTCTAGTGTTGTCAAGAATAAACATAGGTGTCTACATAGTTTGTTCAATATATTGAATTCATTATGAATTTAGAGGATCTTATGTAATGTTTTAAACATTAATTACATGTATATGATTATTTTTAGTCATGATATAGGATTGATCAGGCCATTCCTCTTCACCCTACATAGAAACAACTCTTTATTTTGACCTATAGACCTATGTGTTCATGGAAATGAACCAAATCACCCCTCTTGATGGTTTTATAAGTGTTATTATGAGATTTTAGGAGCCTATATTTATTCTCAAATAATATTAATGTGAAATTACCCATTCCTCCCTTGATTTATAGCTTAAAATCAACTTATTTAGCCTAGTCCATATAGTGAAAGTAATGTACTTGTAAAATAATTGGTCATGTAGGTTCTCAAGTGAGTTTATAAGACCTTAAATTTCATTTTATATCTCAATTTCATCAACTAGATGTAATATATTTCTTTCTTTCCATCAGGTGGTTATGAGGGTTTTGCAAGGGTTTTAGAGGTCTAGGTGTTCTTAAGGATTGTTCATAGTGTACATAACTCTAATGAGAAAATAATTTAAATGAAAATTTATTATACTAACACCCTCATAATTTGTTAAAATAATGATCTCCCATGCAAAAGGCTCTTCAATATCTCTACATGATGAAATTGGGCTTCAAGAGGCTACCAAGACTATGTATGCAAGAAAGAAGCCTAAGGAGTGGTGTCAAAATAGGTTTTATGAAAATTTATTCACTCCCATAGTTTATTCAAGGATAAAATGACCATCCAACATGTCTAAATGTCCATAAAATGGATAAAAGGTTCATGTAAGAGCCAAAAGTATGATTATGTGCCTTGAGGGTTTTGTGTCCGTCTGCTTGATTTGACCCTCAAGGGAATGGTTTGCATATATTTTTTAGTGTTATCAATATTTAAAGTAAATTTTAATATTTAAAATCATCCTCCAATTCTTTAAAATACTTTCCAATGAATTTTTAACCCTCTTTTCACTTGTATGTACCCTAATAAATTTGCGTGTTCCAATAATGACTATGATTAGATAGGTAAATTATTGTGTAAAAATAGTATTTAATCTCATAAAATTACCTAAAAAATATTATTTATATTTATATTAATTAATTATGACCAACTCCACCAAATTTCATGCTTAAAGGATGCATATTTTGGCATGTAGGCTCTTTTTACCAAAACCTAGCTTGAGCTACCTACTTGATCTAGTATCAAGACTAAGTTATCCTAGTTTTCACCTTGGTTTATACTATAACATGATTAATATTATTTTAAATTATATTGAACTCCTTATTTAAATGTTTTCATCTCTAATTTTTCAACTTACAACCTCGTTCCGCCTATGTATGACCTTATATCCTCAAAGAAATTCCCTATGGTTGTGTATTAAGCACTGTTGTGGGTAACCTTGATGTGATTTAGAGATTTTTGGTGATAAATTTATATTTAATTAGTGATTTAAATATTATTAATTTAAATTTTTTCATCCTTCATTGTTTCTTTCATAGCCTATTGACTCTTCAAATAATGTTTTAGGCCTTTACATAGTCAAAATCTATAAAATCTTGTACTGTCACCTTCAACTTCATGATTGGAAGTGACTTAATGGCTTGAAAAATGTCTTGAATATGTAATTTTATCACTTTTACTTGGTAAATTCACATCATGTGTCAATTTTATTAAATTATCTTATGTTTGAACATTGAGGGTATATGACTGTGTTAGAAGAATTATTATGTATGGTTATAGGTGATGCCCACAATTGACCTTGACTTTGAATAATGCACTATTAACCCTCTTGATCATGTTGATATATTGATTATCCAACTCATCATTTTATTCTTGAATCATCATATTTAACCTTAATACTCCTCTAAAGACTACTTTTCCATAATCCTACTTACCGACTTGAAGAAAGGCATGTTTTCATGTGGTTATAGGTGTACATTTTGGGGGAAACTTGACTATAGATCAATATCATGTGAATTTCATCACTAAGATGAAATATTTTTAAAAAAAATTAGACTCTTCATATGGTTTAATCCTTATCAACCTTTATAATATTTTAAAACCTTACAACCTCCATGCTTGACTGTCAATAACCTTGAACAATCCTCTACCTAGTTGCAGGTGTAGCTTTAATGAAAATGGATGTTCAACTGAGTTTGGATCCTTTATGTCTCCTCAAAATTACAAAAATTATATTAATTAATTTCAATATATTAAACTCATCAAATTTTCACCATTCCTTCATTATAAAAATAAACTTATCCTATATAGACCACTGTGCATGATGTGATGTTCTTTGTATTGATTGTGATAGGTTCTAAAGATGCTTTGGGATTTTTGAAAATACAAAAAGTGTCCATGAGTTGATATAAATATTATGATCTAATAAAAACTTAAATACTCTCTCTTTAAAGGTCTCCATCATGGAAGTCTCCCTTAAAGCACTATCTTTCTTTCTTGACTTTAGCTCATTCTTGACTATCTCTAGGATGATTATAGGTCTCTTTTTCTTGTTCTTCCCAAGCCATTTCAAAAACTTAGAATGTTTTTTTATTTTTATTTTTAATTATTTGGCCACTTTATACTATTTAGGCATGAATTTGGTTACCCAGGTAGCCTCCAAAATCCTATACAATATCTTAAGACTGTCAGACCCCTTATTATAACATATTTTGACTTGAAACCAAGCTTGCAGGTGTCTCAAGGAGACTTTATTGATTTATTAAATGTTTATTAATTGGGATTATATGATGAATTAAGGGAAAATATGGATTTAAAACCCTTTTATAGCATATTAATCTTCATTTATGCATTGATATTATGACCAAACATCTTAAAATACTATCCTTTATCATTGTAGATGACTGTGATTGTACCATCTATATAGACAAAGGATGAATAAGGCCCTAAGTAAGGCTCAAAACATGATATGATCATTTTAATTCTCTTATTTCAACTTGAGGAGGTATTTTTATCAAAGACCTTCAAAATACACCTTCATTATCTACCTTCATTTGAACTTTCATAACAACGCTCATAATTATTGGTGCCCTGATTATAGGTCATCTTCTTGGTTATAGGTGGTGGTTTCAAGGTATGCATGACCTATTTTAGTGACAATTATTCCCTTCACTTTTTATTGACTCCTCTTTGTGATGGATTCATGATATGGATATGAATTGAAGGGGGAATGATGAGGTGAGAAGATGGAAAAACATGAATGAAGGGTGAAAAGAGCATGAACATAGTAAGGAATGGCTATGTATGATAGTGAGGATGGAGATGATACAAAAATAGGGTGACAAGAGATAATATAAATATTCCAAGACTAACTTGAGAGTCCTATACAAGCATATAGTTATTCTCTACCACATAAGTCAATCTGGAGGCCAATCAAGGAGGATAAGAAGGAGAAACTAAATCCTATAATATGATAAGTACCTTAACAAATGCTAAAAAACCTTAACATTTACTAAAAGGGATTTTTGAGATGCTTGAGAACACAATCATGGGATTTTGATATGAAAATTTTGAATAGTCTCTTGAGAACTTACACGAAGGACATATGAATATGATGGAGATCCCTTTCAAGAAGAAAACAAGAAATTTTGAAACCCTTTCTATCTCATGAACCATACACATTCTCTTTTAGAAGGATGAAAAATGATTTATTTTTACTCTCTTGTCTTATTATGCTCTATTTTGTCCTCACACATGAGATAAAGGATTGATGGCTTCCATGGAAAGGTGATTCATATCCTTGAGAATCCTTGTAATCTTGAGTTTTCTTGATATGTTGTCTTAACAAGGAGAAATTGCAAAAAATTGACTACCTTCCTGGATGCAAGATTACTAATGTATGCCTTGACTTAAAATGGATGATTCATGAAGGAGATATGACCAAATTAAGAACCTCTTACTCTAGAAAGAAGTTCCCTAAGTCTAATTTCTTTTGCCAAAATTGTAGACCTAGATTTTCTCTTTCATGGTTGTACCACCAATAACCCTGAAGGTATCTCTCTCTATGTGCAAACAAGTAAGGCAAATAGAAGGGACTAGTTTTGGGATTTTTTTCATCCTTTTTCCATGAAATTCATTTAAAACCCCTATTATTCCCTTATGTTCCTGTTCATGAGCTCCACCATATAGAATGGATGTTTAAGGCCATACTTTGCTTGAAATATGTATGAAAATGGATTTTTTTGCCTTTTATTCCTAGCTTAAGTCTTACACCAAAAAAAATATAACATGATAGAATTAACACGAGTCATAATACATGTTAAGACAAGTTGTAAGTCATTTTATAGCTTTATATGGCTAAAATTGGTATGTGGGAGCCTAAAAAGACACTTTTCACACTTAAATTGCCTTAAGTGACTTTTTACAAATATGAAACTTTATGAATAATATAATTTTAGATAAAAAAATGTTTTATAAGGTATTTTGACTAATTTTATGGCCTTTTAATACCATATTTTACATTTAAATACCAAAATTTGTCCCTTTTTGGCAAAATAAATGTAGTTTTTCAAAGAACAACTGCCACTAAATATCAAATAAGCATATTATAGCCTTTTAAAAGGATTAAAATAAAATTTTGATGCATTTTTATCACATTTTAAATTTTATATATAATTTCATACCTTTCATGTACCAAATTATGCTAGAAAACTTCATGACAAATCATGAACTATCCTATTTTTGTAATCTTCCTCAGAAGACTTTCAAATCATAAAATAACTTGAAACTCTAAAAAAAATCAGAGTGACACATGACACTACAAACATGACACTGAACAATCCAATATTCACTCGATAGATAAGACACTATGATGACCATGAAAAGTTTTTTATTACAAGAGTTGGTATTTGGCCTTGACAAGCCAAATTACCAACAATTTTGATAGTAATTCTCCAAAGAAGACTAGTGAATACAAAAATGAACTCAAAGTAAAATAGTAATAATGAAAAAATTAACTAAATGGTTGGGTATTTTGCCCATGTCAAATGTCACTAATCAGAACATTTTTTAACAAGGTTTCATCAAATGACCTTATGATTAATCACCAATATTTCAAACCATAATGACCTTTATCAAGTCATGATAATAAAGGAGCTTACCAATAATGATTCCATATTTTCATTATGAAGATTCAAAATCCTTTCCATGTTTAAAAACTTAACCAAAAATATCAACATGAACTAATTAATGTCAAACATAAAAACAAGCACATACCTAAATCAGGTTTTACATTTTGATCAAGCATCACAAGGCACAATTAGTCCCAATCAATTAGGTCCTTAATTATCAATAAAATAGTGACACAGAGAACTAGTCATTAAAAGCACAAGTTGATATGAAACATAAGGTGGATGAACTGATCTCTCATTTACCTTTTTACCCATGTACCTATATGAAGTTGTGATAACTACTATTCTAGGCCCAAACCTAGTTCATATCACATGGTTATTACCTAAAGTCATATAAATAGATCAATAATACAAGTATAATAAAATATAGACCAATTTAAGTATAGATATGAAGATATATAATCATAAAATAAAATTGTATCACCAAAATAAAAATTAAATAACTAAAATAGTAATAATTTTAGTGTAAAATGTCTCAATATTCCCAAATGTCTCATAATAAGTCAACATAGCACAAAAAATTGTTGTACGTTAAGGTAGGATATAATAAGAAATATAGTTATTCTATGTTCATCTCTATATCTCCTATTTTACACCTCATTTTGGGCTTACCAAGATGATTTTTATTATTTCACTCTTCTTTAAGGTGAAAGTTTAGAATTATCTAATATTATCGGTCCTTAACTTCTCTTTTTTAATTTCTATGTGTAAGATATGTTATGTTAATTATTTACTTTCATTCACTTTATTTACTTTCATTTATTGACTATATTGCATAAGTGTGCATATATTCTTTTTTAAATCCTTGTGTCATAATGGTATCCATATGTATTTTGTGCCATGACCAAGCCTATGTAAATTTCATGAATCACTTATGTGGAAAGGTTATTAAATGTATGTATATGTTACTTTCAGTTGTTCACATACCAACATTTATTCTAGAATTTCATTTATTTATTTTATATTTATCTTTCCCAAATCACCATCTCACATTACACTATTTATACAAATGTGGATATTTAGGTGGGGTATATGTATGAACTATTATTTTCCATATTATATCTTAATGGTGATATCTATTATAGTAATCATTAGTGCATCAATATCCCTAATTGCATGGCATAAGGAGTACATTAGGAAAGGGTTGGGTTCAGATTGTAGTAGTATGTTAGATATTTTTAAATAATATCTAGTCACACATACATCACTATTATCCTAACCTTGCCTAAGTCTCTTTTCCTTTTTCCTTATTTATCTCTTTTCCTATAGTTCTATAATATCCATGTATTTCCTTCTATATTTTCACTACCAGTACAATTGTTTACCACCTATTTATCCTTAAAATTTATCATTGATATGGTTATATATCTAATATTTATGTGGTTTATAACCATTGATAATATAATATTACGTCTTTTTTACTATATCATTAATGACAATATAGTACTATGTTGGTTGATATATTATTATATTAATTTGGGTTGATCCCATAAAATTGTAATAAAAAACTATTTATTGGTTTTAATTCATTCATGTAAGGGTCATAAATATCATTTATGACACACACAACAATAATCTTCTCTACCTGCATTCATTTATCCCCTTAATCAGTATAAGGAAAAATTAATGAAAAATGACTTATTCTTGTAGAGGTCAATTATTACTCAAGATAATTGAATATCAATAGGATTAATTTGAAAAAAGGAGGTAGCCCTTAGTATCTAGGTTCATTAAATAATGAAACTTATGTCTTAATCATTTGTATTTGAGATAATTACTTAAAATAACTCTTATAAAGTACCACTAGATCGAAGGGGGAAATAATATGTTCATAAGTCTATTTATGCAGCTTCATAAAAAATATACAATAGTTCACATGTCTAAACCCACTCATTTTAGGATCATAAAGTTTAATCCAATGCATGGTTTTTAGGTATGTAGTTTTTCCAATAACCAAGTATAATTCACACACACACACACACACACACACACCCCTCACTCGATGACATCATCCTTGTAGTAAAATTGATATTACCTATTCTACCAAAATAATCTAACTTAAATATGTAAATTTACAATGATGATATTTTAAAGTATATTACTTTGATAAAATACATCAAATAGGATGGAAAGGGTAAGGCAAAAAGGATTATTTTTAGATTTCATGGTTATATTTTCTTGATTAAATCAAACACTTAGTGAAATTTATTAAAAATTATCAAGTGTTCATTAAGTTTAACATTCACTCAACTTTCACATATATAACATATATTTTAAGGGATTTGTGAACATATTCTCGTATAATCACTTCATGTGATAAATTTACCATAGTGAATTATAATTAGGATATTTAGATATAGTAATTTAAAATGTAAAGATAAGCCAAACAAACAATTAAAATATTTATGTAGTTAATTTAACCAATTAAAAATAAAGAAATATACCTCACACAATTATCATTTAAAACATATAATATCTAAAACAATAATATAGACATTAAAGAAGGAAACATTGATAAAATCATATAACATTTTCTAATATTTATTAATCCTACAAAATTCTCTAAACCCTTTCCTTGTTAAAAGGGTTTTAATTATTTTTTCCAAAGAAAAGATAGGCACTACCACATATAAGAGTTTAATGACATGTAAATAAATAATTTCATTTATATAACTATGATAAAAACTAAATCATATAAAATAAACCCTATAGCTTTAAAAGTATGAGACTCAAAATATCATTGATTATCCAAGTGTCTTTAGACTTATCTCCAATGAACTATCCCTCAATAGGCCAATTGTTTGCCTCTAAGTGCCTAAAAAAATTGGAAATATTCATCTATCTGAGATATATAATGATAATCCTTCTAAATAATATTTCTTCCTAAGTCATTGATGTTTCATGATTAAACAAAGGGGTCGAGAGACATACTTTATTTTTTCTGGTCTTTTTTATTTTCTTTGTTTTATATGTGACCATATCAATAACTTGTTGGACACCATATCTATTTTAAATAGCTACCTTTATCTTTAATTAAATCATGAAATTATTGAGATATCCTCCAAATTTTTAGTAGCTATGAGCCTATTATCCTAAAATAATGGTAAATGCATATTTTATTCTTAAACAATTACAAATATTTTCGTAGTGAAATAATTTATATTTATCATCACAACCCTCATATTTTATGATTACTCTTTTGGTTAATACCTCATGCGAATGGAAAAAAATGGACACAAATTGATGTTAAGCATGGTCATGATATTTATTGTTGGTACGAGACTTTTATTTACTAAAAACATAATATTTTTTAACTTATTTTCCATCCTAGTGATTTACATTAAGTAACTATAGTGTTTTTTTTTAAAGATATTTATTTCAAAGCTTGATGCATTAAATTATATAAGTGAATTGAATATTGAGCTAAAATAACTCTCAACACTATTGATAATAGCATCAATGATTATAGATTTAAATTGGATTTATATCCTTCATGAATTTTGCTTTATACCTTGAACAACCTTCTCTATGATCTTACTACAAGATTTAACCATAGACATAGGATATTTTTAAAAGTCTCATCACTTATTTAATACCCCAAAGTTTTGGATACACTTTTACTTTTCATCTTTATCTTATTTTTTAATGATAACAAATACTCTTAAATTTCATGGAGTTTATGGGTACCATATTTTGTAATCCTTCTAGTGGGTATCATTTTTAGTTTTCCCATGGATTTTTAAAATTTTAGCTTAATTTCAATCTCATCATGAATACTAATTTATATTCTTTGTGCATTAGTCAGATACATATTTTGAATCCAATGATATTTATATTCTTCTTTTCCACACTATTTTGTTACTATAGGTGGCATGGGAGATGTGGACTTAGTTTGTAATATGGTTGAAATGAGAAGGAATATTTATGATTAAGTGGAAAGGGTATGGATATATGTAAATTAGGTGGCATGGAATATGATATTAGAGTGCTTAGATTTACTTCTAATTGTGATGAAGTAGGAGAATGAGAAGTAATGGTATATAAAAATTTACTAAAAGGTATAAGTGTTCCAAGAAGACTTATAATTTAAGACATTATAGTCACTATTTGAATATTGAGTTCAACTACAAAAGTTATGGAAACTATTGGAAGAGGGATGTAAAATGTGGAACATGAAATTTTAAAAGTTACTAAAAGACTAGGCATAGGTTGAGTAGAAGTTATTAGAGTAAATACTTTGGCTACATGTTTAGTTTACTCAAGAAGAATAATAATAGAAAGATAAATTGAGACACAATGTCTTGAAGAGTGTATATTTGAGTAAATCCTAGGGTGAATTCATACAAATATAAGGAAAAATGTGTCTCATTTGAATTATCTTCTAAGATCATTGGAAATAAATGGTGAAGTGATATCCAAGAAGAAGAAATTGAAATTAAAGGTGAAAGGAAAATAGATAAAATAGATGAAAACCTCATTATCTAGATGGATGATTCCATTAAAAGGGTTTATGTAGGTTAATATAGAGGAAAAATTGAAATAAATTCATATTAAGATGGGGTTCTATTTCTTGTGGTTATTGTTCTTCTTGAGTAAACTAGGAATATGGTCTTTCTTCAACTTGCTAAGACTTTGATTGCTAAAATTGTGGTTTAAATAGGCATATAACTTTTAATTATTAATAATTATTTGGATTCATGTAGTAACAATCATAGGATGAATATTTTGGTTACAAAATACACTAAAATTTAATCTTAATACTATAAAATTCTTTTGACATTCTATTTTAAGTCCCATTATTTGAACATTTGATCATCCATTTTTAATGACCACTTATGTGCTAACAACTTCTGGACTGGTGGCCTTGTTTTTTAAATGTTGAACTTGAAAAATCTATGTACTTTGATGACAAACCTCTATGCAATTTCTTATTTAGATAACATATCTAGCACTTAGTATGAAAGATTGAGAGGTGAAACCAAACTACCAACTATCATGATTAATGTATATATTTAATAGTAATAATATGATCCAATTTATATGAAAATTCATCTTATTTTATTTGATATATCACACATCTATATCTCATTTATGTGGAAGTATATGGGAGGGTAAAATAATTGTGTCCCCTCTTTAAAATCTTGGAATTTGTGTACATATAAATTATAGTATTGAACATCAATATAAGTGAGGGATTAATTGGTCCACATGGTAAAGTCTATATGTTTTAATATTCCTATGACATAAAAATCATACACAAGGTAAGAAATCATAGAAAAAATGTGACCATCTCTAACTCCTTAGATATTTTCTTCCTATCGTTGATAATCATAGCCTGAATGGGCACCCATAGTTTTCTTACATGAACTATTCAAAAGGATCCATGTACCCTATACATCAAGATCATCCCATATCTAACTCCTATTCTAAATGTATTAATATTGTAAGTATTTATGTATCATTTTTTTACCCAATGTTCAGTATGTTTATCCTAATATTTTAAAACTTACATTAGGTTATTATTTTAAATCCACTATAGGGATACCTCTTGATTATACATAAGTGTGGTATTTGTTATTCTATAACATTTATAAAAATATATCCTAGTGATAAAATCAAAATTGTTCTTCACATCAAGTGAGAAGATTGATTTATCTTAAATACAAACCTAGTTAAATATTATGGAAGAGGTCAATAAAATGGAATACCTCTTGTTTAGACACACATTGATGTAGATTGACCTTCATTATGGTGATGGAATCATCCATATATTAAATCACATCATGTATAGTCTTTTCATCATTTCTCATTGTGTGAAAATCCCACATTTTAAATTGATAAATTTAATGCTAATATTCCACAATGTTGGAGAGAAAGTGACATTTATAAATTCTTAAAGAAAGAGAGAATAATAAGATGCAAATATTATGATTATTCTTGTTCAAAATATTTTTTTAATAATTTTTTTGACTATGAAATCCTTGAAAACTTTTATATCTTTATTGTGAATATATATTAGTAATGTTTGTCATTTTATGAGATTATTTTTTTATATTTACTCAAAATCTTATTATTTCACAATTCAAATAGGAGATCACTTTGTCACATTAGTTCATGAAAATTAATTTCAAAAGATGGTCATTTATTTGATTTATTAATTTTATAATTCCAAATGCCATCATGTTTTAATATTTTGATGTATCTATAGATTGATTCATGAATTTTTCCCTCTATCATCCATGTATCTAGATATAATATATTTAGATTTATGAAGCCTATGAGTCTCCTCATATATAACTTAATCACTATGCATTTTTTGGATGCATTAGATATGGTATTTATGAGTTATAATTTATCTTAATTTAAATGTAACTTAATTTGAACCCTTCACCTATCATTATCATGTGCCATGAACCCATGATATATTTGGGCATGTTATGGTACATCATTTATGTTTCCTTTATCATGAAAAATATGAGTTATCCACATGATGCCTTCTACTTTTGTTGGGTTCACATAGCACTCAAAATATCACATTCACCATGATCTAATAATATTTTGTTTGGACAATTAGGATAATAAAAGTGGTTTCTTATGATTTATTTATATTCACTAATTATATGGAGTTATTAGAATCCTTTAATATTTTTTATGAATATTGTGGACACATGAGTTTTCATAATTTACCCTCTAATATTTTGAGACCATATATTTATTACACATAATCCATATAATATAATTTACTGATATAAATATTATTAAATCATAATATTAAAATCAATATTTTAATAATATCATGATATTTCTAAAGCAGACACATGAAATTTAGTGAATAGCTATAGAGTCACGTAAAACTATTTTGGATAGGTTGATTTGTGTGAGTCTCTTGGATCCATGGAATTTTAAATCCAATGTATAAATGGTTGTGTCTAGTTAAATTAGACATAAAACTCAACCAAACTTATGATTAAATAATTATATAAACATTTTTTTATGAATAATAATCCAAAATAATTAAAGTTTGAGAGAAAATATGAGGTGTCTTCTAGACAATCATAGGGTTCACATTATTTTTAAGTGCAAAATTTACAAGTTAAAAATATACTTTGTTTATCGATGGAAATTATAAGATTTTGTTGTAAATGTATAATTAGGTCCTTTCATAAGGATATCAATTAAAAAAAAGATGTGAACCTTAACAAAAATGCTACAAAGGAGGCCACTTAATATTAAAGGGGAAACCTATGAGGGTGCATAAAGACATGGATATTAAAATAAATTAATTTTTTCTTATGATTAAATTACACTTTAATTATACTATGGAAAACCATGTGAGACCTATTTTGAAAGAAACCTTGATTTCTTTTCTTTTACCTTTTGATTTCATTCACAAATCTATATATCAATTTAAATAGTTTAAGATGCCTATTTATTTAAAAAGAATAATGGAAATTATTAGTCACAAAGAGTGAATTTTTATATAAATCACCATGAAGTGTTTATAACTCATACATTTATGGTTTCATTTATGAAACAAATCAACTGATCAACCCTCAAAAATAGTATATTTCCAATAAATTTATGAACATGTGATGACTTGGCCTAGTATCCTTCCATAGGCATTTGATTATAATATGTTTATCATGTTTTCATAGTACTAGATTAACTATTATTAGTATTAGACTTGTTTCATTGGTATGATGCAAGATGTTCAGGTAGCTATTATGATTAGGGATATCATAGATGATGATCACACTAGATTCATTTTATCTTGATATATGTATACTACTTACATTTGGAATTATTTTATCTTGATACATATATGACTTTTGGACCACTATTACTATCACATGATTAACATACTTATGCATTACCTTTATTTAGTTGGATATTATTAATGGATTTTGAGGTGTTGACATGTTGACTGAAAGTTGATGATCATGTTATATTTAATTTATTGCATTAATGATATATGGACTAGTGGACATAATTTATGTTTTATTATAGTTCAGTATTACTTTATTTACTATCAATCAAGTACTAATGATGTATAATTAGTGTTTGTATGTACCCAAAGTCAGCTAGGTTGGATGTCAATGTTAGCACCTAGGATGATAAAGTGGTTTTTAAGTATTCAGATGTTCTAATAGGTATATTTTATTTCCAATTTGGTCTCTTTATATTATATAATTATGTCACCCTCATTTATTTAGTTACTTTTTTTCATACTTAGTCATGTTATTGTTTAATTGTCATGTATCGATGTGTTATGGGTTAGTTTTATTGAGCCCACTTATACTCCCCATTTCTAATCTCTCTCTCTCTCTCTCTCTCTCTCTCTCTCTCTCTCTCTCTCTCTCTCTCTCTCTCTCTCTCTCTCTCTCTCTCTCTCTCTCTCTCTCTCTCTCTCTCTCTCTCTCTCTCTCTCTCTCTCTCTCTCTAATAAAGTGGTTTTTAAGTAGTTAGATATTCCAATAGGTATATTTATTTCTAATTTGGTCTATTTATATTAGATAATTATGTTACCCTCATTGATGTAGTTACTTTTTTCATACTTAGTCATGTTATTGTTTAGTTATCATGTATCGATGTGTTATGGGTTAGTTTTGTTGAGCCCACTTATACTTCCCATTTCCACTCTCTCTCTCTCTCTCTCTCTCTCTCTCTCTCTCTCTCTCTCTCTCTCTCTCTCTCCTCTCTCTCTCTCTCTCTCTCTCTCTCTCTCTCTCTCTCTCTCTCTCTCTCTCTCTCTCTCTCTCTCTCTCTCTCTACCCTTGGCATCATTTAAGCAAACCATTTTTTGTGATGACTTGGAAATTTAAAGGAACTCACCTAAACCACCATGATATCACTTAGAATATTAATTTGACCTTGTTTATATTTATTTATATGTTCACCACATGATATTTAAAAATTTGATATTTTAATATTATTTAATTTTATTGACTGGTATTTCATGATAATTACTTTTATTATGGTTGGCACATTTCGGTGTATGGTATGGGGGTCAATGATTTGGGGAAGAGTTTTTCTCTCCCCTTGGAATTGAATGTTGGATGGGAATGGGGTATGAGCTCAAATGGAAAAGGGAGCTGCATGGAGTGGAGAGGGGAGACAGAGAAGAAAGGGAGTGGCATGGGGAGGAGTACAAGGTGTGTGGGAGAAGAAAGAAGACTCGTAGGGGGAAAATGTAAGAGATGTGGGCATGAGGGAAAAATAAGAGAAAACATACATGGTAAAAATTTAGGGGACTATGCTTTCCCTTAGATGGATAACCAAAAACTTTGGCTCATAATTTGTTTAGCCTCAAATTTCTATACTATGATTTGGTTAATTCAGATCTCTTTTTAATTTATAAAGAGTGGCAGATAGTAGGGAAGAGGAAGAATATGGTTGGCATGAGGACAAAAAGAGTATTATATTAATTTTTATTCTTTGGCTGAGATAATGGGCTAGGTTGTGTTGACTCAAGAGGAGATTTTCTTCCTTTTGTCTAGGGGTCACAACTCTTTAGGAGTGGTGTATTTATTCATGCTAGGTATTTTACCTTGTTTTATTTAGATCTCTTATACATATATAGGAAAAATGTAGGGGATTATGCTTTCCCTTAGATGTATAACCAAAAAATTTGGCTCATAATTTGTTTAGCCTCAAATTTATATACTCTATTTTGGTTTGTTCATATATCTTTTTACTTTATAAAGAGTGACAGATAGTAGGGGAGAGGAAGAATATGGTTGGCATGAGGAAAAAAAAGATTATTATATTAATTTTTATTCTTTGGTTGAGATAATGGGCTAAGTTGTGTTGATTTGGGATGAGATTTTCTTCCTTTTGTCCAGGCATCGAATCTCTTTGGGAGTGGTGTATTGATTCATGTTGGGTACTTTACCTTATTTTATTTAGATCTATTATGGTAGGGGGAAGAGTGAATTTAATGGGGATACATTGAATACCTATGTGGGGAAGTAAGCTAAAATAAATAAAACATTGCATTTTCCCCTTGTAATGTAATCAATGTTAGAATGCTCTATATACTCAAGTTAGGAAAGAAATAGTAAATGTATGAATAAAAATACATTTTCCTCTTCGATGTAAGATTGTAAGTTAGGCAAATGACATGTGGAGGAAGTTTTTCATGCAAGGGATAGAGAATACAAAGAAAAAAATGTAGTAAAAGAAGATGTTGTTGGATTCTGATTTATTTTTAGGCACCAAAAAAACCCATGGCCCTATCCATTCTTGCATGTGGTTATTTATTACAAACTTAAATATCCTAAGTGAATTAAAAACCTTATTGGATAGGAAGGATTATATCTATGGTATAAATTGATTTGGGAATGGACTCTCCTTTTCTTCCAATGGAAATTTAAGATAGGACCTATTGTGTTTTATTTTGATTGGATAAATTTTAACTTGGTGCTAAATAGATTTGGAAATAAATTTGGTCTATGTATACTTGAAACAATTTATATTCTACTACTCATTACTATGAAAATGTTAATTTTAGGTCCTTGGAATAAACCAAGTCACCATACCCTATCTAGCTATTCGATACATAGAGAAAATTTGTTAATTAAAGGGGTTGTGTGTATATAACCTGTTAGTTGTTTTAAACCTTGTTTATATTTATTAGGCTATGATACCTACTGGGTGGAAAACATTAATCTTAGGTCATGGAATAATGTTATCATGGGGTTGTCTCATTCTATATTACCTTAAAAAATTGATTCACATGCTTTAATTTGGCTTAATTTCTATATGGGATCGATGTATGTTTTAGGGGTTTCAAAATGAATTTGGGTCATTTATTGTTAGAATAAAAAGGGGTTGAATTTTAAATTGAAGTTAAAAATTGATTTGAGTTCATTATTATTCTCATAAAAAAGGGATTTTATATTTTTTTCAAGGATTCGGTTGAATCATTTAATAGACCATGGTTTTGTGTTTTAAACCAATTTTACACACACACACACACACACACACACACACACACACACACACACACACACACACACACACACACACACACACACACACACACACACACACACACACACACACACACACACACACACACACACACACATTAAATGTATGTTGTGTTGGGTTATGGGTGAATCCATGTTGGTATTTATTATCTTATGGTTGAAGTTGACCCATAATTAAATGTTTATGAAGGTTTTCATTTCACATAAAAATCATTTTAACCTAACTTTTAAATTTGGGGATCATATGAGGTCATGAGACCTCATGATCATCATATGAATACTTTATATTGATTCTTGGCTTTCAAATTGATTTTTAGATCATGATAGTTACTTATATACTTATTTTATTATTATGGAAAATATGGTGTATGCCTAGAATTCATGTTAAAGGTATTGATTGGTCTTATGTGTTGACTATTGTAAATGAATGATTATTTCTAGATTGTGGTATTATGTTAAGTATACCTTTTTTGGGTTATAATGTCAGTTCTTATCATATCAAATGATTTTTTGAATACTATTGTTGTTGAATAATCATCCTTTGACTGGGTTTAAATATTTAAGTTGTATTTGATTAGTTATGAGTAGGGAATATGGATTGTTAGATGGGATGTTAAGGTTGACCATATGCTTGGAGGTTATCCAAGCATGGTGATATCAAATGTCAAGGACATGGATTTGGTACATAAATCCATAGTTATAACCTTTGAGTATCTTATAGTGGATTATCCCCACTCCTAATTTGTATAAATTCCATTATTTAGTTATTCTTATCTTGTCTTGTGATGACATTGTTGTTAACCATTCACCTATTTTATATTATGGATTATGTTGAGTTATCTAATGTATTGGGAACCCTAACTTCCTCATAATCACTTCCTAACCCTAGTTGTCAAAACTGTAATCTAGTTAATGGATGGGGTGGTAAGGGCCATCGATGGTTGGGCTCATATTAATGGTTTTGAGGGGTGTTCTATTTGTTGTATTCATCCTCTTTAGTTGATACACCTAGATTTTTGAGTAGCAACATGTTTTTTAATTTTGTAAATTAGTACTTAATTATTAGTTGGAATGTGGGATTTTAATTGGTTTCCCATTTTATTTACTAGTTCTATCCTTTTATATTATTTAGTCTTGTAATAATTATTATGTGGAAGAATAATATTATTTATAATGTGTTTATTGGTAGTGAAAAGTAATATGGTATCTTGGCTTCATGTATTTAAATAGCTATATTTATCACCTTGATATGTATATGTGGTGAATTCTTTTTCCTACATTGAATAATGGTTGTAAACCCATTTGTAGAATTTATGATTTCATTTTATATTCTATCATATGTACATGGTGGTAGCATAGTAATTCACTTATAGATGTGAAATATTCATGAATTGTAAGTTCAATTTGAGCTACTAGTTATATTTAAGATTCTTAGTTAATTACTACACATGTATATTTACTTTTTCTAATAGAAAGTATGTATATTCAGCTTTATAATTGATTATTTTAGTTATTGGATTTTGACCCCTTGCCTTCAATAATAACCTTGTTGCATTGAACTTAATTGGCATTAGCTATTAGTCAGGATTATTTTATGGATATTCATGATTACTGAATTTATTGATTTTGGTATATAGTTAGAAATGATTATGAACATGATTAATTTATAATTATAGCATTTTTATTGAATATATAACCCTAAGCATTTTTATGATCTTGGATAAAAACAAGTTATTGAAATTAGATTATGTAAATGGTTCCTTGGTGACTCAAAGCAGTATGTTTTCATTCCTAAATTATGGTAATGAATGTTTACTAGTTGTAGTAGCATTTAAGTGAGTTTACTTCTATTGCTTAAGCAATGAAATAAGCTAGATGAATGATATTCTTATATGGGCCTATATTATGGATTATGTATTATACCAATAATTATGTTATAATGATTTAGATATATGGCATGTTTTGAAAGTTTAATATTTTGGTTATTTATAATGTCACCCTTGATTAATGGAAAGATAATTATGTTATCATTAATGATTTCATGAAAATAGATAGTCATTCACTATAGTGGATATGCATTCTTAAATTTGTAAGTGTACCTTGTTAATGAACTTATGATATACCTTGTATTGTGATTATTAAAATGTGAATAATCCTTGTGATTGGTAAATCATCCTAAATTGGGGATGAAAATTTAGTAAGACATGGAAACCTTAATGTTTATGCTTGGGTCTATGATTAATAACCCACCTTGAATCAAAATTTATTAAGCTATGAATTGTTCATTTAGTCACTCATGTTAATGGGTAAAACTACTTATGTACTACATTCTTGCATAGACATATGCCTATTAATTGAATGACATGAATGCCTATGTCTTGTCCAATGGCATGACATTGTAACCAAAGGACAAAGTTAGCAACATATTGGTTCCAGACCCCACTTGATCAATTGACGGGATGGTGTTCATGTTTCTTGAGAAGTAATTAGTTTTCTAGTGCTATTTGTATGCATATTTAGTAGGAGGGTCATGTATGTGATGTCATCCATATTGAGTTAATTATATTTTAACTCATATAATTATATGATAATAATCCTTCTTTATGGAGTTATATCCTATGTGTGACCTTTGTCAAGTGAAAAATGAAGATGAAATGTTCCCTAAGGAACTTGGATCATGGTATAGTGATCCAATAGGGGTAGCATAAAGATTGATCCATTTACTTGGGTGGATCCTAGAAGTCTATGATAACTCAATAGCCTTGCCATGTTAGATTTATAATTGAATTAAAGATATCCAATTGTTTATCTCATGATGTGATAAGACATTCCTAAGCATGTTAATGAGATGGATCCTTATGTTCAGTCATTTGGACCTTTGTGCTTAAGTATTGCACTTCAATCATATCTTTTTTTTTATATAGAAATTGGCTAACCAGACATTCTTGGATGTGCTTAATTCTATTTTGGTTGTTTATATCATCATTCATTTGGGTTAATTGGGATGTTGGTTATGGGTTGCTAGTACTTCCTATACCATTTATTGAGATGAATTTCACTGCATTAATTTTATGTAGTGGGGCCTTTTGATGCTCCGTTGTGTACTCTAAAAGATAATTAAATTTTTTTTGGGGGGGTTTGTTTTATCTGGAATTATAGCCTATGTTTTAAAATATTTGTATGAGTTTTGGACATATTAAACTAATTTTTATCATATTCTTGAAAAGTTAGTTAAGATTTTGTGTGTTTGTGCATACATTTGAAAAGGCTTTTGTAGCATAGTGCATGGTGTGTTTTTCGAAATAACACATAATAAAGTTGTATGTATTCTTATGGAGGATTATTTTATTAGCATGTATGTATATGCCTTATGATGGTTGAATTCCACTTGTATGTCTATGTTGTCTTATTAAGATTGAATTGAGACTTTATATTTTTGTTGTGCATACTAAACCATTACTAGACTTATATGCATTGTATTGACTCATATATGTCTTATATGTTGATAATGTTATGTTATGACCCATATAAAGTCACTTAACCTCTTGAACAAATTAAATAGTACTTGGTTTATGCAATGTTGAAGTACTTGAATTCCTATGTGTGTGTATGCCAAAATCAGTAATTTTTTGGAAGTGATCTTTTGATGCTTACCCATAGCTTTGGTTGGGTTAATCCTTCCCTCATTAGTTTATGTTGGGGAAATTTTACTTGTTAATTAATGACTTATATGGGTAAGTTGATAGGAGACTGGTGATCATTAGTTCAACTTTAGAATTAAGGAAATGATGTTCCATATCTATTGTTGACTTGTATGGGTGAGTCATCATTAGATTATTAGAACATCTTGACCTTGGGAAGACCAAGGATTGGGCTAAAACTAGGAGAGTTGTGTATGGTGAGGATGTCTAATTTAATTGGGTAAATCATTGAGGCTTGGGATCTTTGCTTATGAGGGGCATATTAAGCTAAATTAAGAGATTGATTTTATTTATGTATTTGGTTTCTTTCAAGTTAGATAGAGAAGCATGTGGCTTTATAACCCCAAAATACCAAAAGTAAATAAGTGTGTGGGGATGTTTATTTCCTATTTTATATCTAGGATGTTTTTTTGATCATGGATATGTTTACTTCAGTGATTTTATTTGATCATGGATAGGTTGATTTCCATAAGGTTATCATGTTAACCATAGATGTGTTATGTCCATGGGGATGTTTATTTGATTCTTATTGAGTTATTCATCCATGAGGATGCTTATTTGAAAACTTGGCTATGTTTTGATACTCATGGGATATCTATTATGATATAGATATGCCCTGCATCTATGGTGGTGTTTATTGTGAGTTTAATTAAACTTGTTGATAATGGAAAATTGTAATTTTCATGGTAGTGCTATAACATTCACTACCTTGGGTAAGTCCACCCTTTCTCAAAAGTGGTATTGCATCAAAGCAAACATTACTATTTAACCTTTGACTTGTTTGATTAAGTCAACTAGAAGAATAGTGAGATAAACTTGTTGTTGGAATCATGAGATAATGTCTTAGTGGCCATTGATATCTTGCATGGGTGAGTTATCTAATGATGTTGAGTTATGATAACTTGAGAGCACCAAGGGAATGATTTAACCTTAGAGGGTCTAATGAGTGAGTGTGACTCAATTACTTAGGCAAGTTATTGATTTTTTTGGATCTATTATTGTTATCGATTAACATGAGGCATTTATCCATGACACATGAACATTGTTGCTAATATTTTTTGAAACTCATGGGAATAGATTTTATAGGCCTTATTTGAACATAACCTTCCTAAAAGGAAGGTGATCATGATTTGTGATCCTTGGGACTGATTTTGTGTTATATGATGGATATTTAGTGTCATTTGGATCATATATAGACATCAAGTGACCCAATGGGAGTTATAAACCCTTATGTTTCACACCATGTGTGTTAATTGTTATGATGTGAAATTACCTTGTAAAAATTATTAAAACACCTAAAATATGTATGCATGACTTGTATTCATGTGGTTTCTCCTTGTATATTAAACTATTATGTGTTATTTAACTATTAATTTTCATTTATTTTGCTAAATCATGTAAATTTTATGTCTTTACTATACTTTGTACATATAGTTGACCCTATGGAATTTTACATACTTATCTTCATATCAACACTATTATATGAGAATTTTATACACATTTATGCATATTTTTAACTATAAAATGTGAGAATGATGATTAAACACCATGTAATGGAGTCTCCCTCTTACAAAATTAACCATGTAGACCATTAGTTGCTCTATGTTTTCAAAATTGGTGTATGAGTATTTTGTGGTAATGTGATCTTAAGCCACTCATGTGACATATCTTCTTGTTGAACAAACTTATATTGATTGAAATCTACCAAGGTATAATGTTGTGTTGTGTGGTGTAATCCCACATCACTACTCTAGTATTGAGTATTGGTGCTAGTGTGAGGTTGAGGGTAGAGAAGCATTACATCAATAAATATTTTGACTAGGTATGGGCTAAGAAGTGGAATCTCTCTTAGGCTAAAAATCCACTTTTCCCCTTTGCACGAGTAGCCACCTAATGATGAGGCCAGGATATGCCCAATAAATGTATAATAAATGACCTCATCCTACTCTCTCTTTCTATTAAGTTTGATTGCATTTTGTAACTTTTATTTTGATCTGAGATGAGTTAGGATGTGATTATCCATCTTTTGTTGATTATGATTCTAACATTTTAAAATACCTATAATTCCTAACAAGTGTGTTGGAAAATTCTAGTTTTGTAATAAAATAGGTCATCATCAAGCTAAAGAACAAATATGAAGTGGATTGCATGTTTTTGGAAGCATTGGACTCAATTCTGATTAGTTGTAGAACCTACATAATCTATTCCAAGATCATCACAGTTAGTTCTAAACCCCACAAAATCTATTCTGGAACAATCACAGCTAGTTTTGAAACTCCACCATACTATTTCAAGTTGTCATATTTTTAGAGTTAGCTCTAAAACTCTATATTTAGCTCTGGTACTCTTTCAAATAAGCTCCAAAACTTTTATGGCTAAAAATGGAACTAATGAGGATCTATTCCAAATGGTTGGTGATCTGTCAAGATCAATGATCCCATTAAATCAAGAATAGATTCTTAATTTTTTGAACTAATAGAATCAAGGCAATTATCACACAATTGGACATCCATCCACATCTTGATTCAACATCTCTTTTGGGCATGATTCAGTTCCATCATATCTATGAAATAGTTACAGCCATCAAAGCATCTATATATATAGACCTGGTAATTTAGTAAAAATATATATGGATAGAGATATAGAAGAATAGAGAAAAAAGGATAGCTTAGTACATTTGTAATACAAAACATTTTATCAATGAAATAGCCATTCCTATTTTGAAAGCAAATTGAATTGTTCAAATCTTGTTCTAAGTAGAGCAAGGGCCCACTCCTCCAAAGAACCAGGATCTTCATTTTGTCAGTATATATGTTTATATTCACAAAAGTAAATAGGTAAATATGTTAAATTTATAAATGTTTCCAACTCTTTAAAGTTAATATTTGTTATAAATTTATTCCTGTAGGCATTTTAGATTAAATTTTCATTTTTGGAATGTGTGCTTATTTCCAGCAATCAATTTCATTCCTACAACATGTGTTTGTTTCTAGAAATCAATTTCATTCTTACAACATGTATTTGTTTCCAGCAATCAATTTCATTTTTGCAACATGTGTTTATTTCCAGCAATCAATTTCATTTCTACAATGTGTGTTTATTTCCAGCAATCAATTTCATTTCTATAACATGTGTTTATTTCCAGCAGATTTGCATAGTTTGATTCCAATAAGGTTTTGATCAAGAAATCATTAAGACATTAAAAACCCCCAAAACAAAAATATACAAATACCCATTCAATTACTAAATCGTTACGATTCCTCTTGTTGCATATAGCTTTAGACATAGCCCTAGTTAAATATGACATCAACAGAAAGTGGATTAAATGAAGGGAGTGATGACACCCAACACCTAATTCACTCAGAGTGTGCACCATGTGTGTCACAAGTTGACCTTGGGATATTAATGCATAATGGTCACTTTATAGATTTAGCATTCCGTTAGGTGCCTCTTAGAGGTTGTGGTAAAAACAACATTCATGATTTTTTTATTATTATATACCCTTATTAATCACTAATTGGTCCTATAGATTTGGACATTTATGCAAATCAATAAGGTGTTACTGGAATCCATGCATGTGTTGGCCTATAGGTAAAACCATGCTTTGGTTAAGGTATTATTAGTTATACCTATTAGAAATATTATGGGATGAATATTTCTATTTTTTTAGAAGAATAACTAGAATGTATGGTAATTTTGTGATCTAATAGAGTATTACTAAGCCCTAACCAAATAGTGTTTAAAATCCTAGGTACCCACTTGACTCTTAGATAAAGTGATAAAATTTGGGTGATGACTTCAAATGGTTGGTTTTGGATGGTGGGATTGGTTTTCCTATACCATCATGTGAAAATGTGTGTGTTGGAGAAAATTCTATAATCCTTTGAGTTGCATGTGATGACTACTATGGCTTCTTCATTGTTTAGTATGGTTGTTATGGGACATTGCACTAACCCCTAAATAGCTGATGATGTAGTGAAGTAACCATAATAGTATGGATTACTACCCTTGTGTAGGGACATTATGTAATTAATTTTATTAGGATTATACATGTATCATACTATGATAATGGGATATTCCACTCTTATTTGAGATTATGGTTGCAATCTAGTGGGATTGGATGATAATTTTCTTGACTTCATGTTGCAGTTCTATGTGTGTTGACATAAGTGTTTATGACCCTAGTAGAATCTTATTTAAAAATTATTAATATGCTTTAGATAATTATATTATGTCTTGTTGTGTTAAGTCTATATTTATTTTCTTGGAAGTGTCTATAATGCTTTTTATTGGAAAATATTTTAAGGCAAGTGTAAGCTACCATGTTTGGAACACTATTTTGTTATTATGATAATCTAAGTCAACTTTATGCATGGATGAAATAATTAATAACAACAATGTTGTATGGAATTTATAGTTGTTAATTTGAGATTTTTTTATAATTAAGAAGGACATTTTTGGCTTGGTGAACCTCTTATGGTTGGTTTTACCAAATTTCAATATTTTGATGGCCTTTTTAACGCATGAGAGTGGAAGAGTTCCAACCAAGTTAGGAGACTTGGTGGAAATTTATGTTGTGATAGTATTGTCTAAGTGTTATTTTTCCCTTTTAGTTTTGTAAAGGACACATGAATATGGGAAGGAGGACATTAATTATCATAATTCATTGGATAATGTAGTTGCCCTAATGACAATAGATAGGAATGCCAACGAGATGTGGTAAGAGCATTGCCACCCCACACTTGGTAAATAGATTATGTGACAATATTGATTTGTTTAGTTGGACTTTGATAGAGAATTGTGTTCTTGATTATTGATAGTCACTAGGATGACTCTTATTTAAGGAGGGGAGGATGTCATGACTTGCCCTGATAGCCTTCTACATGCATTTGATTATAGCATTTTTAGCATGTTTTACTAGCACTAGACTAACAATTTTTAGTATTGGACTTGTTTCATTGGTATGATACAAGATTTATAGGTAGTTATTGTTATTAGGGATATCATGGCTAATGTTCACATTAGAATAATTTTATCTTGATATATGTATACTACTTGCATTTGGATTTATTTTATCTTGATATATATATGACTATTGGACCACTATTATTATCACATTATTAGTAGACTTCTACATTACCTTTATCTATTTACATAGTATTGATGGATTTTGATATGTAATTTTCATGTTATATTTAATTTACTACAATGATGATATATGGACTAGTGGACATAATTTATGTTTTATTATATTTTAATATTAATTTATTTACTATTGATTAGGTAATATTGATGTGTAATTAGTTGTTTTTAGTACCTAATATGAGTTAGGATGGATGTTAACATCAACACCTAGGATGATGAAGCAGTTCTTGAGTAGTCAGATGGGTTTTGATAGGTATATGTATTTTTATTTTGGGTCTCTTGCCATTGGACCACTATGTTTCCTTCATTTGTGTAGTCACTTTTTGTTTCCATGCTTAGTCATGCTATTGTCTATTTGTCATATATCGATGTGTTGTGGGTCAGCTTTATTTTTCCCACTTGTACTCCCCATTTTTGATCTCTCTCTCTCTCTTTCTCATGATCCATCTCCACCCTCGACATCATTTGAGCCAACCATTTTGTATGGTGACTTGGAAATTTAAAATAACGCACCTAAACCCCATGATCTAACTTATAATATTGATTTGACCCCATTTATATTTATTTAGATGTTTGATCCATATGATATTTTATTATTATTGAATTTTGTTAACTAGTATTTCGTAAACATTGCTTTTATTATGATTGGGACATTTTTGTGCATGGTAAGGGGGAGTTTATGATTTTGGGGAGAGTTCTACTCTCCCCATAGCATTTATTTCTATATGGGAATGGGGTATGAGCTTGGATGGAAAAAGGATGTGGACGGTGTGGAGAGGGGAGATGGAGAAGAAAGCGAATGGCATGGGGAGGAATGTGAAGCATGTGGGAAAAGCAAAAAGACACATTGGGGAAAAATGCATGAGATGTAGGCATGAGGTAAAAGAAGAGAAAACATGTAGGGGACTCTAATTCCCCTTGGATGGATAACAAAAAAATGTTAGCTCAAGCTTTGTTTAGCCTCAAATTTCTATACTATGGTTTGGTTGGTTTGGATTTCTTTTTAATCTACAAAGAGTGAAAAACAATGGGGGAGAGGAATAAGATGGTCGACATGAGGAAAAAATGAGTATTATATTAATTTTTTTTTTTGGTTGAGACAATGTGTTTGGGATGCATTGACTCGAGATGAGCTTTTATTTCATTGGTATAGGGGTCAAAACTCTTTGGGAGTGGTGGATTGATTCATGCTAGGAATTTTACCTTATTTTGTTTAGATATCTTATGGATAGGGGAAGAGTGAAGTGCATATGGGTACATTAAATTCATATGTAGGGAAGTAAGTTAAAACAAAGGAAAATATTGCATTCACCCCCTGACCTACAATCAATGTTAGAAATCTCTGTATACTCAAGTTAGGAGAAAAAAATAGTAAATGTATGAAGGATATTACATTTTCCTATTTGAAGTAAGATTTTAGGTTATTTGTATGGCATGTGATAGAAGTGTGGCATGTAGGGGATGGAGGATAGAAAGAAAAAATTATAGCAAAGGAGGATGTTGTTGGATTGTAGTTTTTTTTGGGTACTAGGAAAAACCATAGCCATGTCCATTCCTGCATATGGTTATTTCGTCCATCCTATAATCTTGAAAGTAAGTGAGTTAAAAACATCATTTCCTAGGTAGGATTATATCTAAGTTATAAATAGATTTGGGAATGGACTCTATTTTTATTACAATGGAAATTTAAGATATGACCTATTGTGTTTTATTTTGATTGGATAAATTTCAACTTGGCACTGAATAGATTTGGAAATAAATTCAATCTATATATACTTGAAATAATTTCTATTCTACTACTCATTAGTAAAAAAAATTTAATTTTGGGTCCTTGGAGTAAAACAAGTCACCATACCCTATCTAACTATTCAAGACAGAGAAAATTTGTTATTTAAGCGGGTTGTGTGTATATGTCCTACTGTTTATTTTAAACCTTGTTTATATGTATATTTATTCGGTTGTGATACCTTTTAGGTGGAAAACATCAATGCGAGGTCATGGAATAATGTTGGCCTAAGGTTGTCTCATTTTATCTTGGCTTAAAAACCTAATTCTCACTCTTCAATCTAGCTTAATTTCTATATGGGATCAATGTATGTTTTGGGGGTTTAAAAATCAATTCAAGTCATTTATTTTTGGAATAAAAAGGTTTCAAATATTATATTTAATTTAAAAATTAATTTGAGTTCATTATTATTCTAATAAAAAGGGGGTTTCCTATTTTATTTAAAGATTTGGTTGAATTATTTAGTAGACTATGGTTTTGATATTTAATCTAGTTGTGTGTGTGTGTGTGTGCGTGTGTGTGTGTGTGTGTGTGTGTGTGTGTGTGTGTGTGTGTGTGTGTGTGTGTGTGTGTGTGTGTGTGTGTGTGTGTGTGTGTGTGTGTGTGTGTGTGTGTGTGTGTGTGTGTGTGTGTGTGTGTGTGTGTGTGTGTGTGTGTGTGTAACTCATGTTATGTTGGGTTATGGGTGAAGCCTCATTGATATTTATTATCTTATGATTAAATTTGACCCATAATTAAATGTTTATGAAGGTTTGTTATTCACATAAAAATCATTTTAACTCAAATTTTAAATTCAGGGATCATATGAAGTCATGCAACCTCATGACGATCCCATGAATACTTTATATCGATTCCTGAATTTAATATTGATTTTTAGTTCATGACAGTTTCTTGAATCCTTATGTTATCATTATGAAAAATATGGTATATGCCTGGAAGTCATGTTGAAGGTGTTGAGTAGTCTTATGTGTTGACTATTGCAAATGAATGCTTATTTCTAGACTATGGCATTGTGCTAAGTATACCTTGTTTGGGTTATAATTTTATTTCTTATCATATCAAATAATTGTTAGAATACTACTATTGTTGTATAATGATCCTTTGACTAGGTTCAAATAGCTAAGTTGTAGTTGAGTGCTTATGAGCATGGAATACGGATTGGTATCTAGGATGTTAAGGCTAACCATATGCTTGGAGGTTTTATAAGCATGGTGATATCAAATATCATAGATATATATTTGGTTTATAAATCCATAGTTATAACCTTTGATTATCTTGTAGTGGATTATATGCACTCCTAATTTGTATAAATGTTATTATTTGTTTATTTATATCTTATTTTTGGATGACATTTTTGTTAGTCATTCACTTGCTTTATATTCTATATTGTGTTGAGTTGTCTAATGTCTCAATAACCTTGACTGACTCAAAATCGCTTCTGAACCTCAATTGCCAAAACCACCATCCATCTGATGGATGGAGTGGTAAGGTACATCGATGGTTAGGATCATAGGGATGGTTTCAAGGGTTGTTATAATTGATGTATTCATCATATTTTGTTCATGAACCTGGATTTGCATGTAGTGGCATGTTTCTTGACTATGTTGATTGGTACCTGATTATTAGTTGGCATGTGGGATTTTAGTTGGATTCCTACTTTATGTAATAGTTATATCCTCTTATATTATGCAATATTTTAATAATTATTATGTGGAATAATGATATTATTTATAATGTATTTATTATAATGGAAAGGAATGTGGTAGCTTGGCTCTCATGTATTTAACCAATTGTATTTATCATCTTGATATGCATATGTGGTTGATTATTTTCCTACATTGAACAATGGTTGTAACCCCATTTGTAGAATGTATGATTTTATTTTATATTCTATTATATGTACATGGTGGTAGCATATAAACTCAATTATATATGTGAAACATGCATGAATCATAAGAAGTTTAATTTGAGCTAGTACCTATATTTAAGATTCTCAGTTAATTCCTACACATGTATATTTATATGTTATGGTGGAAAGGATGTATATTAAAATTTGTAATTTATTGTTTTATTTATTATATTTTTTCCCCTTACCTTCAAAAATAACCTTGTGGCATTGAACTTAATTATCATTAGCTATTAGTCAGGCTTGTTTCAAGGATATTCATGATTACTAATTTTATTGATTTTGGTATACAACTGGAAATGATTATGAACATGATGAATTTATAATTTTAGCATTGTTATTGAATATATGACCCTTAGCATTTTATAATCTTGAATGAAAACAAGTTATTGCAATTGGATTATGTAAATGGTTCTTTGGTGACTCAAAGTAGTATGTTTTCATTCCTATATTATGGTAATGAATGTGTACTAGATGTAGTAGCATTTAAGTAAGATTAATTATATTACTTAAGTAATTAAATAATTCATTTTAATGATCTTATTATATGGGCCTATATTATAGATTATACCAATAATGGTGTTGTAGTTAATTAGACATATGGAATGTTTTAAAAGTTTAATATTTTGGTTGTTTACAATGTAACTCTTGATTAATGGAAAGTTAGTTATGTTTTCATTAATTATTTCATGAGAATAGATATTAATTGGTTATATTTGATATACGTGCTTAAAATTTTAAGTGTACCTTGTTAATGAACTTCTTCATATATCTTTTATTGTGATTATTAAAATGTGAACAATCCTTGTGATTGGTAAAAAATACCAAAATGGGGATGAAAATTTAGTAAGATATGGAAACATTAGATTTTATGCTTGGATATATGATTAATAACCCACTTGGATTACATGATGTTTTATTTTAATCACTCATGTTAATGTCTAAAAAAACTTAAGTACTATATTCTTTCATGGACATACACCTAGTAATTGAATGGCATGAATGCCTATGTTTTATCCAATGGAATGACATTGTAAATAAAGGACAAAGTAAGTGGAATATTATTTCAAGACCCCCTTTATCATTCATCTTGATCTAATGGTGTGAGACTATAGCAAGGGCAAAGAGTTTGAGAGTCCACCATGTGGTGTAAGCATGTAAAGTAGCATATTGATAATAGGATCTTAAGATCAACACATGATTAGCATGTGAAATGAGTATGTGAGTCTTGTTAGAGGATCTACATATCATGTTCATTCACATTAGGTATATAAATAGAGCAAGATGAGTCAATAGGTTAATTATTCAAGTTAGTTTTCAATAGCCAATCAAATGAAGGTGAGCCTAGGCAACTTAGGCAAAGGTTGAAGGGTTAGTTTTTGACCAAGGTGAGAAAGTATGAATATAACTAAGCTTGAACATGATTTATATTGGACTAAGATTAGGTATTGTGTGATAAAATGGTGCCATTAAGACTATGTAGGTGAAAATAAATGAGATATGGCGGGGGCTTCTCATCCTTCAAACATAGTCATAGCTTAACAAATCACCATTCATGGCATGGCTCTATAAATTTTGAGATATGAGTATCTTGTCCTCATAATGAGTGATAAGTGGTAGATGGCATGAAAAATTAAGGTAGGCATGTAGACTTCAACAACTTTATCACTAGATCTAGTTACATGAAAGTAACCCTTCTCTCCATTCTTGCATACCTTGATGAACCAGTGAAGAGTAGTTAACAAGATAAAACTATAATAGATTGATCCAATTTTTATAACTTCATTAATTATAAAAATTATATTGAATCAACTTGATCCCACTATTTCAACCATCAGGGAGTATTAATGAAGGAATAATGTAACTATGAAACTATTTGAGATGACCCAAATCAATCAGGAGGTTCCAAAGAATCATACTGATAGAAATAGATGTAATGGTATTTCAATTGGATTCATGCTCATTTTATTCTTTTTTCAGTGCCAAAATCCCTCTTTATTTATTTCCTTTTTTATATAAATAGAGCCATTGATCTATTGTTAAGCATCTCTTAGGCTAGTATGACTAGACTCTACAATAATTGTATTTTACACCTCTTAGAGTAATGAATAAGAACATTTTATAGTTGTTTACTAATCTTTGTTTAGTGTTTTGTTTTTGTTTGATATGAAAAAGTGGTTTTTATCTTCCCTTTGTAGGTCCAAGTTTAACCTAAGTTCTAACAACTTTATTTGCATGTCATATAATGTGTCTTAGCATAGATCTCTCAAGGATATAGTGGACAACCAAATTATAAATGTTTGAGTACATCAAACTAACATCTATATGAAATAATATTGTGTAAAAACTATAGTAAGCATTGCATTAGTTTATTTCATAGTCCATTTCTGTGTTAAAGAGTCTGAGCTTGAGAGTGGATCTGACAAATTCATGGTGCATCACCATATATTATAATAGTTTTCATTTTATGCAATCTCTTGACTCTTTTCACCCCAACTCATTTAGGTCTTATAAATAAAGGTTAAAACTATGATATCTAAGGAACTAGCCTCATTAAAAACCCTAGAGGTCTGATCTAAATTTAGGCATCCCACAACCTTTAGATTATTCCCAAGTTAGTCTAGGTATGGGTCAGACTTAAATTTTTTTGATCTCTATTAGGTGTTATATAGATAGCTAATAGTTCTATTTTTCCCAATGGGACCACCTATTTACATAATTTTTCATATCTGAGTATAGTAAAAAAATTTAGAGTTTTATTTCTCTATTTGTATATTTTTTATGCCCCAAAGATTTCTCACAAGATCCTCTACAAAAGGGAAGAATATAGATTTATCTAAGTTATCTTTCCAATTAACAAAAAAGAATAAATCCTCTCAGTCAAATCTTACACCTACACCTCTTGTTCCCCCTATTATTGCACAAAATCCTCTTGTTCAAGCCAATATTGTTCAACCAAACATTGTTATAAATCCCATACCTTAGATGGTTATTCATAGAAGGCAAGCCTTTATGCCATTAAATGGTGGTATTCCTTTGAATATTACTCAATGGATGATATTCCAGTCTCATCTTTGAAGGCTATTCCTTATTTTATAGTAGAAAATCTAGTTACTCCAATAGAACATATGACATATATTATTAACTTTTATTTAATGCTTCATGTGACTTAGGATAATGTAGAAATAAGGTTGTTATCAACTTATGTTAAAGGGAAAGCACTTTAATGGTATAGAGGATTGTCTCCTACATCGATCAATAACTAGTATGAATTTAGAGAGGTCCTATAAAATTAATTTGAAGACAAGAGTGACCACCTTTTACTCATGGAGTAGCTTACAACAATCAAGAGATTAAATCATGAATTCATTATGGATTTAAATTATAGGTTCAAAAATACCTGGGATAGATTCCTATATTGATCAATCCTATGCCCAAATATGATTTTCTATAATATTTGAAGGCTCTTAATTTAGATGCAGCTATGATGGTTCAATCCATGGGAGGGAACACTCTAATTAAAGATTTTGAAGAGGCAATTAAGGTTGAAAATTTCCTTATACAAGAAGGCAAGTTGTCTCCAAGGCTAATGATTACTATCTTTCTAGAGATCCATCCTCTTACTCCAACTATTACTCTAGTTATAGATTTAACAAAGTTTTATCAAATAAAAGGTGATCAAATTAACAAATTAGGGAAGATATAGTCTTCTCAATGATTAGAACAATAAGTTGGTTATAATAGAAAGGAAATAAGCCCCACCATACAGGCCATATAAAAATACTAATCAAAATTATTAGTATAATAGGCCACCCTATTAGTCCAATCAATAAGGACAAGGGAAGAATCTTTAGTTAAGGTAATACAATCATAATGCTCCAATCAATTCTAGAGTTGTGCCAACTCAGAACAACTATGATGAAGAAGGGAAATGGAAAAATTAGTGAAATTTAGAAAATAATATGTTGATGGCATCAAATGGTGAGATCCCACATCAATCTTATATGTAGTAGAGTTTAACTCCTCCACATGAAAACTAGTCAAATAAAGAAACCTTTATACCACATGGAGAGATTATTTCAATCACTCAAGTAAAAGTACCAAATCAACAAGGAGGAGAGAATGGAAAAGCACCTATTAAACCTATATTTGAAAATTTTAGGAAGGTAAGAATTCTTTTGAGCACATAGTAGCAAATCAAAATATGCCTAATGTTAATAGTTTAGTTATAATACATACTAGATCCAAGAAAAGGGAAATTGGTGATGGTTCAAGCCCTAATAAGGCATCCCCTTAACCTTCTCATCCACCAAAAAGGACCACCACTCATGTTCTACCTTAAAATACATCAACTCATTAGGTTCAAGATCTAAAGGGGAAGAATATGAAAGGGCCTTACATTACCCAATTCACATAATGTCTAGGATCCCCTCTTGTTCCTAAATTGTAGTCAATGACAACCACTTCTCCACTCAGTATTGTGGATCACATGAAGAAAACTATTGTATCAATTTCAATATGGGATACACTTTTAATCCTAGGACTAAAGGAGTATCTTTAAGAGGATCTTTAAAATCTCAATATCTCTAATGGACTACCTAAAAAGGAAAGAGTAAGTGATATTCTAACTAAATCTAATATATTTGTTGAGCCTCAAGCTCCTAAGGTGACTAAGCCTCCTCCATTATATCTTTCAATTGTCATATGGGATTTTCTTGTTCATAATTATATGATCAATAGTGAAGATAGTACTTTTATCATGCTTAAATCCCTAACTAACAAACCAGGTCTAAGTATGAACCTCATGAAAAAGGAGTGTTATATTTATATAGTTCTCCTACTAATACTATGGGCATCCACACAGATCTTAAGATTTTACTTGATTCTTGTCCAAATTTCACCATTTCACAGGATATAGTTATTGTTAATTTACCTCCATATTTTGCACTATACTTGTCCATGGATTTCAATGCTAAAATAGGAGGTTATCTTTATTCATATTGGTCATAAAGGGTATTTAGAACTAGATATGGAACCAAAGTCACCATAATATCAAAACCTATTTATATATTCCATTTTGAACCATATATGACAGACATGTCTAATATGAATTTTAATATTTAGTAAGAAGTTGAGCATCCTATTAATCAAGAACCTTCTAAGTGACTTGAGGTCATACAATATCTACTATTAGATGAGTGGGTTGATGACAATTATGGGTATGAAACATACAAAGGTATTTAAAAAGTTGGTTTTGGCATCTACTACATGCATGAAGAAGGTGACTCATTACCTAGTCTCACCAACTTAATGCAATATCAAGAGGGAGTATGGAATATATACTTTGATGGATCTAGGTCAAAGAATGGGAGTGGGGCTAGTGAAATTTTGGTATCACCTCAAAATCAAATGTATTATTATTTATTTATATTTTAGTTTAGTTTTACCTCAAATACTGTAGAATATGAAGCTCTCACTCATAGCCTTTAATGGGCCAGAAAGAGAGGTATTAAGCTTTTTTAGGTGAAAGGTGATAGTGAGTTGGTAGTGAAATAAGTCATAGGTTTAAGTGTAATAAATAAACCCACCTAAAGATCTACAAACATAGAGTTTGGGACCTCATAGAAGATTTCTTAGAATTTGATATATGTTATATTCCCAAAAGATTTAATTATAATGCAAATAGACTTCCAACCATAGGAGCACAATATTATATAGTACACCAACTCAAAGATAATAAAGGTTAGACCCAAATTAAGGTTGTATGAAAACCTTTAGTTATATATAATGAGGTAAGCTAGCAAGTCTTTGATAGTGACAAATAGATAGCCTATTTCCTATAGAATGAGGTAGAATATTACTCAAGGAATCAAAGTAGATTACAACACCAATATGAGGATCAAATTATGAAATTAAGATCAAAAAAGAGGCCTAAAGGTTTAGTAACTTTGGATATAATTTGAAATGAATATTATCATATTAGAGAGGACAAGATAAGCATCTCTTCTGAGGAAGAATAATATGAGCAAGTTTACATAGCTAAAGGTAAAATACTCAAGTGGGGAAAATGAACACTAAGTCTAAGAGAGTATCTTTTATTTCATTATGTAATGAGTAAATGGATTTATTCTCTTGGAAATATCATGAATTGAAAGGGTTTGATCTCAAATTATCACAACATATTATTGAGATTGAACCAAATGCAAAACCATTAAGATAAAATCAAAGGCTCATCAACCCCAAGGTTGAAATTCTATTGAGAAAGGAGCTTACCAAGCTAATTGAGTCAAGTATAATATTTCCTATCAAGAATTGAACATGGGTAGTAGACCTTGTAATGATGAGAAATAAAAATGGAGAGATAAGACAATGTGTGGATTTTAGAGATTTGAATAAAGTGTCACTGAAAGACACTATCCTCTTCCCTCCATGGATTAGATATTTTAAAGGGTGTCAAGTTCACAAAGGTTATGCTTATTATATTAATATGCTTGTTACAACTAGATATTGATGAAAGAGAAAGATCATTATAAAATAAATTTCACAACCAAATGAGGTAATTATGCTTATTAAAAGATGTCTTTTAGGCTCTTTAATGTTGGAGCCACTTTCCTAAGGGTAATATATGTTTCCTTTCAAGGTCTTTTGATTGAAATGGTCTTAGTTTATCTTGATGAAATTAATATATTTTCAAAGGATCCTAATGATCATCTGACACACTTGAGAGTTGTTTTTAATATATGGAAATAATTTAGAGTTTCATTGAATCCAGAGAAGGGTATCTTTTTAGTGCATGAGGGGAGACTGCTTGGGCATGTAGTGTCCAAAGAGGATCTTTATATTGACACAAAGAGAATAAAGTAAATCATTTATCTATCATTACCACAACATAAGAAAGGATTTAAAATCTTCTTGGGTATGATCAACTTCATCAGAAGATTTGTTATTAAATTTGTAGAACTAGTAAGGCCACTCACCCAATTGTTGAAGAAACATTTAGAATTCATTTAGAATAAGGAGGGTAAGAGGATATTTGATTATATCAAATAAGTAATTATCTAAGATCCTAATTTTATTAATATATTTTTTAGTAAAGATTCATTACCACAACATAAGAAAGGATTTAAAATCTTCTTGGGTATGATCAACTTCATCAGAAGATTTATTATTAAATTTGTAGAACTAGTAAGGCCACTCACCCAATTGTTGAAGAAACATTTAGAATTAACTTAGAATAAGGAGGGTAAGAGGAGATTTGATTATATCAAATAATTAATTAGCTAAGATCCTAATTTTCTTAATCTATTTTTTAGTAAGGATTTATTTATGTATGTTTTTTCTACTTTTAGTACAATTTCAGCCATGCTTATGCAATGAAATAGTGAGGGATTAGAGCAACCCATTACTTTCTTTAGTCAAGATTTGGAAAGTTATGAGGAAAAATATACCTTTTTTAAAAATAATGAAATTTATGTTTTAATGATTTTGAAAAAAATTATACAATTGGTTTCAAATAACAAGATTATACTAATGGTAGCTCATCCTAGTGTGAAGGATTTCATCCTCAACAGAGACTTAATTGAAAAGAGAGCTGGATGGATCACTAAGTGCATGGAATATGATATTGAATTAAAGGTCACAAAGATGGTCCAAGGTAAAGGACTATGTGAACATCTTTTATAAGATGTGAAAGAATAAAAGGAGATGGTTTTGACACTTCAAGACACCCAATAGGAAGCTAAAACTACTGTTCCATCTAGCTAGACACAAGACATTGCTTGATTCCTTCAAATAGGAAAATGTCCAATTCACTTATATGGATCAAAGAGAATAAATTTTAGGATGAAACCAGTACTATATATTCTAATTGATGGAGTGTTGTTCAAAAATAACATTAGAGGTATGCTTTAAGGTGTGTTGAAGTTAACAATTTGACAAGCTTTTTGAATAATTTCATGATAGTCCTTATGGAGGCCATTTTACAGCCAAGACCACATATAAAAAAATAATTAGAGATGGTTAATTTTTTAATATTTTATTTAAATATGCACATGCATGGGTTAGGAAGTGTGCAAAGTGTGCAATGTTTATAGGTAAACAAAGACTAGTTGTTATGCCATTAAAGCCTATACAGGTTAAAGAACCTTTCATGTAATGGGGTTTAGACTTAATTGGCATGATAAATCCTCCATATAGTGTTATTAATAAATGGATATTGATAGCTATAGACTATTTCACTAGGTGGGTGGAAGCATTACCTTTGAAAGAGGCAAATACGAACTTTGTGCTTGAGTTTTATGAGAGTCTAGTCACCTATTTTGGAATGCCTTATACTATAATATCATATAATGATTTGGAATTCAATAATGAATAGGTATGTGAATGGGTTATTGAGTAAGGTATTTATCTAACATCTTCATCAAATTACTATCAATGAACTAGTTGAGTCCACTAACAAGAACCTGATTCAGATCATCAAAAGAACATTGGAAGATAATCAGAGGTCCTAGCATACAAATATGAAGACTACTTTATGGGATGATAAGATCACCCTCAATAAAGTAATTATCCATTCAACTTTTCTCCTAGTATATGGAATAGAATCAATGTTTCCTATCTCACTAGATCTCTTAGATTTGGAACTTGCACACTGGCTAGAACTTCTAGAAAGTGATGTAATGGAGGTCAGGATGAATGAACTAAGATAATTAGAAGAGATAAGATATGATGCCATGAATACAATGTTGTCTAACTAGTATAAAGTCAAGATGAATTATAATAAAATATATTCATAAAATACATTTTATTAAGGTGACATAGTCCTCAAATGAGGTGAGGACCATGAAAAACCAAGAAAACACTCCAATTTTGATAGCCTTTGGAGTGGGCCTTATGTCATCACAAGTTGTTAAGAAAGTAATGCCTTTAAACTTAATAGATTGAATGGAGAGAGACTTACCATTCCTATCAATGGGAATTATCTTATGTTCTACTCTTATTTTTATCTCATGCTCTTTGTACATAAGTAGATAGGTCTATCATTTATTCCAAGTGCTTCTGCACATTGTTGTTTTTTAGTTGTTTAGTTAGTTTTAGTCTATTTTTTTACTTTATTATTGTTTGTGGGTTCTCTATTGTTCAAAATTAATTCAAGAATAAATTAGAGTCATTTTTTTTATATGTATTACCTTATTCATTTAGTCATCATCAACAATATTGATCACTAACTAAGATCCATAACCAGTAGGCTTGTCAAGCCAGTTGAGTCACCAAAAATGTTGTCCATTTTTAGCCCACATCCAAAACTTTTATTGAAGAGGTATATAGTATAAAAGTTATATAAAGCCTTGAAAAAATGAGCATAGTTGATATTGAATAAATAATAAGTGGTTTAGAGATAGGTCCAAAAGGGAAAATGGAGGGCTCCTGAGTAGGTTTCATGGTGTCTGAATAGCTTAGGGTCATGGAATAGGTTTGAAAAATCATCAAGTTTTCATAGTTAATTTTACCCTTAAAAAATATAACAATATTTCAAGTATGAGTTTAAAAGAGCCTATAGGCTTTAAAATAAGCCAAGTACAAAACCCTTATTTGTCCAAGTCTTTACTTGGTAATTATTTTGGACTTTGTGGGGCTAAAGCTAATTTATTTTAGACCTTTTTTTGACTAAGTGTTCATTATTTTGGGAAATTTATTTCAAGTTTCTTTTGGCTAAGCTTCAATAATTATTTCAAACATTTTGTCTCAAAAAAAATTCCCAAAGACACAAATTCTTGCAAACATTTTATCTGTGATAAAAGCTTAAAGGTCAATTATTTTGGGAAAATTGTTTGAACAATTTTCCCAAAGGGTCATTTCTTTAGCAAATTATCCTGATACAAAAGTTTCAAAGGGTCATTTTTTAATAAAGTGGCCAATACAAAAATATCAAAGGTTCTTTTTTCAAGAAAGTGCCCTTTACAAAAATCCCAAAGACAAAGTGCCAAAATAAAAAGTACAAGGCATGAATTATTTCAAACATTTTGTCTAAATCAAAAGGTCCATGGAAAGCTAAGTATGAATTATTTTAACAAAATTGTCCCATAAAAATTTCCTCAAATACCTCATTCTCTCAAAAAATAAATTGAGACAAAATTCCTAAAGATCAATTATTTTAGATTAAATTTCTTCGCACAAAGCCCACAACAAATGTTCAAACAAAAATCTTGAAGGAAATTCATCCAATCAAAAGCCAAAGAAAATAACCTAATACAAAAGTTTCAAACAAGAGAATTCATTTAGGGAAATTGTTTTATAATAATTTCAATGAAGACATAATTACATTAGCCAAATTATTTTGGCAAAGATGATCCAATAAGATGGGGACATTCACACAAGTATCAAATTTAGACCACATCAAGTAAATGTTGAAATTCAAAAATGTATTGATGGGAATTAAAAAATCATTAAAATTCACACAAACATCAAAATAAATCTTGATAGTCATCCATTAGGTCCAAATATTAATTGTTTTTCAATTGTCATTAATGTTCCTACACATGTCAATTGATGGGTGTGTAGATGTTAAAATTAGGCCTCATGAAATAGACATTTGACTTAAAATGGTGGGTATAGACAAATATAATGGTTTTCATTGCATCATTCATCTTCATCTAATGGTATGAGATGATATCAAGGGTCAAAGAGATCAAGAGTCCACCACATGGCATAACTGCATAAAGCAATAGACTAATAACAAGATCTTAAGACAAATGCATGATTGACAAGTGGCATGAGCACATGAGTCCTCATAGAGGATTGGATTGTGTTAATTTTAATTAGGTAGATAAATGGATCAAAATGATTAAATAGGTCAATGATCTAAGTTATTTTTTGATGGCTAATCAATTTAAGGTGAGCCTAGGTGACTTAGGCAAAGGTCGAAGGGTAAATTTTTGACCAAGGTGAGTAAGTATGAATGGAACCAAGCTTAATAATGATCCAAATTAGATCAAGAGTGGATATTTTTGGATAAAATGGCACCATTAAGACTATGTATGGGTATATAAATGAGATACGGTGGGGGATTCTCATCCTTCAAACACAATCATAGCTTAACAAATCATCATTCATAGCATGGCTATGTCAATTTTGATATATGAGTATTTGGTCCTCATAATGAGTGATAAGTGGAAAATGGTATGGAAAATTAAGGTATACATGTAGACTTTAATATATTCATTGACATATCTAGTTGTATGAAATTGACCATTCTCTCAATTTGTACATACCTTGATGAACCAATAGAGAGAAGTTAACAACAAGACAAAAGTATAATAGATTGATCCAATTGTTATAATTACATTGATTATATAAATTAGATTAAAATAAAATTATTGCACCATTGAAACCATTAGGGAACATTAATAATGGAATAATGTAATTATGCAACTTCTTGAGATGACCCAGATCAATCAAGATGTTTCAAAAAAGCATATTGATATAAGTAGTTGTAACAGTAGTTAAAATGGATTTGTGCTCATTTGATTATTTTTTTAGTGCCAAAATACCTCTCTCTTTCTTTCCTTTTTATATAAATATAGCCTTTGATCTATTTTTAAGCATTCCTTAGGATGGTACAACTAGACTCTACTAGAAATTTATTATGCACCTATTATAGTAATGAGTAAGAGTACTTTATAATTGTTTACTAATTTGTGTTTAGTGTTCTATGTTTGTTTTATATGAAAAAGTGGTTTTTATCTCCCCTTTTAGGTATAATATCAACCTAAGTGTTAACAAATTTTGTTTTAGGTCATATAATGTGTCATAGCATTGATCTCTTAAGGATATAGTGGACAACCAAATTTAAGTGTCTTTAACTAGACCTTATATTCATTGCTCCCTAGTTTGAGTACAACAAACTAACCTCTATATGAACTATTTTTACATAAAAAATATATTAATCATTGCATTAAATTCATTTACAGTCCATTATCATGTTAAATATTTTTATCTTTAGAGTAGATCTGACAAATTCATGGTGCATCACCACATATTAGAATAGTTTTCATTTTATGCAATCTCTTGACTCTTTTATCCTAACTCATTTAGGTCTTATAAAGAAAGGTCTAAACTATCATATCTGAGTAACTATCCTCATTAAAAAACCTATAGGTCTAGTCTAGATATAGGCATCCCACAACCTTTAGATCATTCCCATGTTAGTCTAGGTATGGGTCAGACTTAAGCAATTTTGATGTCTATTAGGTGCTATCTAGATAGCTAATAGTTTCATTATCTTGATATTTATATTCCATTTTAAAAACATATTTCAACATTGAATTAATATTTATTATAATTTCAACAAAATTAGAAATTATTTTTTGGACAAAACTATTTTTTCCAAAAACATAAAACTCCTTTTTGTTGTTTGAGAGAGATATCTTGGAAATGGCACTAACTCTATCAAGGTTTATAGATATACATTATTTAGTGATGATGTGACCCAATAAATTACCTTTAATAACACAAAATATACTATATTTTGGATTCAAATAAATGGGATACCTTCTACACCTTTCAAATAACTTCTAAAAATGATGCATGTGTTGTACCTTATGTTCTGAAAAATAGTTAAATTATCCATGTAGATAATTATTTATTTTACAAATAAACCTTAAAATGAAAAATCCATTACACCTTTAAATTTTAATTATAAATTAATTAAATAAAAAAGAATTATATTATAAGTAAATGTTCCTCATTTTATTATGATTTTTTACCCTATCTTCTTTATTGACTAACATTGGTTATAACTAGATAATCCATCAATAAATGAAATCATATCAAAACCAATTACCATTATAAATACTTTATATAAAGATGGAAAAGGATGGTTATATTTTATGTATTCCATGATCAAGTTCTTAAAATCAATTTAAATCATGATCTTACCATTCTTCATAAAAATAGCCACCAAATTTATAACCCATATGGAATGTTTGACTAAGAATAGATATTTGTTAAGAGTATTTTTTTAGCTTATTTGTAAATTAAGGGCTGAATGATATTATTAAATATCCTCTATCTCTACCTAAACATATTTTAGACTTATTTAAGCAAGATATTTTGAGTAGTGATCCTTTGTTAAAATATCTTAAAGTCTTGATATGTCCATTTAATCACATATTTATATAACAAAAGAAGGGATTTGAATCCTTCATTTTTTGACTTAGAACAATCAAATACAACATTCAAATATAGGTTTTATTATGTGAACTTAAATTCATCAAGTAAAAATTATGGTCTACGGATTAATATTGTGTATGCCTTTCAACACATGTGTCCAAGACAAATAACCTTTTAAGTGAAACTATTCCATTTTTAATATTTTTTATTTTAATTTCATAATTCCATCATCATCAATATTATTTTTATATATAAAATTATATATATATTTCTCATTAAAAACTTGTGACTCAAAAACACTATCATTATTTATGAATTCAATAATCTATTGGTCATCATTGAACACATGGAAATTATACACATTTTCCAAGATAGAAGGGAAAGGAAACAATTTAATATAATAATTCCATAATTTATAATAACTCAAAGAGAATAAAATCATAGACAATGTTGCCAAAGGATTTTCAATATTATTGTATTCCCAAATAAAAAAATAATGATAAAAACATTAAATAAATATATAAATCCTAGGCTCTATGTTTGTAATTTCTCAAATAGGATAATTTTATTTGGGTATTACTTCTCACTTTGTTGATGACTAAATAAAAATATCTAAACATTTGTAATTATTTGACATTGTGATTAAAAGTGAACTATTAACCTAGAATCATGGATTCATACTTAGCAATTTATTAGTATAGGGTAACTTAAAGTGGTACATAGTAATATATTTATTTCCCAAGGGATTTGGTAACACATTTCATATTCTAGATATTTTTTTGGCATAATATCCTTCAAAGTATATTGATTAAAGACTAGGTTATCTAGGATTTGTGTTCCATTGGATTATAATAATGGGTTTAGTCATAAGCATGCATATGGTAATCTAGTAGATACTATATTCAAATTTTAATTTTTAAAATTATACTTAGTGATCATGTATTTAATCTTAGGTTCCATATCAATTATAATTGTATTTCAATTCATCTCTAAGGTATCCACATGTGGGAAATATTTTAGGCCATGCAACCATTTAACATATTAGAATAGTTTCCATTGAAGAGCATAACATAATATTTTGGAATGTCTAAAAATTTAATTTTTATGAACTATTAGACCCTAGGTTTAGAGGAAAAATACATGTGAACATTTAAAATCTCACCTACCACTTTGAATTCTAATTTATCTAGCTAGATAACTATCTGATCAAACTTAAGTTATCACTAATATTCATGGTCATGACATTGTAAAGGAACTAGAATCCAATAAATAATTATATATGTTCTTCCCAAAAATATTAGATATTCATAAAAAAGAGTAATTTTAATTTTATTAATATGAATTACCACATTCACATATGTTGTTTTTTGTTTAATTGAGATAGGTTTTTTGGTTAATTATTTCAAAAGTAGGTCCCATTATTCAATAACATAGGTTAAATCAAAAAAATAAAAATAAATGGGGGAGTAAATAATGATAAAAGTGAAGGGAAGTGGAAAACATTGATGGAAAAATTCAATAGCAAAATTAGTTTGTTGGAGGAAAATATTGCTCAGATGGATGTGGAAAGAGAGAAACTAAAGGAGGATGTGAATAAGCTCATCCAATTTAGTAAGATATCAATAAAAAAATTATGCCAAAATTATCCACATGTTGAGATAATCCCTTGTGGAATATAATGAGGAACATACAGGTAAAAAACCTAGCAAGAGATTGAAGATGCAAAAAAAAGAAACAAGGTTATAGAGAAAGGAATCGATATAAATAAGGCTAATGACTTGATCTATTTCACATATGAAGAATGGAGATTATTGGAACCTTTATAACATTATTGACTATTAATTAATGTTTATCTATCTTTCTTCTATTATTTTTTTGTTGAGTGGTTTTTTATAACACTTTGTTGTGTTTTAGTATGTCAAAGATTTTTTCCCTTAGTTTATTATGTTTTGTCTCTAATATGGTAATTTAACGATATTATATTTTTCATATTTTTTAAATGAGGGTCCTTATTTAGAACCATTTTTTACAAATAATAAAAAGATATGTACTAAATCATTTAAATTGATATTTTATTTAATTTTACTCATGTCCTTCACTTTTTTGTATCCACCTTTATTTAGAGTCACATGTGAACCAACTGGATTATGTTGGTTATTTCCTTTTGGTGGAGGGGGATCATTTATTGATTTAGGATCAAGAGGATTAATATTATTTGTTGGTAGTCATGGAGATATAGAGGGAATGATATTTATAAATTCTAATTCTCAATTAATCGTTATTTATTTGGTAATGTTAGAATTCATTTACCTCTATAATGTTTTCCTCTAGTTCATTATCTTTCTAGATGGGGAATTTAAATGTTTCCAAAATTATTATGATACTAGATGACTTTTGTGTTCTAGGAGTATTATGTATTGTGTGTATTTTTATGGGTTGAGACCACCTCATATCCTTACATTTATTTTTATAATATTTTTAAAGTGTTTCAAAACTCAACACAATGTAATTCTACTTTTATGGTAGCACTATGAACCCTAAAGTAGTGATAAAAAGCTAATTCATAAATATTAATATCAATAAATATATTTAGGGAAGAATCATTAATTCTTGGTGATTTTTTGGTCTATTTTATATTTAATATATTAAATTTCAAGATTATTTTCCCCCGCCAATATTTTCATCTCAATTTTTGAGAGAGAAATTCACAGCTTAATTTTTGTATCATGCATTGAACTATGTCAAGTATAATTTTAGTTTAATATTACGGTAATGTTAGCACTATGAACCCTATAGTAGTGATAAAGATATAATTCATAAATATTAATATCAAAAAATATATTTGGGGAAGAATCATTGATTCTTGGTGGTTTTTTTTATATTCTCTCTTTAATATGTGAAATTTCAAGATTATTTCCCCCCACCAATATTTTGATCTCAATTTTTGAGAGTGAGAAATTCATAGCTTAATTTTTGTATCATGCATTGAACTATGTCAAGTATAATTTTAGTTTAATATTATGGTAATGTTTGGGCATTATTAACAAATCATATCAAAGATTTAGTTTTATTATACTGTGTAGTTTGATTAGGTTGATTTCTAATGAAACTCATCTATTGGTTAGGTGAAACATGTCTCAAAGGTAGTACATTGGTAATAAGCACTAGATTTAAAATTGGGACATTTCTATTAGCATTTAGAATGGGATTAAACATTGGTATGTTTTAGTTATTATTGGTAATGATATTTTTTTATGGATTCATTTTTTTTATCAAATGTTTTTGGTCTTGACATAAGACTAAGGTAAATCATTTATCGATAAAAAAAAATTTGAGGAACATGACTACAATTACATCTAATTATTTTTTTTACTTTTGAGGACAATGTTACATTAGGATGAAATACAGGAGTAACTTTTTGTATAGATTTTATAACCTTTCATTGAAAATCCAAGTTAACTCAATTGGTTCCATCTTAAAATTACTTAATTATCAATACATAATAATAAGGTTAGTTACTTATATAAATTGGTCCAAGAAGGTGATTTTAAATAAGTTCTAACCAATGATGGAATTAATGGATAGATTGAGAAACCAATCATATGTATAATCTAGATGTCCAAATGGAAACATTTAATGTGAAACATATTTATGCTCTAAAGTTGATAGTCTCAATCTAAATTTGAAATATATGATGTGATCATTATTTTTTCACATTTTATCAAGGGTGTAACATGGGAGATACATTTTATTATTCCGTGGTAACTCATGTATATACTCATTAACATTGATCATTATTCATCCTAGACAAGAATCCATATGGTTAAATGATCTAAATTTTGAGTCATCTGGTGAACTTGTTTGAATCCTAGAAAATTTTGATCTCCCATTACCATACATAGGCCCCCTATATAACTATATTTGTTTTAGTAATAATAGGCCAACCTGTAAAGTAGATATAGTGAGATGTGGTGGGAAATATAGATTGGTTTAGTGTCTGGTCATGAATTCATATTTAGTCCTTGAGTTGATTAAATTATGCATATGTTGGATGGGCCATCCTAGTTCCATCTTATTATTTATGTAATTTTATGAATAGGATATACTAATTGATGGGTCAAAACCCACTCATTTTAGGATCACAAAGGCTAACTTATAGCACAAGTTTTAGGTAAGTGGTTTTATAAATAACGAATTATAATTCATGTTCACCTTACCTAAAGAAATCCTCCTTATAACCATATTAATTTTATCTATTATACAAACCAAAACTATCCTAAATATTTATATTTGTAATGATATTATTTTATAAGACATGATTGTGATAAAAAAAAATGTCATATAGGAAATAAAAAGTAAGGTTTAAAAGAAAGTTTTATATTTCACACATAAATGTATTTGATAAAGAAAAAACTTAATGAAATTTACTATAGATCAACCAATGTTGATTAATTTTATCATTTAATCAAACTTTCACAAACATGTTAAATATTTTAAGGATTAACTAATTTATGAATATATTATCAAAACATCACTACATAGGATAGGTTGACAATAATGAAATTCAATGGTCACATTAATATATTGTAACTAGGAAAGCAAAGTTAAGCCAAGAGAATAATTAAACTAGTTATGCATTAAATTTAAATAATTAATAATAAATAAATATACATAACATAATGATCAATTCAAATTAGAATATATAAAACATTAATCTAAACATTATAAAGTAATAAAAATTAATACACTCTCCAAACATATGCTAAGATTTATTATGCCTACCAAATCTGAAAAATATTTGTTATTAAAAAATGTTATAATGATTATTTTTTCATATAAAAATATGGACACTACCACATCTATAAAAGTAATTGCATGGAATTAAATCACATAAAAATAATCCTATATATTTTAAAGTGGAAGATAGAGATGCATTATTTATAAGAAGGCATAAAGTCAAATGATTAAGAAATGAGAGTTCTAGAGAATTCACTTTGCTAGGATTTTTTCATGATTTGTATCTACTAGTTTGTATTTTTCCCCATTATGTCACACTATGAAGCATGAAGGATTTATTAGGGCTATAGTGTATTAACTTTGCTCAGTGTGGATCCCTTAGGCAAGGAAATCCCTATATTTATGGCTTACCTATGCTCTATTACATCCATTGATGCAAGATATGAATCTAATGACACCCAAACATGCCTAAAAATTTGTTTTGAAATTTTATGATGAGGTAATCCCTCTCAACCCCCTCCATTATAAAGGTAAGTATTCATGTTTCAGCTATTGAACAATGCTAAAAATGGTATGATTTTTTTTCTATTATTAATTATTTTGTTTGTCATATCCCCTTGGAGGATTACCTCCATAACTAGATCCAAAACCACTAAGAGCCACTAGGGGTCCATGTCTCTAAAATTCATAACCTTACAAAAGGTTTTTTATTTACCTTTAAGGATCCCTATGAAACTCAATTGATTACTGTAAATTCCAATGTTTGGTTCCTTCAAAACTAGCTGATGATTTTATCTCCTTAGTTTGGGGATTTTAAGGTTTCTAATAATGTTTCCCTTCATGTCCATGTCCAGGTCAAACTTATAGGTTTGTCAGTCCACCTTTAAAATTTTATCCCCCAAATAATTTCTCCATATGATGTGTGGTTACAATTGAACAAGATAAGTGGTTCTCCCCTCACCCTAACAAACAAGTTTGTGTGGAGGTTGACCTATCCAAATAGTTGAAAGAGTTCATTGAAATAAAAGTTGGAGAGACCTAGTGGTCTTGGTAGGTTTTTTATTTCAACCTTTCCAAAACTTGTTTCTATTTCTAGGCCTTAGACCACCACATCAATGATTGTCCTTTCATGGGTTATCCCAAATATCCTCAACCACCTCTTAAGTCTAAGAAGCCAAAACTAAAAGGCCAAGGTGATGGATACACCATTGTTCCCCTCAAATAAGTACTAGGCCCTAAGACACAAAACATGCCTTATCCACCACCTTAGGAGGATTATCCTCTAATTATCACACTCTCTTGAGAGAACTACTTCTCCCCCATTCCATCATATATCCTCTTAACCCTTAGAGAATTTATTTAACCTCTCAAAATCTCAATATGCCTCTAATTAAGCTTCAATTGACTAATGACTCATTCTCCTAGTAGTCTCATATCCGACCTCATAGGGGAACTAAATATCATTAAGAAGAACATTATGCCAAATGTCACTACATTAAAGGTGGAGATATTTATCTCCCTCACTATCATAATAAATTTGTAGCATTAGCAGATTTTAAGGATGGACAAGGGGAGCTTCAAATGGATGACCCCTTCCCATGAATATCTTATCATGGAATATAAGGTGTCTTACAGAATCTAACCATAAATACTTTATGTGTGTTGTGTGTTAACAGATTGGTTTTATAAACATTATATCTACAAGAAGTTACGATCTCTAGTTTTCTCCACCATATGGCTCAGTGAATTTTTTATTTAGATGCTACCCAAGTCACCACCTTACATGAGGTAGGACATGGTGTTGATTCTATCTTAGTTACCTATAAAATATACTTTGACATTATTTCCATGGGGGAATAATAATCACATAATGTATTCTAGATTATTATTGACATTGATGGCTAAAATTTTGGCATCTTAAATATCTATGTTCCTAATGATGGCCCTAACCTCTCCCTACTCTAGCGATCTTTAGCAAATGAGCTACCTCCTACTAAATGACTGGTGTGTAGTGACTTTCATATGATTAAAACTCCCAAGAGAAGATTGGGGCACTCCACATGCATTGGCATGTTTGTGAGAATGAGGAATGGTACTATTTTAAAAATAAATGGGGGTTGGAAAACCTTCACCTCTAGAAGTGGATATTAACACCCACATCTTAGTTTATATGGCCTAATTACCAAAGTCAAGATCACTATGTGCTCAAATAATTAGACACTATTATGTTGTCAAAGTAAAATATTTGTATTTTTTCCTATATTAATGAAAATCCTATCAATGTCCACTCATATATTATCTTGTCAATCCACTCACCCATTTACTACAAATTGGAATAGACCCTTGGGTAGTACAAAGTGCCATGTAATCAATTATTTCTCAACACATCTATGTTGAGTCATGTTGGTACAATAAAACTCACCCACCACATTTGGGACTTGGCCTCATGGACATCATACACCACTAGCTGGATTGAGTGGTAGAATGAAGCCATTTGTCACAACACCTCCTTCTCCCACCACCATGGAAAACATGTTGCCTAGATTCACAAGTGATTAAATAAGGCTACCATCTAATAATTTAAATGGGTCTCTATGTCCCTTGAGATATATCCTTTCAATATCCAATTTCAAAAGCTTGTTTTCTCCCTCGAACACCACATTAAGATGATGGACAATCATGCATCTAAGGGAACCTAGATTCAAGCTTGATTACATTAGATTAAAGTTGGTAACAAATATCCACGTATTTTTTCAAAGTGATAAAATCCAAGTAGGCCTGTGGGAAAATTAAATCCATAAAAATGGATCAATCCCATGTCACCTATTAGGATGATATCTCCTTGACATTTTTAGAGAATTACCAGCAATTTTTTATGCACAACACTTTATAACTAAGAGGTCTCTCACTCTTCAAATTTGACTTAAAGTGGTGCCTTAAAAGCTTAAGCCTGTAGATAAGTAATTATGTGATACCCCACTCACCATGTAGAAGCTTATGGATGATTTTAATTGTATGATTAATGATAAGTCCCCCAGCTTTTATGGCTTCCCTTATGAGTATTACAAAATAACTCAAGAATTCATTAGCCTTAAATTATTGCAAGTCTATAAAGAATCCCTATGGACTTAGTCTATTAGCCCTATGATCAGCCAATTCAATATCAAACTCATCCCTAAAGTCAAATATCCTAAGCTTCTCACTAGGTAGAGATTGATAATTTTGATAAATGTTTTTTACAAGATCCTTGAGAAATCCCTTACCAACCACATTTGACTTATCTATACTACCATTATTATACGAGAGTAAACAAGTTTTATTAGAGGAAGATATATCCTTGAAAATATTATTTTAGTCTAGGAGGGCATGGTTTAGGATTTCCCCTCTTTGTAGAGAGTTATATTTTTGAAGCTAGATTTAAAAAAATGTTATGACAATATTGAGTGGAACTTTATTCTTACCATGCTTAAAGATCTTGGCATTGGTCCTTATTTTGTTAGAGCTATGTCGACATTACTTCATGATGCCTCCACTTGCATCATTATCAATTGATATTAAATCCCATGAATTGAACTCTATCACTCTATATGTCAATTATGTCCCCTTACTCTAGCACTTTATGTTCTTGTTACTGATGCTTTAGGGTACCTTTTATCTTTTAAATCATCTTAGGGAATTGTTTAAGTCATTACTCTACCTGAATGCACCTCTTAGCTTATTAATGGTCACTTTTAAAATGACACCTTTCTTACACTTGAAGATCAATAAGACACCTTCACTGAATCCATGTAGTGTCTTGACACCTTTTGTTTAGATGTAGGCTTAAGCCTTTATTGAGGAAAACCCAGTGTTTCCACCAAATGATGATGTTTTTACTTGAGTGGCTTAAAAAAATTAATTGGTAGTGGATTTCTCAAAGATAAAAATTCAAGTTATTGGGAATCCCCTTGAAATTTCACATCTTTCCTTTTAATATTTTGGCAGGATTATAAGGAAAATTGATTACTAGATCACTAAGCGCCTCTCTTTAGTGGGCAAGTTCCAGATTTACACCAATATTTTGGTGGCCACTCTTGTGTACTAATATTTTTGTTGAGCCCCTTTTAAAGCCTCTTATGATAGTATAACTAAGTCTCTTAGTGATTTCATCTAGGCTAATTCTAATAAAGCTCAATATTTTCATTGGGTGGCCTGGGATATTTTTTGTCTTCCTCATGACAAAGCTAACATGGGCATAATTAACACTTATTAGTAAATCATGGCCTTGTGTGCTAAATGGGTTGTTCAATCCATTAAGGTAAATGAGGCTTATAAAATATTCCTCTACCACTATATTTCTTTTGTTTCTCCTGATGGTAAAACCATCTAGCAAAATATTGGATTTCATTCTATTCTAATTACTATTGTGCTAGTGAAAATTATAAAATCTTTCATGGTCAAGAGTGTATGGAAATATTTTTAAGTAGTCAAACCCCACTTGAAGTGAATAGGAGATGGATTTCATACAATTTTATCCTTTAATGATCATATATTATGGTGGTATCCTATTCTCATTAGTTCTTATATTCCCTTGAATGAAATGCCTAATATTAAAGTGTTGCATTAATTCCATAAAGGAATTCCAGCTCTTCATGATTTGGTTAGTTCCATAGACTAGATCCCCTTGACATATTTAAAAATCAAGTGTCAATTAAATAATTATAACTTGCCTTCTACCCTTCACATTTAATAGTTACTCCCTAATGTTATGCTCCACAAGCCTGACCTTTAGCCTCTTAGGGCATGGTGAAAATATTGGAGGTAGAACTGTGATACACATTTTAAACCCTACTCTCTAAGACTTTTGTATCAAGTGATGAGTGCATTCTACCTATCTCTTGATAATATCCATAGATTTTAAGGCCTTAAATCCTTTTTTAGGACATATCTCATCTATTTATAATGTGTGCATCACCTATGATTAGAGCCTAAATTATCTCACATTATTTGGTACTTAATATATCAAGGTTACCACTTGGTGAGAGGTTGTTCTAACTCCACATTACTTAGCCCTTATATCTAGCCTAAAAGTGGCCTAAATCCTTAAAATATGTATTTTGGTTTTACCCAAAGCTCAATATGATTGGTGTTAGATCCATTATCTATTCCAACCTTTTCATCTTGAACCATTTTCTTGGATACATGTGCTTTTTGGAGACTATTCTAACTAGTCAGCTTCTATCACTTTTTTATGGTACTTTTTTTTGTGATATCATCATTTTTTAGGTTTGGAAATCTATAAATAACATCATATTTAATCATTAAAATTTTATATTTCATTGTGTTAATAATAAAGTGGATGATATCTCCTTAGTTTACTTTTAGATCAAAGATCAAGTGGAGAAGATGTTGCTATATCTTTGCCACCTATAAGATCTCCTTTACCACTAGGGGAGTGCCCTGTGCACCATGAGAAGAGTTATAATAGATGGACTAACTTATGGGCCATCACCACCTCTTCCTAGAAGGAACCAAAATAAAATTCAGTCCTAAAATAAGGTCCATGTTTTACCTCACCCTCCTCCAAGGGGTGGTTAGTGTGATTTTAGAAAATCTGATATAGGTCCTGCTTAGTGGCCTTTGGTGATTACTATTATTCCTACTCTACCCATTGATGGTTGGTCAATAATAATTCATCATAACCCCTAGATGTATGAACTATTCAAAATATCTTGGATAAGGAAGTGTCTGATTGATTGGTGCTTCCTAAGGATGACCCTCTACCTATGCCTCTTAGACAAGTGGCATGTTCTTGATTTTATCTTTAATGATTTATAGTTATGTTTATTATTGTCATGTTCTGTTTGGTATTTTGTTAATGTTTCGAGCTAGTATTTTTCCCTAGCATGGAATATGGGTCATGATCTATCTAGCCACATTATTATGTAACCTTCTATATCATATTTTGATTTTTTAATATAATATGAGGCATACCAAAATTAAAGTTTAAGATTGTAAATATCCTTTATTCTCCAAGTAAATTTCAATTTATCTCTAGCTAACTATCCCTCAATTGACCACTTTTTTTCCTTCTATGTGCATAAGAAATCAATTAAAAATTTACATATATTTGAGATATATTAGTGATAATCATTATGAATAATAATTCTGATTAAGTCCAAAATAATGCATGGTTGAAAAAAGGGGTCCATAAATATACTTTAACTTATTTTGAATTTTCTATTTTCTCTGTTGTATATGTGATCAAATCAATCACCTATTGACTACCATGTCAATTTTTACTACCTATATTTATATTTAATGAAATCATCAAATTATTTAGATACACTTTTATTTTTTTTATAATTTATGATTTTATTATCCTAGAAAAATGACCAAGGCATGTTGGATTATCTAAATAATTCCAGTATTTTCCCTATGAAATCATTTACTTAAGGTGATCCTTATTATTTAGAGTCCTCAATTAAGGTAACTTATATCTTCATCATTTCCATTTTATTTCTTTATTCAAAAATATAATTTACAAAGTGCCAATAGATTCAATTGGGATAATGATGTACTAACAAGTCTATTGATACAAGTTCGTGAACAAGCTCTAACATCTGATGGGTCAACATCCACTCATTTCAAGATCAAAAATTGTAATCTAATGTAATATTCTCAAGTACATTTTTTTTATAAATATCCAATTATAAGTAATTTCACCTTACATGAATATATCCTCTTTATAATAAAACTATATTTACCTATTATACCAAAAAAAACTTAACTAAATATGGATATTTAAAATGATGTTATTTTTACAAGATATGACTCTAATAAAAATCAAATGTGAGAGAAAGGATAATAGAAAAAGGGATATTTTTATATTTTATTTATTAAAGAAAACACTTGGTGATATTTAATACAAATTATAAAGTGTTCATTAATTTTAGTATTCACTAAAACTTTCAAAAAAATTATGTAGATTCTAAGAACTGATTTGTGAATAGATTCTCATATCATCATATCATGTGCTAAACTAACCATAGTAAATTTAATCAACATTTAATTTCTATTAATTAGGAAAGAAAAAAATATCCAAGAGAATGATTAAACTAGTTATACATTCAATTTAACTAATTCATAATAAATCAATATAACTCACATAATGATCACTTAAAACATATAAGATATATGACATTAATCAGAAGGAAAAATTAACAAACTCACATAAAAATTGATAATATTTACTAAGCCCATGAAATTATTTTAAGTCTTTCTTTATTAAAAATGGCCTCAAATAATTTTTTTAATAAAATATGGACATTGCCACAACTAAGAAAGAAGCTACACAAACTTTTAAAAAAAAACTATATCTATAACTATGAATAATAATAAGACATATAAAATAAAATCCTTTACCTTTAAAAATATAAGACTAAAAATAGGCTTGATTCTCCAAGTATCTTTTCACTTATGTTTAGTTAACTACCCCTAAATTTTCCACTTGTTTCCCTCTAAGTTCCTAGCCAATCAATTAGCAATCTTCATCTATCCAGTATATATTAATGATAGGAATTTTGAACAGTTTTTTTCTTAGGTGAGTAGTGTTTCATGGTTAAATAAATGGGTTCATTGATATAGATTATTTTTTTGGCCCTTTTTCTATTTTCTCTATCATATGTGTAACCAAATCAATCACTTGTTAGTTTTTGTCTTTGTTTGCATTATATACTTTTATCTTGAATGATATCACGAAATTATCAATATACCCTCTAAATTTTATGGTATTTATGAGTTTATTATCCTAAAGAATGACAAGGTCATATTAGATTCTATAAATAATGCCAATATTTTCCTAGTGAAATAATTTATAGGTATCATCACAACCTTCATATTATGTGACGAATACAAAAGTGAATACGTAATGTGAACATAAAATTTTGGATACAAATTATTTTTTAACATTTTTTTCAAGCTTGATTCAGTGGATAAAACCTTATTTTACTAATGATCTGTATTAACTAATGATACCCTTTTTATTGTAAGATATTATTTTTTATCTTTCCCTCATAAACTTATATAATTTAATTGCATATTAAGCTCAGATAATTATCAACATTATTGATATTAGCCTTAAGGACTATATTTTAAGTTTGGATTTCTATCCTTATGACATTTAACTTCATATCTTTAAATACCTTATCTATGATCTCATGAGAGGATTAGAACATAGATTCAATAAATTTTATAAAGTATTCATCAATACTTGAATACCCCAAAGTTATAAATACACATTTATTTTTCTTCTTTCTCTTAATTTTCAGTTAGAACAAGCTTCCTATATTTCACATAGTGTATGAGTGCCATCTTATTTAATCTTTGTGATGTTTATTATTTTTATTTTTCCCATGAATTTTTCAAATTTCAACTTTATGTCAATCTCATCATGAATAATAATTCATGGGATCTATGCCTTACAAGCTATATATTATGATTCTAATCATTCTGACATTCTTCTCCACTTATATTTTATATTAATATATATGTCATGGGATATGTGGACTAATTTGGTAACATGGTTGAAATGAGATTAAATAATGGTGATGAAGTGCCAAGGGTAGTGTACTATGGAATTTTTTAGAGATGGAAGATGATATTGAAGTGTTGAATGCTAATTCTAGATGTGATGAAGCATGAATATGAAAAATAATGGAAGACAAAACTTAACTAAAATTCATAAATGGTCTAATAATACTTATAAGTCCACACATTATAGTCAATACTAAATTTGGTTGAATATTGAGATCAACCACAAAAATTATGGAAATTACTTTAATAGGGGTGGATAATGTGACATTAAATTGTAGAAGTCACTATAAGAATAAACACACACTAATTAGAAATTATTAGATAAGGGGCCTTAGATATGTTTTTTTTACTTATATATAACACATATGTTATGATTACTAGGGTTACCATGATACATAATGTCTTAGATAGTGTATACTTTAGTAAAGCCATGAGGGAGAGTCATATCTAGACAAGTAAAAATGGGCCTCTTTCTAATTTTATTACTAGAAAAATTATAAATAAGTTATGAAGTTATATCCATATAAGATTAAAATTAAACCAAAGGTAATATAAATAAATGAAATAGATGAAGGCATAATTACCTATGTGGATGTTACCATTTTAGTGGTTGTTGTATGAAAATATGGAGCCAACCCTTGTAGAAAATTCCTCTTAAAATATGGGTATGTTCCTTGTGGTTCTTAGAGTTCTTGACCAAATGTGCATATACTATTTACTCAAATTATTGATATTATGATTTTTGGTCTTATGGTTTAAGTAGGTCTACGACCATTATTTTTTCTATCACATCTTCATCAATCTATAGATTCATGTAGTAATAATAATTACGATGAGGATTTTGGTTATAAAATATGCTAAATTTTTTTCTCAATGATATAAAATTCCTTTTGACATCCCATTTTGTGTCCCATTCCACAACATATTATAATCTAATTTTAATGAGCAGCTATGTATAGACAATATTAGATTGGTAGCCATGTTTTGTAGAGACTTCTCGTAATCTTGAGTGGTGGGAGGGTCCATGGATTTAAAAAATTTGAAATTAAAAATCCCACTTCATCCATTAAAATTTTATATTAAATTTTATGTTCAACCAACTTATCTAACACATAGTATGGAATATTGAGAAGTGAAACCAAAATGCACTCTATCTTGATTATCATGTATTTGTAATACTACCAGTAAGCTCCAACTTATTTAACATATTTTACAATTTCTTATAAGACCTTTGGAATTTGTTTATAATTTATGCAAATTACACAAGAGGATAAAATAAATTATAAATATCCTCTGTGAAATACTAGAACTTATGTACACATAACATATAATGCTAATCATGAATATAAGTGAGTGATTAATTATTCCACCTAGAAAAGTATGTATGTTAGAATATTACCATGGCACAACAAGAATCCAATACATAAGACATCAAAAAAAAATTAAATTTTCCATAAATTATTAGAGATGTTTTATTATATTATAAAAATAATCTCTCCTAGAGATGGTTTCTTCCTATCACTGATAATCATGACTAGAAGGGGTGCCAATAATTTATTCACATTAATTCTATTAGAAGATCCATATAGATTATTCATTATGTGAATCCTTTTCTTAAATAATCATCTAAATATATTGATACTATAAATATTTATTTCTCCTTTGTTTACCCAAAGTTTAGTATCCCCTTCCTAATATTTTATCACTTCCATTAGGTTATTATTTGTAATCAATTATAGGGAAACATATTGGTTATATAAAAATGTGGGATATAGTAATTTATAATATTTATAAAAAAATATCTTAGCAATAAAACTAAAATTTTTATTCATAGGAGGTGAGAATATTACATCATATTTCATTTCACACCTAGTCAAAATATTATGTAAGATTTCAATACAAAGGAATACCTCTTGTTTAGTTGACACTTGATGCAAACTAACCCTTTCGATGGTGACCAAATTATACATATATTAAATCTCATCCTCTATATATATTTAATAATTTCTCATTTTGTGGGCTTACTTCACTTTTTAATAGAGAATTATAATGTTTATACTCCATATTTTTTGGAGAGAAAATATTGTCTCTAAATTGTTGGGGAGAAATAGAAGAAGAGGATGCAACCATTATGATTTTTGTGTTATCATAATATTATTAAAGGTAATTTTGGTGATTAATCACTTTTAAATTTCCTTTCAATCCTTGAAAACTTTTGAATATTTCACTATGAATATCTCCTAGCAAAGTTACTCAATATGTGAAATGAATTTTATATATTAACTTTGAATCTATTTTTTTTTCATTTTAATTCTTGGAAAATCACTTTAACATGTCAATTCATGTGAATTAACTAGAAATTTTATCATTTCATTTTATTTATTAATTATATATTTCCATTTCCCATGACAGTTTTAGAATTTAATGTCTCTATTGATTTATTTCTGAGCAAGGCATCTCTTCCATCCATCTGTCATGGGAATTATGATCTATCTTATGTATTGAGTAAAATATGACCTATTATGAACCCTAATCCTATAAATATATTATGGCATGAAATTTTGATATATTTGACTATGTTATGGTAATAAATTTATGGTTCCTTTATCATTACCAATAGGATATAGCCACATGGTGTCTTATAGTTAAATAGGGTTCAAAAAGTGCTTAGAATGTAAAATACATTGTGATCTAAATTTATTTTTCCTATAAAATTGGTATGATACAATTGGAAATATATGATTAATTTAGATTCATATTGTGTACAAAGTTCTCATAATCCTTTAATATTATTGTGTAATATATGGATTCATGCATTTTCATAATTTACCCTATATTATTTGTATTTCATATATTTATCTATAGATAATACATATAACATATGTCACTCATATAAATATAATTTCATCATAATAGTAAAAGTGATAATAAAATAGTCTCATGATAATTATAAAAAATACACATGGAATTCAATGAATATCCATGGAGTCATCAAATTTTATTTTTGCTAGTTTGATTTCCATGAGACTTATGGATATGTGTAATTTGAAATATAATGTACAAATTCTTTTGTTTGGTTCACTTACACATATACTCAACAAAAATTATGATCACATCATTAGATAAATAATATGAATGAACATAAGCCAATATATTTACAAATTGAGTTAAAATATGAATTATTTTAAAGATAATGAGGAGGTTACTAAATTTTAAATTATGAGAATTAAAAGTAAAAAAACTCCATGTATCCATGTAAATTATAAATTTTGGTGTGAATGTACAATCGTATCCATTCATAAGGGTCTTAAGTAAAATTAAAAAGTAAATCTTAGCACAAAATTGTTACAAATAATGTCACTTAATACTAAATGGGAAACCCATGAGGGTGCTTAAATACATATGGAATTTTAAAAATATCAATTTTTTTAATAACTAAAATAGGTATTAATTTCACCATGGAAAACCTCATGACACCTTTTTTGAAAAAAAAAACCTAATTTATCTTCTACCTTTTGATTTCATTCACAAATATGTTTATTAATTAAAAAAAAGTGAGGATACCTATTTATTTAAAAAAGTGGATAGGTCATGCTGGTCACAAAAAAGTCAACCTAAGTTATGTATCTTTATCCTTAAAAGGACTCTTTTGAATAATTTGGACTTATACCCATTAAAGTGGAGTGGAAAAAATTATCTCTAAAAATAATGTTTCTATATTCCAAATAAATTGGACTGTTTCAAACCATTTGGGCATAGATCATTTTGAATAAATCAAGCTATTTCAAATAATATGGACTTATACCCACTAAATTAGAGTGGAGATAATTTTCTCTAAAAATAATTTTTTTATATTCCAAATAAATTGGACTATTTTAAATCATTTGGGCATAGATAATTTTGAATAAATTGGTCCATTTTGAGAAAAACAATTAGGCTTATACCCACTAAAGTAGAGTGGAAAAGATTTTCTCCAAAAATAAATGTTCTATATTCTAAATAAATCAGACTATTTCAAACCATTTGGCATATATAATTTTGACTAAATTGAGTTATTTTGAATAATTTAGACTTATAACCAATAAAGTGGAGTGGAAAATATTTTCTCCATAAATATGTTTTCTATATTCCAAATAAATTGGATTATTTCAAACCATTTGGACACATATAAGTTTCAATAGATTGGACTATTTCAAACTTGTGGCACCCTTTTGGGCCTTCAAACCTATTGATCCTTTAATTTATATTCCATTATAAGGACACATGGAACTATTTAATTATCCCTTTATCCATACCTCAATGAGATATTCCCATAGAATTGAAGTCTTAAAGTCTACTAATAAATGAACTAATGCATGAAGTATTTAATCAACTAGTTTCATATTTGGCCTTCACCACTAGACATAGCCCTGACCTTGAGCACTTATAAAAAGGGTACCCTAAAGTTATCATGAGTCCCCTCAAAGATGATGAGGAAGAGAACTATGCCCAATAAATTAGTTCATTTAAAGATGAGGAACAACAATTGTGCAAAGATAGTCAACCCATTTAAAAAGGTTAGAACAATTTCCAATATCAGTTGAATCTAGTTTTAATATTATGATTCACATAATATAACTCCTTATAGGCTTAGTAAAAAATTTTATTATGGAATTTTGGCTTGCTAATTCCCTTGCAAGCATCATGTGGATAAAGATAAGGCAATATTATGAGAAACTTGGGAGGTGTAACACATGGACAAAAGACAAATAGATTTCATATTAAGTATAAGTTTTCATCTCAGAACCCTATTACTAGAATGAATAATAATAATAATAATAATAATAATAATAATAATAATAATAATAATAATAATAATAATAATAGGCCTAAAAGACAAATTATGGATGAAAACATAATATTAAATTAGTTCTTATACTAATAAAATATCATTTGATGTTTCCCAAGGTTCCTTAGTCATAAACAATGTGTGAGGTTTGATGGATAACCATTTAATTTTGGAACCAAGGCAACATAGGTACTAAAACTACATTATCATCATGTTGTTAAGGTTTGTATGTGTGGTGATAGGAATTTGATGATGGAGGGGAGATTAGATCAAGTGTTAGTCTCTTTTTTAAAAAATGAAATATAAAACACACTAACAAAGCATAACACCTCCATGACTAAATCATAAGAGGATTTTGGTGAAAAAATAAAAAATGACAAATCTCAATTAAAATGTAAATAAACATATCTTCCTTACCTTCTTTGAATGTTCCAAATGATGTGTTTGTTTGATTACTTAGATTATGCTCAAAAGGTCTTCATCAATGGGGTTTGGCTATCTCCATCTCCTCTTTGCACCATTATTTACTTGGATTTGGATTTGATGTTTCCTAAAAATGGCTTGGTTTTGCTTAATTTTGGTAGTATAACATTATGCATTTTCTTCATAAATCAAATCTTGCATTATAACCTTACTATGTTCTAAGGTCTCCAAATGAAAATCTCTAGGTTTGATTTTATAGGATTTGAGATGACTTGGAATGAGTTAAATCCTCAAATTGGTTGTCTTATTTAACCCCAATAGGGTTAAAAGGTTTCAAATGGTCATGATTGGCATGGAATAAGCATGGATGGGATATTTTCTAAAAATGACAACTCATAAAAGCTAATGATGAAAACCTAGGATATTCATTGATTTTTGAATTTCCCTTTTTGGTAATTTCTTTAATTTATCATGGATGGATTAAATTAGGATATTACTAGGATTTTCATTTTAATAAATTCTTTTTTAGGAATTTGAACATTTATTTGATTCTGATTTAATTAAATTTATGCATTTGTTCAATTTAATTTATTTATGGGCCAAGTTGATTTAATTACAAGTTATGAAACCAAATTCAAGACATTTATTAATTCTTAGGCTATATGTTCAATTTTTGGTAATAATTATTCTAAATTTAGGTATAAAGCCATTGGTGGCTAATTTTAGATGTATATAATTTGCCCCTATTTGGGAAGGTGTTATAAGTTGTAAGCATAATAACATCTTCTCAAAAAATAAATTTTTTCTATGTGCTTATGAGTTTAATGGTTATGGATGAACTATATGGTGTCACCTTGAGGGAGTGGTTGGAAAATGGGTTGGCAAATGGCCCCTCGAAAGAATAAAATGAGTGGGCCAAATAAATGAAAATGATGTGGTGATAATGCAATGATTTGGCCAAATTTTGTCAAAATCACTAAGAATGCAAGTGGTATTGTTTGCAATGGTTTACCCAAAGGTGGTTATAAGCATTGTATCCTAATAGTGGAAAACATGGTATGATAACATAATTATTTTCCCAAAGGTGGTTATAATCATTCAAAAGATGGAGCTGCCCCATTTAGTATAGAAAAACAAGATTAAAACATGACCTAGGTGGGCAAAGGAGAGTGAATAATATGACCAAAGGTGACTATAATCATTAACCCTTAAATTGGTCAAAACATAATGATTTTCCCAAAGGTGGTTAGAATCATTCAGAATGCAAGTGAGATGGTGTACAATGGTTTGCCAAAAGGTGGTTATAAGCATTGTACCTTTATTATGGTAAAAAATATTAATGGTTTATGATTGAAAACATGATGATAACTTAATGCAAATGGTAAAGATGAATTGGGACAACCTTTTAGAAAGGAAAATGCTCATTCAAATGAACAAAGATTAAAATTATTTCATTATTTAATTATTCTATTTGGGATATTATTGGTATTTTTTTTGGTGATGGTATCAAGGAGATATCAATGGTACATTTATATGTAGACTTCTTGAATCTGATTTTTATTATAGCACATGTTGGTGGTACTCATGATAGAACATCATGAGAACTTGGCCAAAATATGTAGAAGGACTGACTCACATGATCTAATAATCAAGGTAAAATAATACACCAATGATAAAAATCATGATGAAAATGTTGACATATAGATATGGATGGATTCAAGACTAATGTGGGCAAGAAATCATCTAATGAACATACATACACCGAATCAAGGCAACAGTGCTGAAAGAAAATAAAAAAGTACACAAACAAAGAAATAAACAACTATTAGTACACACAACATAACATCAACAAGTGAATTTTTTTATGTTAGTCATAATGTTAGTATAAATAATGCAACATAAATAGCATAAACAACATTAACCCTAGAAAATAGGATATATATTAACAAACAAACATGATGGGGGAATATAAGGAAAAATAAGGGGGTGGTTGAGCTATCTCCATATACACTAGGCAATTAGATGTTGCCTACATATTTCTATGGATGATATATCCAACAAAACTTTAATCAAAAAGTATTTCTCCTAGGAAATGGGATGAAAATGATGATAATAAAAAAAAAACATGATGGATATGATAGAATAAATGGGAATGAACTCAAAAAATGGAGAGATCATGGGATAAAAGAGTAAAAAATATGGGGAAACTAAGTGACAATTGATTTCTTGTGTCTTAGTGATGGTTTCCAAAATCCTTAAGGCACATAAGTGGTCAATGTTTTTGGTTTTTCTAAATCTATTTTACAATTTTTTTTAATAATTTTATAGGTGTCTCAACTCGATCAAGAATGATGGGACACTTAAATGGTTCAAGATCACAAAATGAAGAGAGCATTGAAAACTTGAATGGATGATCAAAAAAATTTGAGAGTGTGATATAAATGTGGATATAGATAACCTCGACATGAATTGAGTATGACCCACATAGTCCCAAAATGGCCCTAGTTCATAGTAGTTCCACCTTTCAATGGAGGAATCTGACTAGCGTAGTAACCAATTAAAATAAAATAAGAATAGTTGGTATGATGTCATAATAAAACATAGGAATGGAAAGTTGGTATGTAAAGGAACAATACAAAATTATTTCCCCTAGTTTTCCCATAGGTGGTTATAACTAGGATATAACTGAGTAGATCTATAATACTAATTTACTAATATGTAGTTATAATTAGTATCAAGATTGGTGAAACACTAATTTTCCCCTATAAGTGGATATAATTAGGCTCATATAAACAAACATGATAAGAGGTTAATAATAAATAAAGGATGCAACTACAAAATATTCTATTATACTACTCAAAAATACTACCTCCATCTAGAATTCTTGAAATAACTACTAAAACTAATATAATTCTTCATGATAAAAACATGAAACCAAAGGATGAACCAAGGTCAAATGAAAAAGGAAAGGATGGATCAAAAAATGTTTTTATTTGATAGAATGAAATTGTAGGATGGACTGGTTTGAAAGTTAAAGTGATAGGCTGGTAGAATGGTAGGATGATAGGATGGCAGAATGGTATAGTATAAAGAAGAATATTGATAATATGGTATAACTTTAAATGGTCCTTATAGATAATACATCAAGTCACTGAAGCATAGTACCACTTGAGGTGTATAATATTCATAGGCTTATCAAGTTCATCCTTATCTAGTGTGGTGATATTGTATGTTCCTACACCATAGTCTTTAACAATAATGAAATGACCTATCAAGTTGGCTTTAAACTTGCCTTTATGCTTCATTTCATCTGTGGTATTTTTTTGGTTCTCTTTGAGGATAAGATCACCAAATTCAAATCATATATATATTTCATGTTCTGATTATAGTATCCATAAAGTTGATTTTAATATACTTGAAGATTGTTCACTGCAACCATATGTTTCTCATCAAGTAACTCTAGCTCTTTTAGGTGAGCTAGTTAATAGTCTTCATTATCCAAGACATGTTTGAAAGAGATGTGTAATAAAGATAACTCAACTCAATGGGAAGAATAGATTTAGTGCCATAAATAAGTGCGTATAAAGTGGTTTTTGTTGGGGTGTGGTGATTAGTATGGTATACCCAAAGGGCATGAAATATTTGAAGGTACCAATCATGACCAACATCATTGATAATATTGTTGAGGATGTTTACAATGGTTTTGTTTGATGTTTTAGCCTACCTATTGCCTTGAGCATAGTATGCCATGGAAAAATGTCATTTGATCTTGTAATCAACACTTAGTGATTCAACATCCTTATTCTTGAATGATACTTCATTATCATAAATAATGTCTAAAGGGATACCACAGTAGTAGATCAAATGGTTAAAATTGAATTTGAAATTTTGCTTACCAGTCACATAACTAATGGGTATAGTTTCAACCTACCTAGTGAAATATTTTTTTGGTGGTAAGGATGTGTTTATGGCCAAATGATGAGGTAGGGTTTATTTTCCCAATGAGATCAAGGCCCCATGTAACAAATGGCCATGGTGTCAACATTAGTTTCAAAGCCTTAGTTAGGGTATATATTAGATTAGAATGTTGTTGACATTTATCACATTTGTTGACATATGCAGGTATGTCTATGTTCATCATTGGCCAATAATAACCATTACACAAGAGTTTTATAGATAGAAATACCCTAATTATGTGGGATCTACATACCCCTTCATGAAATTTTCATATTGCTAGTATAGATTATGCTGAAGTTAAATAATGAAGTAGAGTTCCATCAAAACTATTATGGTATAAGGTTAGTTGGAGTAAGGATAATGTTGGGAATTGTGGTTAAAATATTTGTTTTATTTTCAAGATAAGTTCAGTGTTAAAACATGGTCATGTAAATAGGCATATAGGTCTAAATACAAAGTAGACCTAAGACCAAAAATATTATAGATCATTACGATGGTTGATGGTTCATGAGCTGGCACTAGTAGATTTTCAATAAGAAATTGATAGTATTTTGACATATCTACATGTCAAATAAAAGATCTAATGGTATCCATAACATCTATTGTTATGTTGTTGGCTCTTGGTATATGGTAAAACTAGATGTTTAATTAGAGTGTCGACCATGTCATTGTATAAAACTAACTTATCATCTTTAGATTGAAAGTGGTCTATAACTGAATTGATGATTAACTATGAATCACCATAAAACTATAGATGATGTATATTATATTATACTAATTTTTGAATCCCTAAAATGAGTGATTCATATTTGGCCATGTTATTAGTATAAGGAAAGCTGATTTTAAATGACTTATGGAGTGATAAAAAAAGGCCTACCCCTAATCTATGTTGTGAATGATCCATCAGAATACAACTTCTAGTGATGCTCCTCAAGGGGTGTTTCAATGATGGTCATTATGGATTCATATAGTAATTGGAATGTCAATGGCTCTTTATCTATAATGGGTGACTCAACAAGCTAATCTACAAGAAATTTACCTTTGATGAATTTTTGGTTCACATATTCTATCTCAAACTCACTAAGAAGCATGATCTATTTATCCATGTGGCCTTGTATCACTATTTTGGATATTAGATACTTGAGAAGATCTAATTTTATAATAACCATGGTTTTATTATTCAAAATTCAATGTCATAGTTTTTGAGTTGCAAAGACCATGTCTGAATAGGATTTTTTAATGGGTGTATACTTGTGTTCATATATGACTAGTTTGTAACTTAAATATTACATTACATGATATTTTAAATAATCATCATGTTAATCTAAAATTTCCCCCATGGATTTGTCTATCATTAATAAGTTGAAAGGAATGGTTTCCCTAGTATAAGAGGTAATAAGATTAGTGGATTTGATAGATAGTCCTTTAGAAGTTGAAAATCTTTCTGACAATCATCAATCCAAATAAATGTTACACCCTTCTTCATTAGGTGTGTAAATGGATGGTACTTATTGGAAATTTGAGATATGAAGCATCTGATGGATTAGATCTTTCCCTATAAACTATGGAGCTAATTTAAATTGATTAGTGGTGGCATTTATGTTATGTCTTTTACTTTGGTTGGATCGACTTGTATGCCCCTACGAGACATAATGAAGTAAGGAAATTTATTTGAGTGACACAAAAAACATATTTCTTAGGATTGAGTCTAACTTTGTATTGATGTAATTGATTAAATATCTTCCTTAATACTACTAGATAATCAACCTTTCTTTTTTATTTTCCTAGTCTGTTGTCGACATAGTGTTCAATAGTGTCATACATCATATCATGAAATATGACTTTCATGGCTCTTTGATAGGTGGACCTTGCATTATTGAGACCAAATAGTATATTTAATCTAATTTTAGCCTAAAAATTCATCCATCAATTATATCATCTCATAATCAACTTTGGAGTTCATAATCATGTCAATATTTGGCAATGGAAAGTCATCCTTAGGGAAATATTTGTTAATATCCATGAAATTAATGTAGAATCTAATTATTTTTAGCTTTTTTATAACTAGTAAAACATTATAAATCCATTTAGAGTAGTCAATTGGCCTAATACATCTCAAATCCAAGATATTTTCCAACTCTTTATTTACCAAAACAACAATGCAAAGATGAATTTTGTGTAATTTTTACTTCACTAGTTTGGCATCAGGATGTACCACAAGGTGGTGAGCAACGAAGGTAGGGTCCAAACCAACCATGTCAGAATATGCCCATGCAAATATATCTAAAAATTTCCTCAATAGGGATGTAAGGAATTCATGCTCTTCCTTAGTGAGGGACATTCATAATTTAATCCACTTTGGGTCATCTAGAGACCCTATGTTTACCTATATTGTGTCTTCCATGAGAAGAGTTAAACCATCTTTAAGAATAGTGAGCAAAGATTTGAACTATTTGGCTATGTCATAGTCCTCTATTAAGACTTATTATTTAATTTGTCCTATACATTAATAATAAAAATCCCCCATTGAGAGGGATGGCCATGTAATGATGTTTTTGTAAACTCCTAGATTATGTGATCAAAGGCTCATTATTCTTCAAAACTAAATTTAGATCCATAGATAAGTTCATAACCATTGGTATCCTAGATGATCTAATCAAAATATTATTCCTCTTGAAGACTAAACCTAGACCCATAGACAAGTTCATCACTGGTGGTCTCCTACTCTATATTTGAAGAAGGTTTTCACCACTAGACTAGCATTTATCTTTACTTTTTCCCTAGTCAAAAAGTACCTCAAAGAGGTTTTCACTTTGGGGCCTTAGTGTTCTATTTATTTAATTTTGGCTAAGGGTGTTCACCCACTCTCCAAAATAGGATTGAAGATCCAATTTGATTAAGAACCCTAATATATGGTTTTTGAATGGAACATTATCCCTAAGGCCTAGGAAATAATAAAAAAAATCATCATTATGAAACTCAATAATTAGCATGTTAGATTATTATTGGCCCTAGTCTATCAGTTGGGGATAATATAATGGAAATAGATTATGATGAATGATTTGTCAAAGGGTACAAATGGCATTGTTTTCAAATAGGTTTTTTTGAGCTAAGTCATCGAAATGGCTATGGTCAGATTCTACTTCATTGCCAACATCATCACCACTAGTCATTGGTGATTGAACTCAAATAAAATATGTTGGGTCACCCCCAGGTAATTTAAATTGAAGTCTATAGGTTCTTTTGTACTTAGTCAAAGAAATTAGCTCAAGTGTTCCTTGTTGATTTGGCTCAAATCCTCTTTCTTCATAGTCTTGGTTCTCCATGATCTGATTAAGAATAGGTTACTTGGGACTTTTGTAATAATCAGCTAATTTATCATTAGATAACCATGATTCATCACCTTCAAGAGGGTCTTATGCTTTTCCAAAAGCCTCTATGAAAGTGATTGGTGTTGGATTATGTAGCTAGCCTTTTCCACTTCTTTGCCATTACATGCATGGTTTGGCTTTTGGTCTTTGAAAGGATTTTGGGTTATGTGGAAGATTTGCAATGTGAAAGGTGTCATGGGTTAAATACTCTCATGGGCCATTATCAGAGATGGTATAGTGATTAGACATTTTAGGAGGTGGTATGTGGGAGATTGAATCAAGTCTATCAAGGTTAATGCAGTTGGCCTCTGGTAAATCAATAGGTATGGTTTTCCCTTTATCCTACTTATCGATTAGATTCATGCTAAAATAGTAATTATAGATTTGGAATTTTGCCTCTAGATGTTTTTAATGATCATATGGATATAAATATCCAAGAATACTAACCTCCATCCCTAATTGGGAGAACTTGATACACTGGAGCAATGTCAATGGGATTGCATGAATCTCATATAACCAAGGTCTACCAAAAAGCATATTATATGATAAGTTGAGATCTAACACATGTAAAAGTGTATCATGGGTCAAGGGCCCAATAATGATTAGCAAGCTAATGGTGTCATGTGATTTTAATTTTTCATTATCATAGGTTTTTATGGTGGTTATTTCTTCTTGGAGATATTTTGAAATGTACCTGAGAATATTGATGAGCTTTAGAGATATAATATTTAGACCCGATCCATTATATATGAGGACACATTTCACTTTATGCCTATTTATGTAAAATTTGATGTATAATGGATTATTATGTAGTGGTCCAAGGGATGACATATCTCTTTAATTTAAGGTTATTTATTTGGCTAGAGCTAGATGTCCAACCAAAGCTTGAACTTTTTTAGGGGATATATCATTTGGAACTATGGATTGACCAAGGAACTCTATCAAGATGTTTTAGTGTATAGTAAATGTATTAAACAAATATAATATGGATATTTATGCTGACATATTTTGTAATTATTACATAATGTCAAACATCTCTTCCTGGATAGTGGTAAATGGCTTGTTCCAAGTTAGAATGGTTGGTTGGATGACGAGTGAAGTGGTAGATGGTTATGGGTCTGGTGTGGCAATATTTAACTACAAAATTATGATTAAAAAATTAGGATTAGATACAAAACCATTATCTATAACAAATGATGGTGAAGGGGGACTAAATAGGATAAGTGTCAGTTGTCTATGCACTTATTCATGGTCATAGGCTAATGATGAGTTATCAGTATAAGGTCTTAACATGGGAATCTCTACCTTCTAGTTTGCCTATGTGTAGTCCCAAGTCAAGGAAGGAATACCAGAATGGTTTTGTTGATTTGGTATTATTAGAAATGGTTTTAATTGATTGATACTTGGTCTTGGATTAATTGAAATGGTTATAATGTAACCTCCTACAATATGGACTACAACTAAGTTATAGTCATGTATAACTACATGGTAGGTCTATTTGTTGTTTCCATCATTCTAATCTTAGTTTTGTCTATTACTTTGGAATTGTTAGTTATATTGAGTCTATTGGTTTGTCTTTGGTTTTGGATACTATTATTATTGCACTATCCATTGTTATAGTTATTGTTGATTGTTATGTTGGGGAAAAGGATTTTGATAAATGCTAAAGCTTTGATTGGAGGTGGAATCTCTATGATATAATGTGATCTCTCCATTTTCCAACATATTATAAATTAAATGTCTAATTTTAACACAACATTTAAAATTTTGGCCATTAATGCTATGAAAATCACAAAAAAAAATTGGCTTATACCAGTCTAGCATTTCAGCACCTTCACAAACTTGTTCTTTCTAAATAGGCTATCTAATCAAGCTACCTATTGTCACCTTATGAAATATTGATTGTATAAAATATCTAAGGTCATTAAAATCATGATGATTAGGCATGTTTCTCCTTGGAGGATAGTTTTGAAAATACTTAGTGATGTTCTACATTTGTTGCATTTCTAGCATTGGTCTAGGTTGTTACACTTGTTGCACATGTTACACATGTTACAGCTACTAAAAAGGTTGTTGGTTAGGATTATGATAGAAATATGGAATAAGTAGAGTAGATGGTGTTTTCAATATTTGGACATATCATGGCTCTATTACTTTATTCCATAAAACATTCTTATTGTGATTGAATTGCTTGTGTCTATAATTGTTATTGGCATGTGCCAGTTATGATGCCTATGATTGGACTAGGTTGATTTTAACCACTAATATAGTTTTTATTTTGGATATTGTTTTGATTTGATAAGTTTATTTTAATTATCCCTTTGTTAATAAGATCTTGTTTAATCACCAAACCTTTGTCTATTATTTATTTGAATGTATGTGCACACTACAACTCTAACTAGTAAGATATATCACTATGTAGGTTTTTGGTAAACACCATGGTTAGTTGCTTGTCTGGTAGACTATGGGTAAATAATATTTCAAGGGATCTCCATTGATATATATATCTTGCAAAGTTTTCACCTTGTTTCTATTCTACTTATGTCAAGTCTACTAATGAAATCTCATTCCTAAGATTGTAAGAGAAGTGTTGCATGAACTTGACTGAAAGATCATCAAAATTATAAACTCAATGCTTTGGTAGCTTTAGGAACCATTCCAAGGCATGTTTGGCTATACTTCATGGAAATAAAAATAATTATATGTCAATATAGGTCATTAACTGATACACAACAAACAATTCTATCAAATGTGCCTTAGGGTCACCTTTCCCCCTATACTTGTTGAGCTTTAGTGGCTCATAACCTAGAGAAAATGGTATCTATAAATACTCCATGATGAAAGGGTAAGAACACACATCATCCAACTTAAAATTTTTGACTTGTTTCCTATCTTGGATGGTGGAAATTGCATCCTTCATTTGTTATAGCTCTTGTTTGAGGAAACTTGTGGGAAAATTGGCTTGAGGTGATGGTTGAGTTATCACAAGTGAATTATTTTATTTGAGATATGATGGAGGTATTTGTTGGGGAATGTTGGATTGGATAGGAAATGAACCAGGAATATGCATGCATGGGTTAGGGTACAATTATTTAAATTACACATATTGTGGTGTGATATTCTAGTTGGGATTAGGTATGTAGGCCTGATGTTTGGAATATTTAGGTTGGGATGGTTGTATATGACCATACTATGCCTATTGAGGTCTAGTATAAACATGCTACTAATTATTCATACCTCACTCTTGAGGGGGAACCTATGAACTAAGACCCTATCTCTAAACTTATGGCACTCCACATGAAAGGGAATTATTACCTAATAGATACTTGAGGAACATTAGAACATATTAGTTGTGTGAATCCCTATTGGGAAGTAGATGCATGTTGGAGATTTGACATCTACTACTGACCAATACTATTATCTTTTTGGTTAGACATCATTTGATTTTGAATTGACTTATTAGTCTATGATTAAAGAGGTATGTTTGATGTTACCTAGTGAGGTGTAACATTGGTTTCCCCTTGTTAAGGTGGTGATATGTTTTGAATTTAATGCATGGGTATGTTTTATAGTTCCTACTATTGTCAAATTTTAATTATCACTTATTGGGGTATAGTAATATTTATCACATTCTATTGTGGCAAGACACTACTTATTGGCTAACTACTTAATCCTTGTTTTTGGGTGCTAGAAGAAGTATCTAGTTGAGGATTAGTGGTAGTTGGTTGAGGTTATGACATAAAAACTCCTATTACTTGAGTTTATGAACTAGTAATGGTGATAGGTAAAGGTAAATTTCATTTTTGGCTACTTGTTTGTGTATTAACACCACTTTGGTTTGGATTAGATGTTTCTTGTTCATTGTCCACTATATTTTACTTACTAGTATACGTAGAATCAAAAGACACTTCATTGATAGTTGGGGTATTGAACACGTTTTCAACTAAAGTGTGTTACATAAGTGGGTATAAACCCTAATTTTCTTGGATCATTAAATCAAATAATATTCTTGTTAAAGGGAGTGAATAAATAAGAGGTGCATTTGACATGGCCATATTGCTAAAATTATGCACTAGGTTTTGATATGCCTAGTATGCTATCTAAATTTTCATTAATTGGTATTCCATGAGTCCTCTTTGTGTGATAAGAATATAAGTATCTAGATAGGGAAATTTTACTATGGCATTAGGGTTTATAGAAGAGGCCTAATTATTGTTTGGATTGTGAAACATGTTATAAGGCCCTTTTGGTAGATTTGGTAAATTATCATGCCCTACCTCTATGGTTCTATTAGAATCATAGGTTGATGGCATGGTCATATATTAGGGTTGATATTAGACATTTTTTATAACTATAGATATACTATCCAAATATTGGACCATCTATTCTTGATATTACTCCATGTATGGAGGCATGCTAACCAAATAATTAGCTAAAGGATCTTGACTCTATTTCCCCTATTTGAGTGTTGTATGGTGGATATGAATCTATATCCTAAACATCATCTATGTAAGGGTCTTGAAAAAATTTATCTTGAATTCTAACATTTCCATATCCTAGATTGTACATATTTTCATTAGAGTTTTAGTGAGCCATGATAAAATCTATGATAAATGTTTTGTAACAAGTTGGATGAAAGTTTTTCAAAATCTATCTAACTTGGTTGAGGGTGGATATAAAACTTCAAAAATTTTATACAAATACTTGGTAAAAATAGTATAACATCAAATGTCTAACATTAAATGTTTTACAAAAATAAGGTCAAATAAAATGACCTAAAAATAAGCTGCCAAACTCTAATGTCCAAACGTGTTCCAAATAGATCTAAACTAGTAAATGGAAATGTTTCTAGGTCTTTTGTCCAAATGTAGAGTCAAAATATAGCCTCAAATAGGCTGTGCTAAGACTTTTGGCCAAATGCAACATCAAAATCTAGATTTAAAACAAAATATGATGATGATTAATCTAACAAACTTGGAATAGTTTGGAAAAGAATAGGCACTTTATTTTAGACATAAACATTATTTTATTGGTATACAACACAAAAAAAAAGTCACTTTGAAGATGTACTAATTATATCAAATAAAGACACAAATAATAAAGTTTCCAAATTTGAGTAATGGATTAACCTAAGTTATGCAACCCAAAAGAAAAATATGTGTATCAACCCCTGCATGTTGATGCCTAAACCAAAATAAATCAATGTTTGGATCTAAACTTGTAAAATTCAATAAAAGACAAAACTAAGGTAAACTAGGATTTGATGATAACAAGTTAAGTATATTTGAACAACATGACTGTGGTAAACAAAGATCCAACAAGGCTCAAATGATTGGTTTTTAAACAATGATAATTGAGACATAATACAAGACAAGTATGTTTAAATAATTTGGGTAGCATAATGGTGATATCACTTCCAAAAGATGTGACAATGGTTTATTTCAAAGACTTTTAAGACACAAGACTTGAAATGTTTTAGGAAGTGTTAAATTACCCATCTCAATTAAGTACCACACTCAACATTTTGACACAAAAGTATTTTTAAATCAAGGTGTCAAATGGATAGCATAACTCCTACTCAAAAAATGGAGTAATGTTGGACACAAGATTCATTCATGACATGGTATAAATAACAATTTTTAGTTATAACACACTAAAAAATAAATAATGAATGATAAAAATACAACTAATTATATCATCTTAGATCTTATCAATGTGTGGAAAAGTAGGGTTGACTAAAAACTATAATTTATGACCATCTAAATTGATTCCATGTATACATACTTTCACGTATGTAGACAAGAGAAGCAGAACATCAATTGAGTCTATATCAATCAACCTGTTCTGAAAAGGTCTTATCCTTTTCACAACCACTGCATCCATCACTTTATTAGTATAGTGTGATGTCTAGACTGATAATACATCTTAGGCTTATCTTACCACCAATGAAGATGGTTTAACCACTCAAACCACCCTTCCAATGGGGCAATCCTAATTTATATACCCCCCATGTAAATGGGTTCAAAAATTACTAGGATTTGAAGCCCCAAGTCAATGGTTTCCTAAATAACTTGTGAGAGGCAATGAAAACCCCTTCACAAGCCAAAATGCATGAAAATAAAAGATGAGTAGAAAGACTTTAGGGTTGATTTTAGATTACCCAATACTATGTGAGTTTTGAGAGAGACTAGACAACTATTTTATATGCCTTGGTCTAGGAACCAAATGTAATGTAAAGGTTCTTTTGATCCCATGAGTTCCGTATAGGAGTTGGGGGGAGAGAATATATGCACTATCTTTTTTGTGAAACAAATACTCAACAAACAAGTTTTCAAATAATTTGAGCGAGTTTTATTTATAATCACCAAATTGAATGTGATTTTTTTATTTACTAGCCCCTTATCTTAAGTCTAAAAAATTGAAAGAATATTTTCACAAAAAACTAATTTAAGCAAGACCATCTAGTTAATTTTAAGCCTAAAGTACAAATGTGTAAGATGTATCCTAAGTTTGTTTTAAAACACCAACTTGAAATGATAAAGATTTAAACATGTGTTTTAGGCACCAAATTTTAAATGTCTCTAAGACTTAGCATGTTAGATTCATTTTAAGCACCAATTAGATTCATTTTAGGCACCAAACACTAAATGTGTAAGATCTAACATGTTAATTTTATACTAAAATTAAAATGTGAAAAATTTGATTAATTCATTTTAAAATCCTTAAATGGAATGTTTGATTAGTATAAAAAAGTAAATTTGATGTTTCAATTTATCCTTCAACCTATAATTGTTAGATAATAACCCCTTACTTTGATCACTTTCTTTATTGGATAAATGATGTTTTATTTTTAGCTTTTGGGTTCTTAATTTAGTTCATACAGTGACTGTGGATAGTCACAAATGATCTATGCTAGTTGTAAGGCACCCATGATGGTCAGTTAATAGGTAACCACTACTAGTTGAGAAGAATCATTATTGATCAACAAAGACTATCAATAAAAACCTATGAACTCAAAGGTAAAACCAAAAATGATGAAGTATGTTAGGTTAGGCTTGGTTAGATGAAATTTGATAAAAACCTACAAGGTAAAACTTAGTTGATGGATTTAGATGATCTTGAAACCTATAAATCAAGAAATGAAATGAAAAGAATTAAAATGAAATATTTAGGTCCATTTATCCTATGCAACCTAACCATCAATGGTCTTATATAATTGGTGGCAATTGGGTAAAATTTTTAGCAATTAGGGATTAATCATCAATGGTTAAACCTGGTCATCGGTGGTCTCTATGTAGATATGAGAAATAAAACAAAATTAAATCTAGATAAAAAAAGGTTAGAAAATCAATTTTAGAGATCTTCAAGCATCCAAATGAAGATTAAAATTTTCATATTGATGTTCTTGGTATGTGGGATTCACTAGGTCCTACTAGACATGCCATTTGTGATGCTAGGAATTTGAATATGGAGGGGATATTAGATCAAGTGTTAGTCTCCATTAAAACAAATGAAATGAAAAAACACTAAAAAATCATAACACCTTGATGCCTAGATCATAGGGGGATATTTGTGGATAAACAACAAATTAAAAATCTCAACTAAAATATAAATAAATATACCCTCCTTACCTTCCTTGAATGTTCCAATTGATGTGTTTTTTGGCTTGCTCGGATTATGCTAAAAAAGTCTTCATCAATGGGGCTTAGCTATATCCTCCTCTTGGCACCATGATTTTTTTGGATTTAGATTTTATGTTCACTTAAAATAGCTTTGATTTTATTAATTTTTGAATTATAACATTATGTATTTACTTCATAAATCAAATCATGCATTATAACCTTACTATGTTCTAAGATCTCCAAATGAAGATCTTTAGGCTTGCTTTTATAGGCTTTGAGATGACTTGGAATGAGTTAAATCCTCACCTTGGTTGTATTATTTAAATCCATTAGGGTTAAAAGGTGTCAAATGGTCATGATTATCATGAAATAATAATGTGTGGGATATTTTCCAAAAATGACAACTCATAAAAGCTAATGATGAAAACCTAGGATATTCATTGATTTTTAAATTTCCATTTTTGATAATTGATTTAATTGTTCATGTATGGATTAAATTAGTATTTTATTAGGATTTTAATGTTAATAAATTATTTATTTGGAATTTAAACATCTTTTTTATTATGATTTAATTACATGTATGCATTTGTTGAATTTAATTGATTTATGGGCCAAGTTGATTTAATTTCAAGTTATGAAGCCAAATTAAAGATATTTATAAATGCTTAAGTTGGATGTTCAATGGTTGGTAATAATTATTATAAATTTTTTTATGAATACATTGGTGACCAAAATTATATGTCTATAGTAAGAGTCCAAAGTAACTGACTTGGCATCGATAAAGCAAATTTAATAAGAGAGAGACTTGAGAATTATTTGTTGTTCATTGGGAATATCTTCATGAGCAAGTGTCAATATACTAATGTATCAACTTGGGAAATTTTAGGATAAAATAATGGATTATCCACTTGTAAGGGGATTAGCTTTGAAACTTGGACCTGATTTAATACTTTCAAGGTATCCGCAACTATAATCAAATTGCAATTATCAAGATCAAAGTATTACTAAATTAAAAGCGATAAATTTGAAATAAATTGGACTACATTTTAAATAATTTAGATTAATTTGTATGAAATTTATTATAATTTTTATTACTATAATTACATTTTATAATAAATAAATACACTTGAAAGAATCATATGGCAAAGTTACATCCTTCCAAATAATGGTTTATAGCTACTGGCATGGATTTTTTTATTTCTCAAAAGAATGTGATGATGATAGACATAATTTTGATTCTCCAATCCTTTTCATATTTTTGAATTCCATTTATTTTATATCTACTTATCGTAACATAACTCATTTTTAAATTTTGATTTGTAAAAAAATTTGAAGAATTACAATCAATGAACATTGTGTTGGCAATTAAAAAATCATCTCTAAAGGTCCCTTTAATTATAACTTCATCTAATTTATTTATGTTTATATTGAAGGTAATAGAATATATTTTCCCACAAACAAACATGAAATTTTAAGTTGTGTAACCCATGGCTTGAAGGAGTAGCCTTAAATGATTGTCTTCTATCATTAACCAAATGCCAATGTGAGAAAAATACTACAACACCACCTTAAAATTTTATTTAGAATGATTTTTAATGTAGTATGACATATTTTATATTTTATCATATTATGTTTTCCCATATTATTCATTTTCATATATTTTGTTTTGTCCATAACAAATAATAAGTCATCCAACCCCAAAATCTGTGGTTTTTTAGAAGTTGGTTTTAGCTCCTCCTTTTAAATGTCTTCAATTTGTTTTACAAAAAAATAAAATTAAAAATATTATATTATAATAAATATAACGTGGAATTTTTTTAAGAAAACGTTTTACATGCTACTAGATTGATCATTGATGCACTTTTGATTTGCATTTCATATTGTAACATATAAACATAATGCATTTCATTTCATGCATCTTTTATTTGAATTTCTTTAAGTCTTATAAATATTCATATAAACATATATGAAAATAAATAAATGGTCAATTACATGTAACTATACTCATTATACACAGATGTACAATTTCTATTGCTAGTTTTGTAACATACATATGCATACACATGTTCATATTGAATCCTTATAACTTGACCATATTTTAAAACAATCAGGTTTTTCCATAAATCATTTCTCATAGACATTTATAGGAATTTAAAATTGAACAACCGACATATATATTCTTATAGTAATGAAATTATTAGTTATTCTTATGCATATCAATACATATTTATATGTTTATACAACCTATCATAGCAAACAAAATATGATTCACTCATTCTTAGCCAATGTTTTCTATCACTAATTTAAATTGAATATACACCTATAGTTTAACCCCCTTCATATACTTCTAATAAGACACATCAAATTAAAAAACTATTTAAATCAATAGTAATATAATTATTTCTAGCACAATTTAATTTATTCATTTTTTCCTTATATCAAAGAATTCTTATATCTAGCACATATATATATATATATATATATTCCCTTTTTCATAAAAATATTATTAATATGAAATCTATTCTTCATTGAATTTCTCATGATCAAAATATTTTTTTCCATTCAAATAAATCATTTTTATATTGATAAAGATCATGCATACTCAACATTAAAATTTATTGTATTAAAGACATAGTATATAAAATATTATGTTATTTCAAATTGGCTAAATTAAAAATGTAAACAAAATTTTAATGGGTAAATATAACCACATTCAATTCAACACAATAATAAAATGAATCCACACTTCCAAATCCCAATCTTATGCAAATTTATATTTTTTTGTCTTCTATAATCTCATGTCCATGAATAAAAATTAAATTGTAATGTGTTTAAATAAATAAAGATAATTAATATACTGTAGTGTATGAAATTTTATAATTACACATTCATTGAAAGGGGTTTTCACCTTTTTTTTTGCCTTTTTTTAGTTTATAAAACTTCACTCTTTTGTTGAACCTTTAGTTATTTATTCCCTACAAGGTATTATATAATTTAGTAACTAAAAATTCTCATCATCAACTGATTTGATATTTTTATTTTAAAAATGTGTCTTGTTGTAGAGTTTTAGCTTGTGTTGTTTTTGTGAAGACAACAAGCAATAGAGCAGTGTCATGGGTTGTTATGTTGGAGACACAAAGTTGTAGAGTTATGTTGTGAACTATTTTAATTGAGACATAAACAGATGAAGAATTTTTTTTTTGGTATTATAAATAGTTGATAAATTAAAAAAATTATAATTTTAAAAATATGCATGATCTTATCTTACCTTTTTCAACTTGCAATGTGTCATTTTTGTTGATTTAATTTTCCATTGTTATTATTTCTTCACTTGCATATAATGTCACTAGTGCTACACACCAAAAGATTGCTAAGTTGTTAGGATTGAAAAATAAAGCATACACACTAAAATATTGTTAATATGTTATATTTTAAAAATTAATCATGATTATAAAAAATTAAAAATGTTATGCACATGGTATTGATCGAAGTGGTTGTTCTTGTATTAGTTTCTCTAAAAATTTCAAATAATTTTGACATTAAACATTAAAAATTATTTGTTCTTTAACTTCTATAATGCAAGATAAATTCCTTTATAATTATGTAAAAGGACACACTAATCTAGCTCCTATATATACCCTTAACACTTCATATGTATCTAAATTATTAAAAGTATAGATAAGTCTCTCCCAAAAGGCATTATATATTTCATTTTTTAATGCCCTTCCTATTTTGTGTGAACCAATCATTTGAAATATTGGTACATCTTTGCTGATGTTATCACCTTCCTCTAATTTACTTTGTTGTGAATGGAGGATGAAATATTCAAGATGAAAATTAGTAGAATCTTGAGAAAATTTGATACATGTAATATGATTCCAATTAAATAGATCACTATTTGGACCCAAAGTATGACACCCATTTTTTATATGGAATGGAAATCACCAACACATATTTTCAAGAGAGTTCTAAATACTAGAAAAAATTCATGTTTGTGAATGATGAATAGATTGAAATCCCAAACAATAAATTTATCAATAAATGCCTAAATTAATAGGTAAATATATTATTCCTTAAAAACTTCAATGAGATTCAAAATATAAATAACTATCAAATCATTATTCACACCAATAATTAACATTGCACTAAAATATTCTAGAATAGATGGCCAAAGACATGGGGCCCCATAATGGTAGCTAAATATTTATGTATCTATCTCAAAAATATAACCTCCATCACTATCTATATATTTTCTCAATATGATTATTGAATCTATAGATAATGCTTCCTAGATTTTTTTATTTTTTGAAATACCTTCATTCAAGACACGTAAATCATCAAACCTTTCTGCATAAATTGTATAATGCTCAATTACCCCTTTAGGTGTGATTTTTTTTTTGATGGTAGTGTCAAATCATGGATAATGAATAATTTAAAAATTTTGATAGTATGTTGCTTTTTAGCTTCACCATTTTGCACCAAGTATCCATGTTGTTGTACCCAAGGGTTTTTAATAAAGAAATAAACCATTTTTTAAATAAATATCCTAGTTCTATTTTTTGTTTATCTGAAAGACCTTGAATATTTATAAGTACTTTTGTATCAATAAAATTTAAATCTTGTTTATCTAAACTATATATATTAACACTTTAAAACAAATCAAACACCTTGTCAAAACAATCTCGAATGGGTTGTTCCATGAAATGAAGGCCTTTTCTCTCTTACAGTTATTATGTTGAATAATTCATTTGTGTGAAAAAGTGTCTATCTTTTGCATGTATTTATTTCATATTTTTTTCTTTATTTTAATATTCTTCCAACATTTCAGTTGGATAAGGTCACATGCATATTAAACTCTTTCTACAAATGAAGCCTTATAAATTATTTCAATGGATTCATTATATTGGTTACATAATTTGTGAATAATATAGAATGGAGTACAAGTTTTTAAAAATCTTGCCCTTGTAACAAAACATTTATTTCTCAATTATAGTGAATTATATTCATATTTTGAAAGAATTATTTTTTGTGATGTAATTATGTGTTGGCCATCTACACTTTTGAACCTTACATTTTTGTTCTCCATCATATTTTCTAGGACTTATTTTGATTTGATAATATATTGAGGGTTATTTGGATCAAAATGAATTAAAAAACCATCCTTCATTACAAACTCATTATGCTTTGCAAATTAATGAATAATAACATTCACCCTTATTTCATTTAAATTTGCTATTTTGATATTAACATCCCCTAATTCACAGAGCTCTACAAGAATGTTCAAGTTGTAATTACTAGAGGAAATATACCATGTAGAGAATTCACTGTGTGTCTGATTAGAAGTTTATGTCAAAAAAAGTGTATCAACCTTTTGTTAGGTCTTATTTTTATCATCTGATGTGAGTAATTGTATATCCATTTTCAAATCTACATAGAAATATGTTTGTCTTATTTGTCTTGTTTTCTTCAATGTTTTTTCTACTATAGGGTATCTTAAATACAAGTTTATGTTGTGAAAATTAGAAGAAGTTGTTTCCCCTTGTTCATGTTTTTATTTAAACATTTTTTTTTATTATAATGACCAGATTATCTCTATCCATCAACCCAGACATTTTAAGGATATCATATAAATTCAAATGAAATCCAAATGTTTCACAAGTAGGAGAAAAATAATTTTTTGTCAATTCCATTTTACTTGATATAAATTTATTTAAATTAGTTGTAGCATGACGGAGAATTCCTTATTCTCTGTTCCATACTTCCAGTTGAAATTTAAGGGCATCTTCATGTTCATCCTTATCAAAAGAAAGGATTATTCCAATCTAAGAAGATTCTTTTCCTTACATAGTCCTAAATAAATAAATATTTGCATACATATTTGGTAGACTAGATAACTCAAAATACCAATCAGCAAGAGCAATTTTGTCACCACCATAAAATATAAAATGGTTATGTGGATTTAATTTTAGTTTTGGTAGTTTAAATGGTAATACATCCAAATTCTCTTGGATTGAGGCCTTCTTCTACCTTTTAAGTGTGGCAATTCCTTTCTCACCTAAAGACATTCTATAAAGCAATTGAAATGATTTAAATATTGATCTTTTATAAAATTCAAGTTACATATTGCATTAGTTAATGAAATTATTTATTATTAATTAGTGATTAAATGTATATCAAAAAATGTGATTTCTAAACTAAAATACAAAATACATATTAAATCTTCATAATATATACACTAACTCAGAATTAAATTAATAATGTATGATCAAAATGAAAATAAATCATATGTAGAGACATGTAAAAATAATTCAAATGGGATGGCATAAATGTTTATGATACATTTCTAACTATCACACACTAGGCAATATAATTTGATGGGCAAAGGAATCCACAAATATTTATTTCAAAGGACAAAGATGAGGGAGAAGTATGTTTCTAATATGTGTCAAAATGTTGATCAATGGGTACCTTCAAGGTATTCCTTAGGATATACCTTTTAAACATGCACAAGAGTGAATTTTTACTTCAAGGTATCTTCTAGGAGATATCTTCAAGTTAGTCATGATAGTATTACAACTGTCTCTCAAGGCCCTTGAAGGAGTCTCCTAGGAGACACATTGAAGGGTGGTGTCATACATTAAAATGGATGTTTAATCTCTCTCCTAGTAGATACCTTTAAAATTCACATTATTAGAATTTTCCTTCACCTTGAAATCACTACTGGGTGATAACTTGATAACTTGAAGGGCCTTAAAATACTTACAAGGGTACTTTCAAGGTATATCCTAGGAGTTAAATTCAAGCTACCCATGAAGGTATTTGAATGCATATCTTATGATATATCTTGAAGGGAATTATCATACATTTAAGAGGACATTGAAGGTATCTCCTAGGAATTAATAATAATTTCAAATGTGATTTGTTATGCAATATGAAATTGGGCTCTAGAGTGACCCATAGTGCATATATAAAGTTCCCATTACTACATCTAAGAGATATGACATCATATAAAAGTGTCCATAGGCTACTTATCCTTGTTTAAAAACTACTTTCATACCCTGATGCTAATTATTTCCCCCAATAAAAAATTTAAGGCCAAGTTCATCAACATGTCAAAAAGTAGAACCCATTCCAGGTGAAGAAAATGGATACTTTTCCCACATAAAAGAAATGAAAAAAGAAAAAGAAAGAAAAAATGAATACTTGGGAAACCATAAAGTTTATTTAGGAGGGTCATCCCAATGTGAGCCCCATCCTAAACTTAGTGATATGTACATGGTTCTTCTCCTTTGGGACAATAATTTCATTAATGATAAACCCATTTACACCATGACTCCTCACATGCCAAGGCATCATATGTGGCATGAAAACTAGGATAGGGTAGTTAAATTTGAATTTAATGAAGGCAATAATCTCATATATGTTAAAAATTAAAGGTGCATAAATTGGAAAATAATGTAGGAGATATTGAGTATTTATATTGAGCCCCTAGCCAAGTTCACATCATTCAATCATTCTAGCTTTAGTAGACTTTATCTTGAAGTAATATTAAGATACATAATCACTATCAAAGTGAATTATGATTTGAGAGATTAAAATAAATGAACAAACACCATTATCAAAATATTTAAATATACTAGAACTCAACATAGTTACCATGGCATCATCTTCCAAGGTCTATAGGATAGCCTCGACAACATCTACGTTCTTGATCAAGGGCTCTACATAATACCTCGATATTATATTCAAGCCTAAAATATTATAGGAGTGTTATTATAACTATTTATCATTATGGGAAGAAGTCAATTATGATAATATGTTTACACTAGAATAAGATAGTAATTGAGGATAAATAACTGATAAAAAACCTACTCTCACTCAAACACTAGGGCCTGTACTATGCCATTACAAAACTAGAAGTGAGGTCATGCATTGATTTGATATGAGGTATATTCTCTAAAGGAATGATAATGGATGGAGGTTATCTATATTATGTATACAATGGCACTATTTTTACATGCATATCTAAAGAATCATTCAACATGTATTTAAGCTTGCCTATTTTAGATGTTAAATATGATCTACATACTATAGTTACATGGAAAAAGGCAAACCATTTGGATTGAGATATTTCAAAATTTTCACTATCTAAGGATAAATTCACCTTGAAATAATATTCCAAGAGCTTAGTCCCCATTACCAATTTCAAGATGGGAATATTCATAGGGATGGCATTACTAAATATGCTCTTTGGTAATGCTAGTATCTACTATGTACACCTGGAATGGGTTCCCCATCTAGACCTTATGACTACCTCAGAGAATACCTATGTATTGGGGGAAATCATTAGTATATGCATCTAGGAGTATATTTTTGAGAAGGAAACTCAACCATTATAGGGGAATTTTTATATTATGTCCTATCTACTAGATGCATTCATAGGCACTATGTGTATTCAATGGAGTCCTATGGTAGCCTAATGATGAGGTCATAAAAAATAGGATATCTGACTACTAAAAATTTATACATGTTTATTCATATACAAGGAGCATAATAAATATTTTGAAGGACCTTTATCCTCATGTATGGATGGATATTCATGTTGAGCCATTGCCAAGAATTTCCCCAAGCATAGCTCAGACACTGGCCAATAACATTAGAGATTACTAGTTGTATTTGATTTCATAGTGATTATGGTGGCATGGCACAAATTATATCCTCTTTAGCTTCCAAATTTTATTCTAAGCAAGGTGGATGAGAAGTAAATTGTTCATCAAATTTATAATAACATAGATGAAGAGCTTATGAAAAATAATGAGGCCTCATTCCATGGTTCTCATGTAATCATTAGTAAATGTAGTACACCATTTTCAAATAGTTAAAAGAGGTTGGTAATGATAGGAATTCATATGCATTTCCCACCCTTCCTCATGGAAACTAAGACCCTCAAAGAAAGGTCAAAAATAAAATTCACACCCTAGACCTTGAATATAAACATGAGATGATCGACCATGACTTTCTCTTATTAAATTCCAAAGATTAAAATGAATCTAAATAAAGGGTTACTAATGTAGGGATAAATGAGGAAATGTTGAGATTAATTCAATTAGAACCATAATTTACACTTGGTGAAGCAATGTTATAAATTCCACCTCATAGAGAATGGATATCCTAAGATTTATGGAGTGGGAAGCCATCAAAATATCTATAAGGTGAGGGATCATATCCCAAAGCTAGCCTCAGGACAAAAAATAGTTGGTAGTTGATGCACCACTTAGTGGAGAAGATTAAGAAGAAGTTAAGGAGGAACAACTACCTAGTTCAAACCTTAATATTTTAACTAATTAAGGTCAAGAAAGAGTTATCTAAGGATATAACTTTAGTTGGAGACAATGCAAAATTAGAAGAACTTATGGAAGCTAGGTTATATTATTTGATTTCTCAAATGAGGAGGAAACACTAGCTAATTTATCCTTCATGATAAGAATTATTCTATCTTATCTTCCATCAGATTCCACAAGTCCATAGGTAGAGAAAACAACAAAGCCATACTAGAGGAAGCCTAATGACATATGACACATCCCATCAAACTTGGGAGGTAAATGAGGAGGAGTTATAATAGGTGAAGTTTCTAAGCCTACAAGTACTCAAGTCCAAAGAACCTATCATAGGTGACTCATTTAGTAAGGGCCCCTTGCTCACATCTTCATTGAGTTTTTCCCCTCTTATGTACTTAATTATAGTTTCAATCACCCCTAGTTATCTTTTATCCATATTTGTTCCTCAATGGATAGTCATAATAGGTTTATTGATCCTAAACCCATCCATGAGTCTACCTAAAACCATAAATCCTATTCCCCCTTCCACTATTATAATTTCTATCCTTGTGGTTTCCATCCCTTCCATTTCCCTTTCATTAACATCCATTCAACCAACATTATCCTTTTCCATCATGACCATTTCTCAATACATGCTTTCAACTATAGCCCCTTCTACCTATTTGGGTTCATCATTTACTTCTTTCACTTCCACCATAGTAACCATAATGGTAACAACTAAGAGAGTAACTAGGAGACAACTAGTCTATGTGGTTCATCCAATGCCATAATATGGGAACATAGACTAGTCAAATATTATTTATCCTATAATGCCTAATCCTCCCACATCTATTGAGAAATAAACTAAAGATAATGCTCAACTAAAATCATTTTCCTCTGATCCCTTGACGCTTACTCTTCTAGATTGAGCTAAGGAACTAGGAGCCTTGGCCTCTAAAAGGCCCAATCTAAAGATTACAAAATTTCCAATAGTGAGATCCCTATTTGAAAATTCCACTACATCAATATAGAGGGTGGGAAAGAGGAATATGGAAGATAGCTTGGGTATGATCTTGATATTAGAAGAGAGGGAAGAAATATAATCCTTAATCAAAAGACAAAATAGGTAGAGGGGTCAGTCCCCTTATGTAGAGGACTTGAAAACATATGTGGAGACCCACATGGAAGATATCATGATAATACATCAAGGAACTAAAATGATCAGGAAAGAGCTTGAGGAAGAGTTAAAAAAACTTAGATAGAAACATAAATTAATTAGGGTTTCTCATGGAATTGAATAGGATGTACATGATTCTACCCTCATATTATATGAAATACTTAATTCCATTCATTCTTTAAGAGTTAGCTTGGCTCCACATGTTAATAACATAACTAAATTATTCATAGCCCTCAGAGAAGATGACAAGTTTAACTTCCTAGTTTTGTATACACCCAATAGGGATTTTAACCATCTTGATTTGATGAATCTATTAAAGGCCTCAATTTCCTTTAAATTAGCATCAATAAGGACACAAGAGACTTGAGACTAGGTTCTATCTTTAGAGGCATTAGTTAATAAATTTTCTAAATAGGAAAAAGAGGCCAAACAAATTTTGTCAAGACTAGAGTTAGCTACTATTTTAGATAACCAAAGAAGGCTAGTGATGAGAGATGGATTTGTATAGATGGTCAAACAATCCTATGATATTTTCAAATATATCCTGCAAGGTCTAATCTTATAAAACATAGAGACTAAGATGAGGGATAAGTATGTTTCTAATATGTGTCAAAATTTTGATCAATGGGTACCTTTAAGGTATTCCCTAGGATATACCTTTTAAACATGCACAAGAGTGAATTTTTACTTCAAGGTATCTTCTAGGAGATATCTTCAAGTTAGCCATGATAGTATTACAACTGTCTCTCAAGGCCCTTGAAGGAGTCTCCTAGGAGACACATTGAAGGGTGGTGTCATACATTAAAAGGGATGTTTAATCTCTCTCCTAGTAGATACCTTTAAAATTCACATTATTAGAATTTTCCTTCACCTTGAAATCACTACTGGGTGATAACTTGATAACTTGAAGGGCCTTAAAATACTTACAAGGGTACTTTCAAGGTATATCCTAGGAGTTAAATTCAAGCTACCCATGAAGGTATTTGAAGGTATTTGAATGCATCTCTTATGATATATCTTGAAGGGAATTATCATACATTTAAGAGGACATTGAAGGTATCTCCTAGGAATTAATAATAATTTCAAATGTGATTTGTTATGCAATATGAAACTGGGCTCTAGAGTGACCCATAGTGCATGTATAAAGTTCCCATTACTACATCTAAGAGATATGACATCATATAAAAGTGTCCATAGGCTACTTATCCTTGTTTAAAAACTACTTTCATACCCTGATGCTAATTATTTCCCCCAATAAAAAATTTAAGGCCAAGTTCATCAACATGTCCAAAAGTAGAACCCATTCCAGGTGAAGAAAATGGATACTTTTCCCGCATAAAAGAAATGAAAAAAGAAAAAGAAATAAAAAATGAATACTTGGGAAACCATAAAGTTTATTTAGGAGGGTCATCCCAATGTGAGCCCCATCCTAAACTTAGTGATATGTACATGGTTCTTCTCCTTTGGGACAATAATTTCATTAATGATAAACCCATTTACACCATGACTCCTCACATGCCAAGGCATCATATGTGGCATGAAAACTAGGATAGGGTAGTTAAATTTGAATTTAATGAAGGTAATAATCTCATATATGTTAAAAATTAAAGGTGCATAAATTGTAAATTAATGTAGGAGATATTGAGTATTTATATTGAGCCCCTAGCCAAGTTCACATCATTCAATCATTCTAGCTTTAGTAGACTTTATCTTGAAGTAATATTAAGATACATAATCACTATCAAAGTGAATTATGACTTGAGAGATTAAAATAAATGAATAAACACCATTATCAAAATATTTAAATATACTAGAACTCAACATAGTTACCATGGCATCATCTTCCAAGGTTTACAAGATAGCCTCGACAACATCTACGTTCTTGATCAAGGGCTCTACATAATACCTCGATATTATATTCAAGCCTAAAATATTATAGGAGTGTTATTATAACTATTTATCATTATGGGAAGAAGTCAATTATGATAATATGTTTACACTAGAATAAGATAGTAATTGAGGATAAATAACTGATAAAAAACCTACTCTCACTCAAACACTAGGGCCTGTACTATGCCATTACAAAACTAGAAGTGATGTCATGCATTGATTTGATATGAGGTATATTCCCTAAAGGAATAATAATGGATGGAGGTTATCTATATTATGTATACAATGGCACTATTTTTACATGCATATCTAAAGAATCATTCAACATGTATTTAAGCTTGCCTATTTTAGATGTTAAATATGATCTACATACTATAGTTACATGGAAAAAGGCAAACCATTTGGATTGAGATATTTCAAAATGTTCAATATCTAAGGATAAATTCACCTTGAAATAATATGCCAAGAGCTTAGTCCCCATTACCAATTTCAAGATGGGAATATTCATAGGGATGGCATTACTAAATATGCTCTTTGGTAATGCTAGTATCTACTATGTACACCTGGAATGGGTTCCCCATCTAGACCTTATGACTACCTCAGAGCATACCTATGTATTGGGGGAAATCATTAGTATATGCATCTAAGAGTATATTTTTGAGAAGGAAACTCAACCATTATAGGGGAATTTTTATATTATGTCCTATCTACTAGATGCATTCATAGGCACTATGTGTATTCAATGGAGTCCAATGGTAGCCTAATGATGAGGTCATAAAAAATAGGATATGTGACTACTAAAAATTTATACATGTTTATTCATATACAAGGAACATAATAAAGATTTTGAAGGACCTTTATCCTCATGTATGGATGGATATTCATGTTGAGCCATTGCCAAGAATTTCCCCAAGCATAGCTCAGACACTGGCCAATAACATTAGAGATTACTAGTTCTATTTGATTTCACAGTGATTATTGTGGCATGGCACAAAGTATATCCTCTTTAGCTTCCAAATTTTATTCTAAGCAAGATGGATGAGAAGTAAATTGTTCATCAAATTTATAATAACATAGATGAAGAGCTTATGAAAAATAATGAGGCCTCATTCCATGGTTCTCATGTAACCATTAGTAAATATAGTACACCATTTTCAAATAGTTAAAAGAGGTTGGTAATGATAGGAATGAATATGCATTTCCCACCCTTCCTCATGGAAACTAAGACCCTCAAAGAAAGGTCAAAAATAAAATTCACACCCTAGACCTTGAATATAAACATGAGATGATCGACCATGACTTTCTCTTATTGAATTCCAAAGATTAAAATGAATCTAAATAAAGGGTTACTAATGTAGGGATAAATGAGGACATGTTGAGAGTAATTCAATTAGAACCATAATTTACACTTGGTGAAGCAATGTTATAAATTCCACCTCATAGAGAATGGATATCCTAAGATTTATGGAGTGGGAAGCCATCAAAATATCTATAAGGTGAGGGATCATATCCCAAAGCTAGCCTCAAGACCAAAAATAGTTGGTAGTTGATGCACCACTTAGTGGAGAAGATTAAGAAGAAGTTAAGGAGGAACAACTACCTAGTTCAAACCTTAATATTTTAACTAATTAAGGTCAAGAAAGAGTTATCTAAGGATATAACTTTAGTTGGAGACAATGCAAAATTAGAACTTATGGAAGATAGGTTATATTATTGGATTTATCAAATGAGGAGAAATCACTAGCTAATTTATCCTTCATGATAAGAATTATTCTATCTTATCTTCCATCAGATTCCACAAGTCCATAGGTAGAGAAAACAACAAAGCCATACTAGAGGAAGCCTAATGACATATGACACATCCCATCAAACTTGGAAGGTAAATGAGGAGGAGATATAATAGGTGAAGTTTCTAAGCCTACAAGTACTCAAGTCCAAAGAACCTATCATAGGTGACTCATTTAGTAAGGGCCCCTTGTTCACATCTTCATTGAGTTTTTCCCCTCTTATGTACTTAATTATAGTTTCAATCACCCCTAGTTATCTTTTATCCATATTTGTTCCTCAATGGATAGTCATAATAGGTTTATTGATCCTAAACCCATCCATGAGTCTACCTAAAACCATAAATCCTATTCCCCCTTCCACTATTATAATTTCTATCCTTGTGGTTTCCATCCCTTCCATTTCCCTTTCATTAACATCCATTCAATCAACATTATCCTTTTCCATCATGACCATTTCTCAATACATGCTTTCAACTATAGCCCCTTCTACCTATTTGGGTTCATCATTTACTTCTTTCACTTCCACCATAGTAACCATAATGGTAACAACTAAGAGAGTAACTAGGAGACAACTAGTCTATGTGGTTCATCCAATGCCATAATATGGGAACATAGACTAGTCAAATATTATTTATCCTATAATGCCTAATCCTCCCACATCTATTGAGAAATAAACTAAATATAATGCTCAACTAAAATCATTTTCCTCTGATCCCTTGATGCTTACTCTTCTAGATTGAGCTAAGGAACTAGGAGCCTTGGCCTCTAAAAGGCCCAATCTAAAGATTACAAAATTTCCAATAGTGAGATCCCTATTTGAAAATGCCACTACATCAATATAGAGGGTGGGAAAGAGGAATATGGAAGATAGCTTGGGTATGATCTTGATATTGGAAGAGAGGGAAGAAATATAATCCTTAATCAAAAGACAAAATAGGTAGAAGGGTCAGTCCCCTTATGTAGAGGACTTGAAAACATATGTGGAGACCCACATGGAAGCTATCATGATAATACATCAAGGAACTAAAATGATCAGGAAAGAGCTTGAGGAAGAGTTAACAAAACTTAGATAGAAACATAAATTAATTAGGGTTTCTTAGGGAATTGAATAGGATGTACATGATTCTACCCTCATATTATATGAAATACTTAATTCCATTCATTCTTTAAGAGTTAGCTTGGCTCCACATGTTAATAACATAACTAAATTATTCATAGCCCTCAGAGAAGATGACAAGTTTAACTTCCTAGTTTTGTATACACCCAATAGGGATTTTAACCATCTTGATTTGATGAATCTATTAAAGGCCTCAAATTCATTTAAATTAGCATCAATAAGGACACAAGAGACCTGATACTAGGTTCTATCTTCAGAGGCATTAGTTAATAAATTTTCCAAATAGGAGAAAGAGGCCAAACAAATTTTGTCAAGACTAGAGTTAGCTACTATTTTAGATAACCAAAGAAGGCTAGTGATGAGAGATGGATTTGTATAGATGGTCAAACAATCCTATGATATTTTCAAATATATCCTGCAAGGTCTAATCTTATAAAACATAGAGACTAAGTTAAGCAAAGTAAGGAAGCAAGCCACTGAGGTAGAGGTATTTAGAGTCAGTTTTAGAATGACCAAGGCAAAGCACAATAAGATAATTGGTGTGTTTAGTAGGGTAACTAGACCATTTATTCTTGATATGGGTCTAATCATAGCACATCATGCTAAGGCCTATAATAACTATCAATAATTAGAGGTGAAGAAGAAATATACTCAACAAACTCAATCTGCTAGTTCTACCATGGTAACTCCACCAACTATGCCAATAATAATAATTTCCACATCTATTCCAACTAAATCAAATATTAATATGGTTAAGATATTTGAAATATTTGGTGCTTATTCAATCTCACTTCTAGTCACTAGGGTGGTTATTTTTAGTTCTACTATAACTCTTATAATAGTCTTAAGATAATTCAAGCAAGATCCAATTTAGATTGGCTAATTTTATACTATTTTATATGTAACTGATGTAACCAAAAAGTAAATTCTTAGTTTCATTTATATATTATAATTAAACTAACCTTTGAGTATCATACACATATTACATGGATAGGATCTTTGTAATGCATCATTATGTAACTCAAACTTATCTTATGGTCTATCGATATGTAAATAAAATGTTCTAGTATTAGAAGATGAGGTGACCCCTTCCCCAAGATATATATATATGTATATATATATATATATATATATATATATATATATATATATATATATATATATATATATATTTATTTATATATATATATACATATACATATACATATATAATTTTTAGACCTCTTTAAAAGGTTCAAAGTTTTGAATGGAATACATGAAGAAATCAAGAATATTAATTTTCATGCACTATGTTTGTTTAGTCTTCTTCCCTTTCTATGTTATTGAATTTAATGTTTATCTAGTTTGTAATTGATTAAATAATTCTAATATGTGTAATCCCTATGGATGGATCTAATTATTTTGTTTATGAATTATTAATCCTATATGTGTTATATCTATTAATTATTGATATGTAAATTTATTTAAAAAGTTAATACAACTTGAATCATTATTCTAAAGTGTGTATAAGTGTGTTGATTGGTACAATATTCTATGAGTAAGCAATGGTTATGTTAGATAGCTTCTTGGTCTGAGATGTAACCCTTAGTATAAAGTTATACAACAACAACCTTGAAAAGATAAACCTTTAGTTGACACCCAAAAATACCCTGTATCTAATTATTTAGACTCTTAGCCGTGTTTGTTTGTAAGTGAGCAATAACTACAAATAATAAACATTGGTCTTTGAGAGATTTTTACACTAAAGAGAGAGACTAAGAAGCTCTTTTTTAAAGACATATAATCCTTCTCTACCTTACCCCTCCATTTTTTTCATGTTTATTTGAGACCTACCAACCATAGCTTATTATTTTTACCATCTAACTCATTTAGTGATTTTCCTTTTTTTTAGAAACCATATGTCTACCCATCAAATTGGTTGAACAACCCACTAGCTTAACCCACTATTAAACCACTCAATTTTTCAAACCACATACCTAAAAATCATGCCCTAGAGTGGAACTTAGTTATATATATATCCCAATGCATACCCCTATCCTAATATTAGTGATAGGTATAAGATTCTTCACATTTGGGATGATAATTTCATTGGTGATAAGCCACTTATTTAGTTTTTTATTGATTGAATTGTTCTTCTTCCATCCTACCACCTTATGTAAATCATGAGTAGCATATACAAATAATAAATATAACTACCTCTTGAATGTAACTAGCAAGATGAATGCCATAATGGTCTTATGATTCAAATGGTGTAATAAGGTATCCCCCATCACCTTGATAATGAAGAAGAGATCCTACAGTTTGTCTATGCATTTAATTACTTAAGGATTGGCCACCACAAAGACTATCCCTTGTCACTTGAAAGGAAGTGGGCATCAACTATGTTAGTGGAGTCCCATAGATCTAAATAGTTTAGCATATCGAACATTAAGAATAGTGTAATTTAACATAGTATCAGTGTAATTGGTAGAGTCCTTGATTGAAAACTAGAATGGCAGAGAGACTCAATAATGGCCTAAAGAATTATAAGCATAAAATGCCTTTCAAAATGATTTTCTCTTAATGTTTTTGAAATAAAAGTTACATAAAAGTATCCTTTCGATGGAAACTATACAAAATTCAAGATTTCAATGGAAATTTTTTGATGTGTAAATTACTGACATAAATGCCTACAAAGATAGAACCCAAAGATAATGTTTTCAAAGAAAAAGTTACTAATACAAAATCTTCTAGAGACTAAGATTACAAACAAATCTACCATTTGAAAAAACTTCCAAATTAATTATTACCACCATAAAATTTCCAAAAGGAAATTTTTGAAGTAAAGATTCTATGGAATAAATTTTCAAAAATAATTCCTTCTATATGAAAGTTACTGATGAGAAACCTTCTACAACAAAAGTTTTTGATATAAAGTTCCTGATGTGAAACTTCCTAGAGGGAAACCTTCCACAAAGAAAGTTTCCAACATCAAAATTTTCAATATAGAGAATCTAAGAGAGTTGAATAAGGTAGATCAAACATGCTTCATTTTGTATAGAATGAGGTTATTTTAATAGTTATAGATCTGAATAATTACTATGCTATCATATATTGAAGGGGACTTTAAAGTTATATCCTAGTAGATACCTTCAACATGCACTTGTGTGGAATTTTCCTTTACCTTGAAAGTCCTTGTAATATCTTCAAGGTATCACCTAGGAGATACCTTCAAGTTATTGATGAAGGTATTAAAAGGCCCTTAAAGGATTCTCATAGTGGATACCTTAAGGATGAACTTGCCTGGTGTTATTAAGGTGTATAAGGGATTTAACGAGTAAATAAGTGTTTCAATCAAAAAAGGTAGTTATCAATATATTGATTATTGTGTATAAGGACTCCTTAGTGGGTTATTTTGAAAAAGGTTGGTGCTATTAATGGCCCACTTAATAGGTAGTTTCCTTATAAGTAGATTATCTACAAAATTAAAGTCATTGAGGAAATCGATCTATGTTAATTCTCATGGGATCAGGAAACTAAGTTGGTTACCATCAAGATGAAAAAGATTAAGATAGGTTCATTTAACAAGCTGGTTGGGAATGGGTCATGTGAACTAGTTGTTAGAAAGATCTAATTACATAATAAAGGGAAGCCATTTACAAAGATCCATTATAATTTACCCTAAAATACTATTACTAGAGACATCAAAGTAAGTCATGGTAATGTAGTTCCTCAAGATATTAGGGAAGCCTCCTTCTAGAGTCATTCTAGGGAGCTTAATGCTCAATAGTTTCCCATTGTCATTGTGTCATCACTAAATTCCCATAAAGTTGAAAATGAAGCAAACCCATGTTGTTATTCCAAAACTACCATATGAATAGGAATTGGTTTGGGTCTTTCAATTATTTTTTAGTCTTTCTAAGGAATCTGATGTTATCTTATCTAAAATAGGGATGGGTGTGGCACAATGGCATGAAATTGACTACAACAAAAATACATCAAATAACTCCAAACTCAACATGCCTATGTTCCCCATGGATGGCTTGGTTTGGCCTGGTTTAAGTTAGTTTGGATTATTATAGGAAGACATAAATAGGATAAAATGGATTCAAATACAAGTCCAATAAAATATGGATTTACTTATTCACTACATCAGACTCCACTCCTCCCCTACAATTTTTTTTAACTTTACTCACCACCAATAGATGAATTATTATCAACAAGATGTGAACGTTCAGAACTATACCTTATTATATTAGTATATCCCTTTGTGTGCACCTTCATAAGCCAAATACATGTAGTAGTTGATTATTTTTTCTAAGGAACATGTAAAAAAATAAGACAGGTGAAGACTGAAGACTCTATCTCCCTAGTCAACATGACATCTAGACCATTCTCATTCCCATTACCCATGTGAAAGCTCTTGACATGAAACTTCTCAGAGTGAAACTTTCCAAAAGGGAAGTTCTTGATACAAGTATACTGATGAGAAAAACTTATAAGGAGATACCTTTCAAGCATACACAAGAGTGGATTTATCATGGGAGTGGCCATCAAATACATCAATGGCATCCTACATATCCAAATAGTTTATCATATTGATCTTTGAAAATAGTGGAATTAAAACCAATATCAATATACTTGATGGAGTATTTGATTGAAAAATCATATGGTGAAGAGACTCAATAATGGCCTAAACACTTCAAAGCATAGAATGCCTTTCAAAAGGATTTGATCTCAAAGTTTTTGAAAAAAAAGTTGTCAAAAAGTACCTTCTAATGGAAAGTCTCTGAAATGCAAGCTCTTGATGGAAAGCTTCTAACGTGTAAATTCCCAACATAAAATAATCTGAAGATAGAACCCAAAGAGAATGTTTTTGAAACAAAATTTCTTGATACAAAAGCTATCAAAGACTAAAAATGCAAATAAAGCTACCATTTGAATAGCCTACCAAATTAATTATTTCCACCACAAATTGACAAAAGGAAATTGTTGAAGTAAAAATTTCATGGACCAAACTTTTTGAAATAATTCCTCAGATATGAAATTCACTAATAATAAACCTTGCATAACAAAATTTGATGATATAAATTTCCCAATGTGAAACTTCCTAGAGGGAAACCTTTTACAAAGAAAGTTTTTAATGTAAAAGTTTCTAACATAGAGAATATAAGAGTTCACCCATACATTATTTTTTATGGAATGAGCTTACTTTAATAGTTTCAGATCTAAATAATTATTGTTTTATCATACATCGAAGGGGACTTTGAATTTATCTCCTAGTAGATACCTTTAACATGCACATGAGTGGAATTTTTATTTACCTTGAAGGTGTTTATAATATCTTCAAAGTATCTCCTAAGAGATACCAAGTTACCCATGAAGGCATTAAAAGGCCCTAGAAAGAATCTCCTAGTGGATACCTCAAGGTTGAAATTGCCCAATGTTATTAAGGTGTATAAAGGATTCATGAGTAAATAGGTGTTTCAATCAAAGAAGGTATTTATCAATACATTGATTGTTGTTTATAAGGTCTCCTTAGTGGGTTATTACGAAAAATTTCAGTGCTATTAGCAACCCACTTAGTAGGTCTTTGACTTGTAAGTAGATTATCTACAAAATTGAAGTCATTAAGGTTCTCTAGCCATGTTAATTCCCATGAGACTGGGCCACTAATGTGTTGTGCACATGCAATAAAATATTTGGTAGTGAAGCATGATTGATGGTGATGGGAGGGTGACTACTAACCCCATTTCCTATACATAAACATTAAAAATGTTCACACAATTTAACACTTTGAAAAAATCAATGTCATTAGTCCTTTAGAAAGTATGTACATGGCATCATATTATTTGAAAATAGTCAAAACATTATAAAAAAGAAGTCAAAAATGAGTTAGAGATCAGGGGATACATTTTTAGGCTTGGATAATAGTCCTCACTATAATAAATCATGTATGAATGTGCCTAGATGGGCCTCGATCATGCTCCAAGAACATTTTTTGTTCTCATGTGCACAACATATAAGTTGGTTGCCATTGAGATATAGGAGATTAAGATAGGTGCATTTAGTGGGCTGATTAAGAATGAGTTATGTGAATTGATTGTTAGAAATATTTAATTTCATAATAAAGGAAATCCACATACAAATATCCTTTTTTATTTTCCTTGAAAGATTGTTACCAGAAACATCCAATTAGGTCATCCTACCACAGTTCCTCAAGCTGATGGGGAAACATGCTTCTAGAGTCATTAAAGGGAACTTAATGCTCAACACTTTCTCATTGTCATTGGGATAGTAGTTAATTCCCATAAATTTTTAAGTTAATAAAGCATGTGTTGTTATTCCTAAACCACCACATGGACAAGAATTGGTTTTGGTCTTTTAATTTTTTTTAGTCTCATTGAGGCATCTAATGTTATTTTCTCCAAACTTTAGGATGGGTGTAGTATAATGGCATGAAATTGACCACACCATAAACACCTCAAATAACACTAAACTTAGTAAACCTATGTTTACCATGGATTGGCTTGGCTTGGCTTAGTTTAGGTTATCTTGGCTTGTTATAGAAGGATATCAACATGCTACGGTTGCTTCAAATACAAGTACAATACAAAAGGGATTTACTTATTCCTTACATTAGAATCCACTCCTCCCCTATAATTTTCCATAGCTTTTCTCACCAAAAGTAGATGAATTATTATTATCAATGAGATGTGAGGGTTTACAAATGTACCTTATTATCTCATTATAACCCATCATGTACACCTTCATAGGCCAAATCTATGTGCTTGCTGATTTTTTATGATGAACCTGTAGAAAAAAATAGAGGTGAATACTAAAGACTCTACCTCCCCATTAAACATGACATCCAGACCATTCTCATTCCCATTCCTAACATGAAATATCCCAATGTGAAACTTCCCAGAGTGAAATTTTTTGAAATGGAAGTTCTTGATATACATCTATCTATAAGAAAACCTTCTTAGGAGATACCTTTTGAACGTGCACAAGAGTGGATTTATCCTTCATGGTATATCCTTGGAGATACCTTTAATTTACCCTCAAGGATATAATTTCAAGTTACCCATTAAGGTATTACAAGGCCCTTGAAGGAATCTCCTAGTAGATACTTCAAGGTTGAGCTTGCCCATTGTTAATGTGGTGTATAAAGGATTCAATGAATAAATATGTGTTTCAATCAAAGAAGGTAGTTATAAATAAATTTATTATTATGTATAGGGTATTTTGTATATATTATCAGTGGGTCAAGGTGTCTTAATTCCAAGATTAAATATGAAACCCATCAAAATTATAGACCTCATGGGATCATCAAGAGAGATTTGAATAAGGTGGATCCTTCATTACATCGTTTTATATTGACCAAGAATTACACTCAAGGGCATTGCCATACCTTCAAGTAATTATAAGTCCCTTGAAGGAATATTATATGAGATAATTACAATGGTGTTGTAATATATTAAAGGAAACTCTAAAGGTATCTCCAAGGAGAAACCTTCAACATGTACATGAGTGGAATTTGCCTTAACCCTAAAGGCACTACTGGATCCTTCATTTCATTATTTTGTGTCGAATAATAATTACACTTTATGGAGTTACCATAACTTCAAGTAATTATAAATCCCTTTAAGAATTTACTAGGATATACTTCAAAGGTTGTTGTCATATATTAAAGGGAATGTTGAAGGTATCTCCTAGGATATACATTCAACATATGCAAAAGTGGAATTTTCCTTGACCCTAAAGGTATTACTTTATGCTTCATTAAAACATTTTTTATTTAATTATAATTACACTCAAGGGAATTTACATACCTTCAAAGAATTATAAGGAGCTTGAAGGAATATCTTAGGAAATACTTTGAAGGGAATTATCATACATTAAATGGAATATTGAAGGTATCTCCTAGGAGATAACTTCAACATGTGCATGAGTGAAAATTTAATTAACCCTAGAGGAACTATTGGGTGATGAAATAAATGACCTTGTAATTCCTTCAAGGCATCTCTTAGGAGATATCTTTCAAACATGAACAAGAGTGGATTTATCCTTCAAGTTATCTCCTATGAGATACCTTCAAGTTACCCATGAAGGCATTAGATGTCCCTTGAATGAATATCCTAGTAGATATCTTGAGGTTGAACTTAACTAACCTTATTGAGGTGTATAAGTGATTTAATGATTAAATAGGTGTTTCAATCATATAAGGTAGTTATCAATACATTAACTATTGTGTATAATGTCTTCTAAGAGATACCTTCAATGTCCCCCTTGAATGTATGACAATGAAATTCAAGGTATCTACTATGATATTCCTTCAAGGGTCTTGTAATACCTTCATAGGTAACTTGATGGAATTAAAATGCCTTTAAAGGAATCTCATAGGAGATACTTCAAAGGGAATTTTCATACATTAAAGGGAATGTTGAAGGTATCTCATAGGAAATACCTTCAACATGCACAAGTGGAATTTTACTTTACCTAAAAGGCACTATTAGGTGATATTTTAAAGGCCCTTCAAATTCCTCAAGATATCTCTTAGGAGATACCTTTAAAACATGTACAAGAGTTAATTTATCCTTCAAAGTATCTCTTAGGAGATACCTTCAAGTTACCCATGAAGGTTATTAATTTCACACTTTTTCATTTATATAGGAAACTAATGCCAACTCAACCTCAATTGACATGCAATAGTGTCACATGCACTAGTCACTCATCCACATAAATTTTTGATCTTTGTTGCTCATATTTTAGCCTTTGAAAAATCTTGTGACCTAATGACCTAATGAAATTTTACCACTTAACACCCAATCATAGCCTTCCAAGGATCTTATTATTAGCTAAAGTCTCATAACCCCACAATCATATTGAATCATGCCACTTGGCACCTGTTAATGGCATTTCAAGTCCAAGGAAGAGATACAAAGTCCATAATTTAGTGACCTAATGGGAATGTGTCATTTATAATTCAATCACTACATTTCAATACACAAAGGAGTTATAACCCAACCAAAGCATGCCAAATGGCACCTAGTCATAGCCTTTTGAGGTCCTAATTACTTTCTAAAGTCTTAAGACAAAATGATCAAATCACATCAATCCACCTGGAAATCAATCATGCCCTTCATGCCCCCAAAACTAAGGTACAATATTCAATATCTCAATAATGTGATTACATGAAAAGATGACACTTGGAACCTATTCACTTAAATCTTGGATAGATATAATGTGGAAAACATATAATAGATGGAAACAATAGGTTTAGGATACACAGACCCATGTCTCACAACAATAATGGAATCAAAGGAAATCATGAAGCCTGGAGAAGAGTGATCTAATCAAAAGATGACACTTGGTATAATATCATGAAATCCACTTAGATAACCCAATATTTGAAATAAAATACTAAAGTGCATGGAAAATTTCAAGTTTTAAACATTTTTTGAGTATGAAACCTAGGTGGTACACAACTATTCACAAAGTTCTAGTTGTAGTTGTGAATTAAATGCTAATGGGATTTGTTTTGTTAGCTATAAAGCCATGTAAATTCATTAAAAAATTCAAGCCTATGATATTAGGCCATGTGGATCCCAATGAATATAAATATGATAAGAATATGACACTTATAAAAATATCACATAATCCAATTGGATAGCCCAATATTCAAAATAGAAGATTGAAGTGTATAGAAAAGTAAAAGTGTCGAGCATGTGTCATGTACAACACCTAGGTGGTGCATAGATGTCTATGAAGAATTGGTTATAAGTGAAAATTAAATGTTAGTAGGACCTATTTCAATGGTTATAAATCTAATTAACTTAATGAAAAAATTAAATCTATGATAGTAGGACATGTGGAACTCAGTGAAGAGCAATCCAATCAAAAGATGACACATGGAAAAATATCATGCAATCCACCCAAATAACCCAATATTTAAAAAGGCACAAAGTGTTGAGCATTTGTCAATTAAAACACATAAATATCCACAAATCTAGTTTTTGGTACAAATTAAATGATCATGGGGCTCATTTTAGTGATTATAAATCCAAGTCACCTCAAGGGAAAAGTCAAGCCTATGATGAGAAGATGTATGTACAAACTGACAGAAGTGATTGGTTAATCACCAAAAATGGATTTTAGAAGCCATTACAACAAAATTGAAGATCCAATCAATATTTAATTCAAAGCAAGTTAAAAACACTTACCATTTATGACTCATATCTTTTAGTTTAGATTATAAAATTCCAAAATTTAAAGCTTGTAGTCTCAAGGCTTTGCATTAAATTTCAATTGATATATACTAAATATATCTATAGTGCTATATGTTATTTGTTAAATATTTTTTTGCATTCACTCAAAAATTAAGACATCCATGATCTCATCAATCAAAAATTTAGAAAGCATAGCCAAAGTAGGAATGTCTAGAGCCACCAAACTAGAACAAGTTCTATTCCTCTATTCATATTGAACAAACATAGTCTTCCAAGACACTATATTCAGTTAAATTGCACTAGACACTAAAGATGAGCATTATAATGATTTATTATACAATGTGGAGAAGACTAAAGACTAGGATAGTGATGATGAGGAAGATCCCAATGTTGTTAAATAAATGTCTAACATCTTAGTATTCAAGACTATAGGATTGCACAAGGATGAATCTAATCAAGAGTTACTCCCATGTGTGGAATTAGTCCAACATATATTCATTCAGTCCATAGCTGTGTAGATAATATGATCAAGTCTTTAAATTTAGGTAATGACTTGTTTTCATAGTCAGGATAGCCTTTTAGGCTTATTATGATTTTCCCAAGATTGAAATTTCTTACAATTAAGAAACTATAACCTAATGTCTCAAAATACATATCAAATAAGTTTTAAGAGATTAGGTAGAAAACTAGTATAGGTTTATCTACAAATCCAAAATCCATTAGATCCCAATCACCCAATTTAGGAAGGGGGTAAGAATGGTGATGGCTATGATGAAAAAGTTATATGGGGCTAAGGACACTAAATACATAGATGAGAAGTGGGTTCCACTTCTTCCATGATCATTGATGATGCCAAGACTCCCACATTAGGAGAGATCATTTACTATAACTTGGTAACTCAGATTAGAAATACTATGGCCAACCAAGGAGATCATTTCTATATGATGTCCTATTTGGTTGATGTTATCTATGCTACTCTAAAATTCCCCCAGTCTCACCAATTGGGATCCAAACCTAAAATGGACCATTGCCCTATGTATTCTCAAAAATAAGGATTTACAAATACAAGCAAGATATATAGACCATTGGTGAACATTTTTACCCAATCGTATATAGGGCCATCCATGAGAGGACTATGCCTCAGGGTATCTAAAGAAATCAGGAGGACACTCAACACATTGGGAACCTAGTGGTATTATCCATATTGCATAGTAATAAGAGTAGTGTAAATTAGGACATCGCCATTTAGGTTACCTACCATAGTGATAGAAAAGTTAGATGAATAGGAGATTACCTTTCAACTACTCATAAGAGTAGATGGATTGTGAAAGAATAAGAAAAAGGGACTGATCCATCCTTAATTAACCAATATTATTATATTTAAGATTGATAATTGGAACTTAGATATGGATGTTACCAATCAAAGGGATACCTTTAGTTTATAAAAGGACACCAATAAGGAATGGGACCCTCCGTATTTAATATTCAATCACTACATCAAGCATAGGGCAACCCTGAGCATTACATACCATCACTAGCCTAAAGATGGAGACTAATTATACATCAATGTAGCTAATGAAACTAAGGTGAAATAGATACTGAAGGTTAATAATATCCCATAAGGTGAAAATAAGGTTGGATGATGTAAGTTTTTTCTAGGTTTTTGAACACCAAGATAGTTAGGTATGAGCATCAATATCTCTAGTCCATAGTTCTAGTGCTAAAGAGGAAAGGGTCGATTGAACTGATAACTTAGTTGTAGAATACTTTAGGAATTATCTCCCAACTTTGGAGATAGTGGAGGAGTCTGATACAGGGAAACAAATTGAGTAGGATTCTACCTCATAAATCCCTATATAGTATCCCATCCTAAATGTAAAGTGCTACCTCAATATAGGAAACACCTTCAATGGAGGCAATAATCACTTCTACTCTAACACTGAGTAACTTCAACATCAATCATTGCCTCCCCTCCCTCTTGTTAGAGAAGTACAAATTATTTTAGTATAGGATCATATTTTATTACCTCCTTATTTACTCATATAAATGACCCCTAAACATATTTTGTGAGCCTCCTAACTCTAGACCATGTCAACCTCTTATCCTATAGGACTTTCACTATATTTGTAATTAGGCCTATGACCATTGTATTTCCCATCATCAACCTCTTTATCATATATTCCACATAAATTGTCTCAATAATGGACTAATTTTCCCCTAGTGATGCTTGGGCCTATGCCTAGACCAAGTCCCCAAGCTGCCTAAGATGAGGCCCACTATCATCGTTTCCAAAGTTCCCTTATTCACAACTAGTTCTTCAACTATCATTAATTTTTCTTCATCCCCTAGCTCTTACATTCATATTGGTCACACCCATAGATACATCCTAGATGTCTACTTTCTAAGGATTTATTCCAACCCAATAATTTCCCCAATCTACTTAACCTGTCGAGTGGCTCTTTAGACAAATCATGGATAAGATAAATGCAGCTAGCTACAACATAAAACCTAGCTTTGGTCATAATAGACCCTCCATGGGTCAGGATGATAGTTTGAAAAAGAGTTTGGGGTAATGAAGAGGGTGACCAAGAGGAAGGTCACCCATCTAGACTAAATAATTATGTATGAGTCAGATGAGACTCTATTTGAGCTAACTAAGATGAAGAAAGGTATACCAAACCAATAAAATAGTATGAGGAGGACCCCCTATTAGATCTCCAAGGAACTATAGATTTGGCATACTAAATTAGTAAAAGGAGTATAATAGAAAGAAGTTAACTTAGATTAAACAACACAAAGACACATTATTAGAGACAGACCATAACAAAGGTAAAGAATGGGATGTGGAGAAATGTTTGACATGTTGAACACCTTGGTCCCAATACAAGGTAAAAGGGGATTGAAATATATAATAAGATTCTCAAGGCTGAAGCTGCATATGGGAAATATGGCATAATAATATAATCAAATTGGTGAATTTGATTAGGTTGAATAATTTTGAATACTTAAATTTGATCCCATTGGAGGATTTGATAATTGCTCAGTCATATGTAATTAGTAGATAGAAGGCACTAAACCAGTAGATTGATGATATGAGATCCCTGGGATAGTCTCTTACCCAATAGGGTGACAGGGTCATCACTTTTCTGAAGGATACCAAGATCATGCACCTTGACCAATAAGGATGGATCCATTATTATCAAGGATGCTTTCAAAACCTAGCTATAGAACTTTATTGTAAACTTCAAAAAGAAGGCCATGGCCAGAGGAGTAACTTTAAGGCTAGGAGATGGTAGATTTGGTCAGCCTCTACCAATCGAAAGGATAAGATAAGGTTATAAAAATTAATGAAGCTATAGGACCACTCCTAAACAAACATGATGCAATGGCATGGGACTCATAGTCAAGCTACTAAAGTAGCTTATCATTAATCTAAAATTGATCAACAATAATTATAAGAGATACTCCAAAGTCATGGAGAGGTAAAATCAAAGCCCAAAAACAAATTGTCATTGTAATAACCTCTATGTCCTTAGCCCCTCTTGGGATATCTTATTCATCAGCTAGGACTAACACTCTTTCTTTAGCTTCTATTGGTTTCACATCCATATTATTCTATACATTAGGAGCTTCATCATCACCTACACCAATGGGATCTCAACCTAGATTTTGAGAAGTGAGATAGCCATATGTTGGGATTTCTTTTGATAAGAATCAAGTCCTAATTACCATTCACTTGCATTGTAAAATATTCCCCTATTTGAATAAGGAATATTATTTAGCTTTAAGACATTAGGAGCATTATCTACTAACAGGTGTCATATATCCAAAAAAAATCTATGACCATGTCTGAGACATTAAAAGGCCTCTATAATAGGGGTTTTCCCCCTTTATTGTACTTTAGAATAGAATTTTGTGAGATTAATGCAAAGAGAAATAAAGTTCATGCAATTGGCTTGTTGTTTTCATTATGTTCATGTGTTTTTATTTTTCAAGCTTTGACTAATAATATATGATTTCATTTCTCCAATGGTTAAATCTAGAAGTAGTATTTTGTATGCATATTGTTAATTTATGCATTTACCTATGCTAAAAAAATATGTTATGTATGCTCTATTTTCTTCCTATTTTACTAGTAAATGTGTTTAAGACAATTTGATGTAGGTATCCTATTATAATAATATTATTCAAATATATACATTATATTTACCCTAGAATATTCACCACACTTATGATATTCTAAGTTTGTAACTAGGATATCATAGATGTTAATTTTATTTACACCATTGTCATAAGGAATCAAAGGAGATCAATTGGTCTTTGTTGTTCAAAGAAAACTTCCTTTCCTAATTTACCATGCTTCCTCTTCAGATATTTTTTAACATGAGTCAATTTAGATTAATGCTCACTATAAATATCCATTTATCTATTTAAAATTTGGGCTAATATTGGCAAATTTTTTTTACAAAGCATTTTTTATATCATAACAGCACAAAGAAATTTAGGTAAATTGTGTCATCACTAAATCTCCTATGTATGTCCTTACAATAGGGTCTGCTTACAAACTAAAGGTGATAACCACATAATCTCTCCATAAAAAAACTAGGTTAAGCATGGATAGGGCAAATAAAATCTAAGAAACAAGTAGATCAATGAGCCACAAACCATCACCATAGGAATATCTACCTCCTTGGTCCCTCTTGGGATATCTTTCTACCTCAACTAGCACAAGCACTTCTTTCCTGCACCTAATATGGGTTCACATCCATCTTATTATACGCTAGGAGCTTTGTCATCAACCACACAAATAGGATATCTAAACTTAAAACTTTAAGAATGAGATATAGCCATCTATTGGGATTTCTATTGATAAGAATCATGTCATAATTCCCTTCAATTGCATTTGTAAAATTGTTCCCCTGTTTGAATAGGGAATATTATCCATATTTAGGACATTAAGGACCTGTATCCGACTAATAGGTGTCATATATGCTAGTTATTTTCTAATCATATTAAGCATTAGAGGGCTTACATATAGGGCTTTTTCCCTTTTATCATACTTTACAATAGAATTTTGTGAGATTAATGCAAAGAAAAATAAGAATTTCCACAATTCATTTGTTATTTTCATTATTTTCATATGTTCTTGTTTCTCAAAGCTTTGATAATAATGCATGATTTCATTTATTTCAATGGTTACATCTGATAATAGTGTTTCTAATGTATCTTGTTAGTTTTTGCTTTCAGCTATGCTAATAATGTCTATTTTATATGCTCTTTTTTCTTTCTATTCTACTAACAAATGTGCTTAAAATAAATTTATTGTAGGTAGCCATTTTAAAAGCATACAATTTAGATATATGAATTATATTCACCCAAGAATCCCCATTGCATTTGTGATATTATGAGTTTAGCAATACGATGTCATGAATGTTAGTTTTATTTGCATTATTGTCTAGAAGAAACTAAAGGATATTTATTGGTCTTTTTTGTTATGCAAAGAAAACTTTCTTTTCTAATCTACCATGTTTCCTAATTGAACTTGTTTTATAAACATGAATCATCTTAGATCAAATTCCATTATAAATAGACACTTTTTTGTTTAAAGTTTGGGCACAAATTGAAAAAATATAAAGACAATTCTACATCATAAAAATATAAAGAAATTTTAGATAGATTGTGTCACTATTGAGTTCCTACTGTTGTCCCTACAGTAGGGTCTACTTACAGACTAAAGGTGGTGACCACATAATCATCCATCAAAACTAAATTAATCCCTAGGGTATTCCAATACCTACACTATAAACTTATAAATATTATTATGTTTTTCATATTATATCCTTGACACAAATATACATCAACATATTTATCACATTATATATATTATATATAAGCATCGTATATAAATAAATAAATAACACCATATATATAAGGTTATTTATTTATATATATAAGGTGATAAATATTTATTTATCACCTTATATATATGGTGTTTTTTATTTATGTATATATGGTGCTTATATATATAAGCACCGTATATACATAAATAACAAATGCCATATATATAAATCTATTTATTTATATATATATAAGGTGATTTATATATGTGTGTGTGTGCACACACACACACACAAAATAATAATCATATATACATTAATTGTGTGTGTGTGTGTGTGTGTGTGTGTGTGTGTGTGTGTGTGTGTGTGTGTGTGTGTGTGTGTGTGTGTGTAAGGTTATTCAATTATATTGTACTGGCCACCAAAGACAAGCATTATAATGATCTATTTTACCATGTGGAAAAATAGTGACGATGAGGATGGATCTAGTGATGTAGAAGATGGGTTGGATATCCTGTCAGTCAAGTGTATAGGATTACTCAAAGTTGCATCCAACCTAAATGTACTCTCCTAGGTGGACTTAGTCCACCAAATGTTTCCTCAATCTAAATGTGTAGAGAATATTCTCTAAGTTTTATGAAACTAAGGACCTTATGCACTAATAGGTGTCATATATCTATTTCTCTTTTAACTGTCTTAGGTATTTAAAGGCCTATAGATAGGGGCCCTCTCCCTTCATTGTACCTCAAAACAAATGTTTTTGGAAGTAATGTAAAGAGAAGGAAGAATTCTTGCAATTTGATCATTATTTCATTATTTTAATATTTTTTTGTTTTTCAAGCTTTGCTAATAACACATGATTTCATTTATTAAATGGTTAAACATGATAGTAGTTCTTCAAATGTATCTTATTACTTTTTCATTTTAGTTATTATAAAAATTATATTATGTATGACATTTTATTTCTATTGTTATAATTAATGTGCTTAATGAAATTTATTATAGGTAGCTATTTTACAACATACTTTCTAGATATATGCATTGTATCTACCATAGAATCCATATTGTGTTTATGATATTCTGAGTATACCACTAAGATCCTAGATATGTTAGTTTTATTTTCACTATTGTCAAAAAGAACCAAAAGAGATATTTTGGTCTTTGTTTTTACAAGGAAAACTATATTTTATGCTCTACCCTACATTCCCTTTTGAACTTTTTAAACATGAATCACATTAAATTAATGCTCACTGTAAATATCCACTTGTTCATTTAAATTTTGGGCATATATTAGAAAAACACAAAATAAATTTTCCATCATAATATTACAAAGAAATTTTAGATAGATTTTTTCACTACTAAGTTCCTATTTTCCCTATAGTAGGGCCTACTTATAGGCTAAAGGTGGTGGCCACATAATCATTCTAGTAAAACTGAATTAAGACCTTAGGTATTTCAGTAACTACATTATAAACTAGGAGTTTCATCATCATCCACACTAGTATAATCCCATACTAGCACCTCAAGAGTGAAATAGCCATTTATCAAGATTTCTTTTTATGAATGTCATGTTTTAATTCCCCTCAATATATTGTAAAATATTCCCCTATTTGAATAGGGAACATTCTTTAGTTTTGTGACATGAAGCACTTTGTCCATCAATAAATGTCATGTATTTGTTTATATTACAACTAATGTAACCATCTTAAGAATGAAAAAGGCCTATATATAGGGGTTTTCCCCCTCAATTGTACTCAGAATAGAACTTCTATGAAATTAATGCAAATAGAGAGAAGAATTCTTGAAATTTGTTCACTATTTAACTATCACATTTTCTTCTTTATCAATCTTTTCCAATGACATATAATTTCATTTTTATAATGGTTAAGTCTGATAATAGTGTCTTTAATGGATCTTATTAGTTTGTGCTTTCTTCTATGCTAACAAAGTCTATTTATGTATGCTCTATTTCCTTCTACACTGCAAATAAATGTGTTTAAAATCAATTTATTATTGGTAACTATTTTTAAGCATTCTTTTTAGATATATGAATTATAATTACCCTAGAATCCTCACTACATTTATGATATTTTTATTCTATCACTAGGATCTCATTAATGTTATCTTTATTTACACTATTATTAGGAAGAACTAAAAGAAATCTATTAGTCCTTTATTTTTGCAAGGTAAAACTTTTTCACTCTACCCTGCTTCCTTTTTGAATTGTTTTTAAGATGAATCACTTTAGATTAATGTTATCTATAAATACTCACTTATTTGTTTAGATTTTGGGTAGTAAATTAGCCAAATACAAAGCAATTTACATCATAACAATGAAGAAATTTTAGATAGGTTATTTTACTACTGAGTTCCTATTGGCCCTATAGTAGGGTTTGCTTACAAACTAAAGGTGGTAGCCACACAATAATTATAGAAAAAATAAAATAATTTACATTCAAAGGATTCACTATCTCCTTATCACATTCAAAGGATTCATTATCTCTCATATGTATATGGAAGGACATAAAGTGACTAATCATATGATGAACATAGGGGTCAAGGGTGATTTGCATAAACATTAGATGAGTGATGTGGATCTCCCAAAAGGGGTCACTCTTATTATAAAAAATGAAAAACCCCTCTCATATGTGTGATATGACTAATTTATAATTCTCAAAATCCATTCCAAGAGGGATAAATATGGACACTAGGTGTTATTTAAGGATTCACTAATTTTAGACTCTCTTCCTCACATGCAAAGGATTCACTATTTACCACATGTATAGGGAAGGATATAAAGGGTCTGATCACATGGAGAATATATGGGGTAGGTTTGATTTTCATAAATATTGGATGAGTGATGTAGATCTCCCAAAAAGTGTCACTCTTATTATATAAAATTAAAAACCCCTCTCATAGACTTTGCACATGAGGTAAAAATAAATATCACTAAATCCCTATACACATGATGTCATAAAGAATTTTAACAATGTTCATGTATTAATAAAAATTACATATCAAATTTTCATTGGCTACTTAGTTCCAATTGTTAAACATCTATCATAAATTTGTCAGTAGTCTACATTATAATACAAAGTACCACAAGGAGTTTGGGTAGTAGAGTTCTATACTATAGTGCCTAGTATAGGTAGGCTTGGGGCACTCTCGAATGTGCTCAAGATTTATTTTATAATTCATGTGTAGAGGTATCTCATGTGTGTGATATGACTACTTTAAAATGCTCAAAATCTATGACATGAGGGACTAGAGTGGGGTTCCATGCTAGGGGTTAGCTATTTATTTTTAAGGGGTGTTGATGAGAAATTATGGGAGTCATTTTCCTTATTAATGATCTCATGATTTTTTTAATTTTTTATAATACACGTTGAGAGAAATTAGGAGCATTTTACTACAAAAATTTTATTTGAAAAATAAAAATAAAAAATTGATTGGATGTAAATGATAGCTAGAAACCAAAAAAATGGGAGTATCCATGAAAATATTCAACCCCCTACTACTTCCCACCCATTAAAAACTTCTCCCTAAATAGTAGTTGTTCCTATTTTTATGATGAAGATATTTTATAAGCAATTTTTTAATATATAATGATCTATGTGATCCCTCTACCTAATAATATATAAGCATGAAGGAAAATTTCACCACCCTAAATAATAATGTTAGGTGTTATTCAATCATTCATTCATTAATGTTTATGACATGACATAAGGAAAAAAATTTCTACCCAAAATAATAATAACCTAGAACAAGCCAAAAAATGACTTTTTAACTTCGTTTAAAATGGAAAAAAATCACATTACCTGAATAGAGCCAACAAATGAATGATGCAAGGAGATATAGATAGGGTGGAACCATTAAATCTCTCTCACATCATGATACTTATTTACCATGATTATTTTCTTATAGTTAATAAAAAATATCTTATTTTTCCTCACATTCACCATTTGGGTCCCTATTGAATACAAGTAAGCACTAAACAATCCTAATCTCCACCATTTCATTATCTTATCCATTTCATTAAAAAAAATCTAATTCTATCTGAATCTTAGTGATTTAATAACTAAAAAGAGTAAACAATGAAAAAAATTTCCATGTCAAGCCAAATAAATCACACATTTTAGATACAGTGAAACAATACATTAAATAGATTAAATACCTAACAATAAGGTATTGCATAAATGATAGTGAAAAATGGGGTCAATGCTTCCACCACTAATGCCACAGTTAACCAAAAAATCCATAAAGGAATTTTTTTGCCTTCTAAAGGGAGATAAAAATGTCAAAGAGAAAATAATGGAAAGATAAAAAAAGATAAAATTAACCCTAATTTTGAAGTGCAAGGGAATTTTTAATTCTATAATAATTTAAAATTTTTCATAAAAATTTACATATAAAATTATTATTTTTTAAATATTTATATATTTAACCATATTAAACATTTAAACATACATTATTTAATAAAAATTTAAATATTTAAACATCAATAAAAATAAATAATAAACTCAAATAGTTTTTAATGTAAAAATATTTACAAATTTTTATCGTTTATTATAATTTTTCTTATTAAAAAAGTTTATTTATATTTGTTAATTATATTACATGATTAAACTATATAATAGTAATTTGATTCCTTAATTTTTATCCCCCATGGAATAAATTTGAGATAATTTAATTTACCAATTCAATTACCTATGAGAGCAAGTCACCTTTCTTGAATTTACAAACTAATATTTGGAGATGAATTCAACCCCGAAATGGTAATTAAAATAAGTGACACAAAATTGTACCCAGTAACTCAAAGACCTATTGGGAAAGGATTTTGTGGGGTTATCTAAATTATGGTTATGGGAGGGCATAAGCAGTCTACACCATAGTAATCTATAAACATTAACTTTTCATTCTTGACAACACGGTGTGATATCTCAATGCAAAGTCATGATTAAATATTTTGGCCAACAAATAAGTAATTCAACTTTGGAGTGAAATAATGGGGTCAAAAATACATGGCCGAATCACATCCATGTATAATTAATTAAATTTAAAGATGAAAGTAATACAAGTAACTTTACTCTTGAAAAACTTGTTTCAATACAAGAATCATAAAATTTTCATTTATCAAGATTATAAAAATTATAGATGAAACACAATATTTATTTATATCTCTGGGGAAGATTTTCAATGGAATTTTTATAATTAACTAGTACATCTAAAGATGATCAATGCCATTTTTATCTACCTTAGAATACTTACTATATATATACACTTTCTATTTATAGATTGTATCTAAATGTATATTTGTATAATTTAGGGAATTTCATTTCAAATACTAGAAATAGACTAATTTAGGAAACTTTTCAAGGCATTTTGATGATTAACTGGTACATCCTAGGATGATTAATTCCATTTTTAGCTAAATACTCCTTTGGAAATCATCTTTTAGGCATTCTAATGACTAATTGGTCCATTCTATGATGACCAAGATCACTTTCATCTATCGTAAGAACACTTTATATTTATATAGTATGTCTATAAATAGATTTCCATATATTATTATATAGACTTTATTTTATAAATGTCTTTAGATATATATTTATATTTGAGATAAAATCTTGTAAATAAAGTTAAAAGAACTAAGGATGGGATTTTTCACTATCCTCATTAAAAATGATTAAAGCATTTGAGGAAAAAGTGTAATTGATAAGAACACCTAAAAGGCATCCAACTTATGTGCTTGACTCACAATATGTCTTGCATAACCCTCTTGCATTAGAGATATCATTTAATCTCTTCTGACCATAGTTTGTGGCACTATAATTTCCTACTTAGGAGAAATAATAGGGTGACCCTAAGCATGATTGATAAATTAAAATCCTTACATTAAACAAGATAAATTTTGGGGAAACTAGACTGGCCTCATCTAATACATGAAAATTTAAGATCGAGCCATTTTACAAAGTTAATTTAAACAAACCAAAATGTGATAAAAATTAAATAGTGAACATGGTAATATGAATGTGAGCTATATCATATAATTAACCATGCAAAAAAATTAATATATTCACAAAGACTCTAGTGATTCTTATTACAAAGGTGGTTTAGTGCCAACTCATATCTTTCCCTAAACCTATAGATTTTGATATGAGTAAACCTCTTGCACTAAGATATTATGATGAAAATACATATTTTGAGTTCCACTAAGGCCAAAAACATTATACTAACATATGATTTTATTTTAGATATTAATAATCTTCATGACTTATATGAGTCCCAACAAATTTCACTTGATGGGTCCCCTACCATGTTTTTTGGATCACATACAAGGGATCATCAGAATTAGAAAATGTTCAATAATTTACTACAAGACATACAATTAAAATTATAAATTTTCAAATATGGAAATAGAAGTAAAATTATAATAATGAAACTTTGTAACCAATTTTAATTATTTATAAATAATAGGATCTTGCATAATTTGTGGAGTTTCATCAACATTTTTTGAAGATGAAACATAAGAAAATTATCTAATAGGGATTTGACTCCTTAATTTTTATCACTCTTGAAATACATTTGAGATAATTTAATTCACCAATTCAAATACTTGTGAGGGTGAGTCACATTTATTGAATTTATAAACTAATAGTTGGAGACAAATTTGACCCTAAAATGGTAATTAAAATAAGTGACATAAAATCATACCTAGAAACTCAATGACATCTTGGGAAAGGATTTTGTGTACTTATCTAAATTATAGTTATGTGAGGCAATAAACAATATACACCATACTTTTCTATAAATATTACCTTTGTATTGATGACAACAAGGTGTCATATCCTAATTCAGAGTTAGGGTTAAATATTTCAGACAACAAGTAAGTACTTCAACTTCAAATCATAATAATGTGGTCAAAAATAAATGGCCAAATCACATCCATGTAAAATTAATTAAATTTAAATATGAAATTAAGTAAAGAAACTTTACTCCTCTTGAATTAAATATTTCAATACAAGAATCCCATAAACTATATATATAAGGATTATAGATATTAAAGATGAAACATAATATATAATTATATCTCTTAGAAATATTTTCAAGGGAATTTTGATAATTAACTAGTGTAGTAGGAAATTTGAGAAATATGGATTTGATATCATGCAATTATTCTAAATTTACTCAAACATCAAACTACCCAAGGAAGATATAGAGTCATTAAGATCAAATAATAATAGATGAATGAAAAATTCAAACCAACATTCATAATATCTCCAATTTAAGATTAAATAGATAAAAGAAAAAAAGAGACAAGAGGATTAAGATTACCTTAGACTCATAATTTTGACATTATGTTGGCATGATCATGGATTTTGATGATATATTCAAGGACATAGATGGACTTGTTATGGATCCCTCTTTTTACTAGATTCTCATGGAGATGGCATGAGAGTTCAAGTTAGCTTATGATTTTCATGGAGGGATTAGTTTATTTTAATAAAATATGGAGTGAAGGATTAAAAGGAATTAAAAATTCCTTAGAAGCCTCTAGATTTAGAGTCTTATAGAGAGAAAGGGTGAGAATAGAGAGGATTCTAGAATTGGAGAATTCTACAATCCTCTTAGGGGTTAATTAGGATTAGTTAGGGGATTAGCTAGGAATTAGGTGGGTGACTAGGGACTAAGGATGTAAGAGAGCCTAGGAATAGGATTAGCAGGTGGGTAAGTGGGTCATATGAATTTAAAATTCATAAATAATATATAAGTGGGGATTAGGATAATGTAAGATATTATTAGAAGAATTAATGAATAAGTGTTATAAGACTATAGTTAGTGAATGAACAAATATTAATGGGGGATATGAGATAAATGATTAGAATGGGGTTATTTTATGATGGGATTAGAGGGGATAAACTAGATAAGTAGAATTAGTGTCAACTAATAGTATTATTAGTGATGACAAATGAAGTGAGAAAATTTAAGTGCATACATTTTGACCCTCTTTGAAATTTTATTACAAGTGGACAAAGTAGGAGTAATGGTATTTCAAAGAAAAACCATATCATCATGGATGAATGTTAGTGGGTGTTATTAGTTGATATGATGCCCCCTTAAGGGAATATGTAGGGAATAATGAGATGGATGGCCTCTCTAAATAATAAATTTTGAGTGGGATGTGATAGATAGATAAGGGTATGGGATGAAAAATGTGAGATAGAAGATGATTTTGAATTTGAGAAATGATCTATAAATTGATGATGCCCATGGTGAAGAAACATGCATAGGGAGTAGAGATGACTTTATTATGGTTATCAACACATCCTAAGGGGGAATAAACCATAACATGATGATGAGTGGATTAAAAGGGTTGAAAGCTTTAGATGTATCCCAAGAAAGGACATATGTAAAGGAGATTTTTTGGACAAGATAAGATAAGGATATGATAAGATTGATGATGGGTGTAGCTCAAGGCTATAAATGAATGATATGAAATATAAGAAATGATATAATCAAGTGTCTAAAAGACAAAGGAGAAAAATTAGGTGTCTTTGAATTAGATCAATGAGCCACAATATGATTAGTAGAGATAATTCCCCTAGCAAAGACACATGAAATGGAACAAAAGGTGATAAATTAACCAATAAATGATTGATGGAAGAAAAGATGGATGTTGTGATATATTAGGCCTACTTGATAGGTGTGGGTGTTTGATGAAAATTATTATATAGATGATTACAAGGATGGTTATTGATTAATATACCAGTTGATGAATGATTTATATTATAGCTCAAGGATTTAATTTATGAAATATGGGAAAAGGAAAGGTGATATATATGTGATGGTGGTAAAACTATTTTTGGGCACTAAAAAGTGTCCAAGTGTTACCTACATAATCAAAAAATACCTCAAGATGATGTAGTTTTGACTAGAAGAAGATGTTGATGATGATGGTTAGTAATTAGAGGATGATGTTAGTGATTAAAGGATATGACTCAGATAATAAGATGAGGATTATGAGGATAAAATAATGGATGTTAGTTAGATGGGTCAAGAGGATTGTATTAGTGATGAGAATAACAATGATTAAATGATGAGGGTGTTGGTGATTAAGCCATCATAGCTATCATAAATCTCATCATAGTCTAAGCAATTTGATAAATGTTGAATAAGGTAGTTTGCCCTAAGATATAAGTATGACCAAGAGGACACTGTGCTGTAGTGCATGGGTAAATGCAAAACTCTACATCATCAAGGGAATGTAAAAGCATCATTGTAATTATGGTGACCTCATAACATCCTCTATCTTTGCCCAATAGACAAAAAGAGACATGATGCAAGACTAAAAATAAATGATCAACAAGATAATTATTTATATACATGATAAAATACATATAAAAAAGATAAACAACATAGATAATTCAAATAACACACTTAATTATATAAATGTAGTGTCATTGTGTCTTATATAATGATGGGATGAGTGGGTGGGTGATGGTATGGACTAGGATGATCATGATGTGATTATGGAATTAGGATAGACTAAGATAGACTAATGATGATGATTAGGACTTGGATAAGGATATGGATATGGATATGGATTTTGAATTATGAAATAAATATGGATGAGGATTTTGGATATGTGGACTTGTATTAGGATGAGGATGTGGAAATTTAGATGAGAGATATAAGACTAATCAGGCAAAAGTGAGACTAGGTCAATGCTAGCTCGATATAGACTAGATTTTCCCCTAATCTATGATAGAAGGAAGGATGACATGATTATGAAAGATGAAAGGAATGGAGATGGATGAGATGAGGTTTTTATACATAAGACAAGACATGATGTGTGTTTTTTGGATTTTTCCAATTTTAAGATTTTTAGGATTTTTGGAGTATTTCACTTTTTAAGAATTTTTGGAATATACATGTACATTATACGAATGGGGTTACTATAAAAGGGAATTCCAAGACTATAAACCTAGATAAGGATGGATGTAATAATTAATGGGATGAAAAAAGGATGTGTGTGATGCTAAAAATGAGATGAGGACCAAGTGAGAATGGACTAGGGAGCATCAATGATCACATCATGAAGGAACCAAATGTTTAGTTGCTTAAGTGTCCATTAGAGGATATGCCAAGATGATTATATATCATTTATCAATACATCTTCCACTCCCTTATGAAGGTCAAGATGGGAAGGAATGAGAGTTAAGATGTATGAAATGATGATGGATGATGGGTAGGAGTAATAGATAAGGGGATAAGATAGATAAGGATGAGATAAAAGGAATTGACAAGGGAGATTAATGGATTTACCCCCTAAATATTGAGGTAAAATGTATACAATTTATTATTTTACCATGATTCTAGAAACCAATTTTCATCATAGTACTTTTCCAAGGCACCAGAAGACTAGTTTTCACCATTAGATGAATAATTTTTTAATTTAATTTTTAATTTTTTGTTTTTTTTATGGAATCTCAATATATTAGATATGGGTATGAGATGAAATATGTTGATATTGTTTTAATCTTCAACTAACACCTATTCTTGAGATATTCAATGCTAGGACCATACACCGAATGCTATATCCCTATATGTCTTTGTGGTTTTTATTGACTTTTGATTTAATGTCATCTAGATGTCCCAACTAGGTGTATTTATAAATCCTACAAGGGATAATGTTTCCCAAGGATTTGAGATATGGTATGGATGGCAGCATGTCATGATTATGATGATGGGATATAGGATGTGAAGGAGGGATCATATCATGATGGATGATATAATGGGATGGAGATCAAAAAAGAGGTTCAACAGTTTCATATACCATTGGATATGTTAGAGGTGATTCTATTAGTGTCATGAGATAAGGGATCTAATAACTTTTAATTTATTGATTCTTTGATCCAAACATTAAGAGGAAGTTCGACCATATGATTATTATTTTTGGCCTTATTTTTTGATTGGGTTTGATATTGAATGCCCCCTAGTTCTTTATTGTGGGCTTCACCAAAGGATATTGACTTTTAGATGGATAAATGATTTTGATTTATATGGACCCTTAGTACTTCAAGGATATATATACTAGGGGATGATTCTTTATGACTTTGATAATTATAATACTTATTTTGGATTTGATTAATGTGATCAAATATGATTTGATCATGATTCACCAAAATGTAGTAGTAAATTTGAGTAATATGGATTTAAGATCATGCAATTAATCTAAATCTACTCAAACATCAAATTACCTAAGTAAGATCTAGAACCATTAATATCAAATGCTAATATATGAATACATAGTTCAAACCAAAATTAAATTTCTAAATATAATTGCTCCAAACCAAGATTAATTGTATAAAATAAAATAATAGATAAGAGGATTGATATTACCTTAGACTCAAAATTTTGACATTGTGTTGGAATGATCTTGAATGTTGATGATGGATTCAAGGACTTAGATAGACTTGTTATGGATCCATATATTTGATATATTATCAAGGATATGTCATGAGACTTTAATTTATCTTATGGTTTCTATGGATGGATGGGTATATTTAAATAGAATGTGGAGGGAAGGATTAAAAGTAATTAAAATTTCCTTAGAAGCCTCTAGATTTATAGGTTTCTAGAGAAGAAGGGTGAGAATAGAGAGTATTCTAGAATTGGAGAATTATAGAATCCTCTTAGGGGTTAATTAGAATTATTTAGGAGATTAGACAAGGATTGGGTGGGTGATTAGGGACTAAGTGTGTAGGAGAGCCTAGGAATAGGCTTGGTAGGTGGGTAGGTGGGTCATGGGAATTTAAAATTCCCAAATAATAGATAAGTGGGGATTAAGATAAGATAAGAGATGATTAGATGAATTAATAAACAAGTGGGATAAGACTATAGTTAGTGAATGAAGAAATATTAATGGTGGATATGTGATAAATGATTAGAAGTGGGTGATTTTAGGATAGGATTAGAGGGGATAAACTAGATAAGCAAAATTAGGGTCGACTAATAGTATTATTAGTGATGACAAATGAAGCAAGAAAATTTAAGTGCATACATTTTCCCCCCTTTTTGAAATGGAATTGTGAGTGGACTAAGTGAAAGAAGTAATGGTATTTCAAATAAAAACCATGTCATCATGGATGAATGTTAGTGGATGTTATTAGTGTATATGATTCCCCCTCAAGGGGACATGTAGGAAAGAATGAGATGGATGGCCACTTGAAATAATAATTGATGGGTGGGATGTGATTCATATACAATGGGATGGGATGAGAAATTTGAGATAGAAGATGAAGAAGATGAGTTAGAATTTGAGCAATGAGTTATAGATTGATGATTCCCCTAGAAAAACACATGCACAAGGAGTAGAGATGACTTTATCATAGTTGTTAACACATCCCAAGGGGTAATAAAATATAACATGATGATGATAGGATTAAAAATGCCACAAAATTTATATGTATCCCAAGTAGGGATACATGTAAGGGAGATCTATTGGCCAAAATAATACGAGGATTTAATAAGATTGAAGATGGGTGTAGCTCAAGGTTGTAGATGACTAATATGAAAGAGAAGAAATAATATGATCAAGTGCTCAAAAGATAAAGGAGAAAAATTAGGTGACCTCAGATCAGATCAATGAGACATAATATGATTAGTAATGATGATGCCCCTAGCAAGGACACATGAAAGGAATGAATAGATGATAAACTGACTAATCAATGATTGATGGAAGAAAATATAGATGTTGATATATGTCAAGTCCAATAATTAGGTGTGGGTGATTGATGAAAAATATTAGGGAGATGATGGTGAGTATGGTGATTGATTAATAGACCATTTCATGAATGATTGATATTATAACTTATGGATTTGACTACTATAATATGGGAAGAGGAAAGATGAGATAGATGCAATGGTGGGTGAGCTATCCTTGGGCACTAAAAAGTGGCCATGTTCTCCCTAAATTGTCTAAAAAGACCTTAAGTTGATGTAGTTATAACTAGAATATGATGCTGATGATGATGATTAGTGATTAAATCATGATATTAGTGATTAAAGTATATGAATTAGATAATGAGAGGAGGATTATGAGGATAAAAGACTAATTATTAATATGGGTCAAGAGGATTAAATTAGTGATGGGAATAAGGATGATTAGATAAATTATGAGGGTTTAGGTGATCAATCCATCATAGTTTTCATAAAGTTCATCGTATTCTAAGTAATTTGATAAATGTGGAACTAGGCAGTATGCCCCAAGATATAAGTGTGACCATAAGGACATTATGCCATAGAACATGGGAAAATAACAAAATCTACATCATCAAGGGCACCAAAAATCATAATTATAGTTATGGTGACCTCATATCATCCTTGTTATTTTCCTAATAGACAAAAATAGACATGATTCAAGACTAAAAATAAATGATCAACATGATAATTGTTTATAGACATGAAAAAATACATACAAACAAGCTACACAATAGAGAAAATTAAATTAACACACATAATTATATAAAGTTAGTGTCATTTTGTCTTTTTAATGATGGGATGAGTGGGTGGGTGATGGGATGGAGTAAGATGATCATGATGTGATTGTGGAATTAGGATAGACTTAGATAGACTAATGATAATGATTAGGACTTGGATAAGGATATGGATATGGATATTGATTTTAAACTAGGTAAAGGGACATGGATGAGGATTTTGGATATGTGGACTTGGATTAGGATGAGTATGTGTATATTTAGATGAGAGACATAAGATTGATTAGGTAAAAGTTAGACTAGGTTAATGCTATCTCAATATAGACTAGATTTGCGTGTGGTTTAGAATAGGATGATGGATGATGTGATTGTGAGAGATTAAAGGCATTGAGATGGATGCATTGAGGGGTTTATTCATAATACAAGACACAATGGGTGATTTTTAGCTTTTTCCAATTTTATGATTTTTATGATTTTTGGAATATTTCAATTTTTACGGATTTTTGGAATATGTATGTATACTATACAAATGGGGTTATTATAAATTTGAATAATAACCCTATAAAAATGGATAAATATGGATATAATAATGTATGGGATTATAAAAGGATGAAGGTGATGCTAAAAATGGGATGATGACCAAGTGAGAATGGACTAGGGATTGCCAATGACCACATCATGAAGAAATCAGGTGTTTAGTTGCTTGAGTGTTCATTAAAGTATATACCAAGATGATTATAAATAATTTCTAAAGACATCTTCCACTCCATTATGATGGTTAATATAGGAAGGAATGAGATGTAGGATGTATGATATGATGGTAGATGATGGGTAGGATTAATGGACCAAGGGATAAGGTAGACAAGGATGAGATGGAGGGAATTGACAAGGGATATTAATGAATTTTCCCCCAAGTTTTGAGGTAAAATGTAGATAATATATTATTTTACCATGATTCGAGAAATCAATTTTCATCATGGTACTTGCCTAGGGTGATAGAAGATTGGTTTTCACCATTGGATGAATGATTTTTTATTTTTTGATGACATCTCAATTTATTAGATATGGGTACAAAATGAAATATTTTGATATTGTTTTTATATCCATATAACACCTATTCTATAGATATGTGATGCTAGTACCATGTGTTAAATGCAATATTCCTATATTTTTTGGTGGTGTTTATTAACTTTTGATTTAATGTCATCTAGATGTCTCAACCAACTGTCTTGATAACCCATATAAGGAATAATACTGAACAAGGATTTAAGATATGGTATGGATGGGAGCATGTCATTATTTTGATGATAGGATATAGGATGTGAAGGAGGGTTATGATCATGATGGATGATATGATGGGATGGGGAGTAATAATGATATTCAATAATTGTATACATAATTGGCTATAGTGGAGGGGATTATTTAGATTGGAGCCATGAGATTAAGGGATCCAAGACCTTTTAATTTTTTGATTCATTTATCCCAACATTAAGATGATGGTCATTCATATGATTATAACTTTTGAGTTTATTTTTTGATTGGATTTGATATTGACTACCCCATGGTGCTTGATTATCGGCTTCACCAGAGGAGATTGAATTTTAGATGGATAAATTATTTTGATTTAGATGGGCCCTTATACTTCAAGGATATATATATTAGGGGATGATTCTTTATGACTTATCTAATTATAAGACTTATTTTGGCTTTTATTGATGGGATCAAAGATGATTTGATCATGATTCACCAAAATGTAGTAGGGAATTTGAGAAATATGGATTTGAGATCATGAAATTAATCTAAATCTAATCAAACATCCAACTACCTTATTAAGATCTAGAACCATTAAGATTAAATTAAAATAGATGAATACAAAATTAAAAAAAACATTCAAATCCTAAAGCTAATTGATCCAAACCAAGATTAAATAGATAAAAGAAAACAAGAGACAAGAGGATTGAGATTACCCTAATCTTATAATTTTGGCATTATGTTGGCATGATCATGAATGTTGATGATGGATTCAAGGACTTAGATGGACTTGTTATGGATCCTTCTCTTTAATATACTATCATTAATATGGAATGATAATTCAAGTTCGCTCATGGTTTTCATGGAGGGATGGGTAGATTTAAATATAATTTGGAAGGAAGGATTAAAATGATTTAAAAATTCCTTGGAGGCCTCTAGACTTAAACGCTTTTAGAGAGAAAGGGTGATAATAGAGAGGATTCTAGAATTGGAGAATTCTAGAATCCTTTTAGGGGTAAATTAGGACTAAGTAGGGGATTAGATAGGGATTATGTGGGTGATTAAGGACTAAAGGTGTAGGAGAGCCTAGGAATAGGATTAGTAGGTGGGTAGGTGAGTCATGGGAATTTAAAATTCCCAAATAATAGATAAGTAGGGATTAGGATAAAATAAGAGATGATTAAAGGAATTAATGAAGAAGTAGGTTAAGACTATAGTTATTAAATGAATATATTTTAATGGATGATATGAGCTAAATGATTATAAGAGGGTGATTTTAGGATGAGATTAGAGGGGATAAATTAGATAAGTGGAATTAGTGTCAACTAATAGTATTATTAGTGATGATAAATGAAGTGAGAAAATTTAAGTGTATACAACTGGTACATCCCAAGATGATCAATGTCATTTTTAGATACCTCAAAAATCTTACTATATATATATATACTTTCCATTTATATATTGTATATAAATGTAGATTTTACAATTTGTATAATTTAATTCCAATAAAATATAAATAGACTCGTCATAACAAATTACAATTGATGGGTCTCCTAACATGGGTTTTGGATCACATCTAGGGGATCATCAGAATTATAAAATGTTCAATAATCTACTACAATACCATATAATGAAAATTATAGAAGTGTAACTATGGGAATAGAAATAAAATTTTCATCATGGAACTTTGGAATCGATGGTAATGATTTAGAAATAATAGGCTCTTGCATAATAAGTGGAGTTTCATCCACATGTTTTGAAGATGTAACATAATTAAATTGTCTAATAGGGATTTAACTCCTTAATTTTTAACCCCCTAGAATAACTTTGAGATAATTCACCAATTAAAATACTTTTGAGTGTGAGTCATCTTTCATTAATTTACCAACTAATATTTGGAGATGAATTTGACCCCAAAAATGGTATTTATAATGAGTGGAAAAAAATCATACCTACTAAATTAAATACCTCTTAGGAAAGTGTTTTGTGTTCTTATCTAAATTATGGTTATGTGAGGGCTTAAGAAGTATACACCATACTAGTCTATAAACATTAACTTTTCATTCATGACAACAAGGTGTGATATTTCAATGCATAGTCATTATTAAACATTTTGGCCAACAAATAAGTAATTAAACTTCAAAACCCAATATTGTGGTTGAAAATATGTGGCCAAATCACATCCATGTAAAATCACTTAAAAGTAAATATGAAAGTAAGTAAATCAACTTTACTCCTCTTGGAAAAAATATTTCAATAAAAGAATCACAAAAAAATCATTTATCAAGATTATAGAAATTATAGATGAAACATAAGATTTAATTATATCTCCCAGGAAGCTTTTCAAGTGAATTTTGATAATTAATTGGTACATCCCAAGATGGTCAACTCCATTTTTAGCTACCTTAGAAAACTTACTATATACAATATTTCTATATATAGACTTTCCATTTATAGGTTGTATCTAAATGTAGGTTTGTATAATTTGGGGGATTTAATTCCAATAAAATATCAACATACTCATTTTGTAAGATTTTGAAGGGAATTTTGATGATTAACTGATACATCCTAAGATGATTAATTCCATTTTTAGCTAAGGACTCATTTGGAAAGTATTTTTAAGGCATTCTAATGACTAATTGGTATATTATATGATGACCAAGATCATTTACATCTATCAAAAGAACACTTTATATTTATATAGTATGTATATAGATAGATTTACATGTACTATTATATATACTTTTATTTTAATGATGTCTTTAGATATAGATTTGTATTTGAGATAAAATCTTGTAAATCAAGGTAAAGGAACCAAGGTGGATATTTTTCACAATCCTCTTTACAAATGATTAAAGCATTAGAGGAAAAAAATTCTCTTATTGAGAAAAACACCTAAAAGGCATCCAAATTATGTTCTTGATTCATAATATGTCTTGCATAACCCTCTTTCATTAGACATATCATTTCATCCTTTTCCACCACACTTTGTGGCACTAAAATTTCCTACTTATGAAAAACAATTGGGTGACCATGAACATGATCAAGAAATGAAAATTCTTGCATTATACAAGCTAAATTCTAGTGACACTACATTGGCCTCATCCAATACATGAAAATTTAATATAAATCCATCTTAATAAGTTAAGATAAATGAATCAAAATTTTATACCAATCAAATAGTGAACATAGCCATGCCATAATGAGATATATTATAGAATGCACCTTGAAAAAAAATTACTAGATTCACAAAGCTTCTGGTGCTTCTTATTATGAAGTTGGCTGAGTGTCAACTCATATCTCTCCCTACACCTATAGAGTTTTATATGAATAAACCTCCTCCATAGGTATATTATGATGAGAATTCATATTATAATTTCCACCAGGGTCATAGGCATTATACTAACATATGATTTTCCTTGATATATTCAAAAACTTTAGGTCTTATATGAGTCCTAAAAACTTACACTTGATGGGTCTCCTGCCATGGATTTTGGATCACATCTAGGGGATTATTATAATTTTAAAATATTCAATAATGTGCTATAAGACATACAATGAAAAATATATAAGTTAAAATATATAAATAGAAGTAAAATTGCCATTATGGAACTTAAGAATAGATAGTAATGATTTAGAAATAATAAGATCTTATATAATAAGTGGAGTTTGATCCACATATTTTAAAGATGTAACTTAATAAAATTATCTAATATGGATTCAAATCATTTATTTTTATCCCCAATAGAATATTTTTTATATAATTTAATTCACCAATTCAAATATATGCAAGGGTAAGCTGCCTTTATTGATTTAAAAAAATAATATTTGGATACAAATTCAACCCAAAAATGGTAATTAAAATAAGTGACACAAAATCATACATAGTAACTCAAAGAACTATTGAGAAATGACTTATGTGCTTATCTAAATTATGATCATGTGAGGGCATAAGCATTCAACACCATACCAATCTATAAAAATTAACTTTCCATTCATGACAACAAGGTATGATATCTCAATATAGAGTTAGGGTTAAGCATTTTGGCCAACAAATAAGTACTTCAACTTTGAAGCCCAATAATGAGGTCAAAAATAATTACCCAAATCACATCATGTTATAATAATTAAATTTAAACCAGAAAGTGATCTGAACAACTTTACTCTTCTTGAAAAAAAATTCAATACAAGAATCATAAAAACTTAATTTATCAAGATTATAGAAATTATAGATGAAACACAAGATTTAATTAATCTCTTGGGAATATTTTCAAGGGAATTTTTATAATTAATTGGTGCATCCCAAGGTGACCAACACCATTTTCATCTATCTTAGAACACTTACTATATATAGTATTTCTATATATAGACTTTTCATTTATATATTGTTTGTAAATGTAGATTTATATAATTTAGGTAATTTCATTCCAATAAAATAGAAAAAGAATCATCATAACAAATTATACTTGATGGGTCTCCTACCATGGGGTTTGATCATATCCAGGGGATAATCATAATTAAAAAATTTCAATAATATATTACAAGACCATATAATGAAAATTATAGAAGTTCAAATATGGAAATAGAAGTAAAATTATCAACATAGAACTTTGGAACCGATGGTAATTATTTAGAAATATTAGTCTCTTGCATAATAAGTAGAGTTTCATCCACATTTTTTGAAGATGTAATATTATTAATAATATATTTATGAGAAATAAGTGGTGGTATAATAGTAGGCATACATGGAATAGATGGTTTATTTTGAATATATATGTCCACTTAAATTTTTATCATATCTCTAAACCCAAAACTCCTCTTGGTAGCTTCTAATTTTTTAGCACCATTATGAAAAAAGTAATTACTCCATTGCAATCACCAAGATAAAACCTAATCACCCAAAATTGAGTTCCTTATTTAGAAATTACAGATGTCCCCTGATCAAAACTAAGGTAGTTGAAATTTCAATGTAGAGATTATGCTAAGAGGCTATCTCTTCACACAAAAAATGTAAGCCATTGTAGACTCAAGCATTGCATGGTGATTCAAACACCATTAGGTTTACACCCACAATTACTTTAGATGAACTTATTTTGACATTTTCATGGGTTTGGATTAATTAGTGGGTTTAACTATTGATCTACACTATTTCACTTCATATAACCCCTCTTACCCACACACACACACACACAATATTAGTTATTATATAAATATTGTACAATATATGTCATAATATTTTTTATATATTAAATTGATTAATTATATATTGATATTATATTTAACTTATATATTTTGTCAAATATATGTTAATATTAATAAATGTTATTATATCATATAATATATATGTTATAGTTTATAAATCAATATTATATATTAAATATTTCAATACATCTACACATTGTTAATAGTATAGAAATAATATTATATACAAATATGATTAATATATTATTATATTATATTTAAAATATAAAAATTATAATATCTCAAAGTATAGTAATATAATACTATATTATTTCAATATATTTAGACTTATAGAATATTTTATATTATTAAAGCTACTATATTGAAATACTATCCTAAATCTATCAACAATATTACATATTTTTTTCAATATATTTATATTAATAATATAAAATATATATTATATTATAATAAATAATTTTATATATTTTAAAATATATATATATATATATATATATATATATATAATACCATCTCTAGAAAATTTATCCTAGAGCATTCTTAAGGGCTCCCTAGGCTTGACTGTACTAGGAATCATAACAAACTTCACTATTGCCCATGTCAGCCCTAAGCTTCCTTTGATAACACATTTTTTAACAAAATTAAATGAATTTTTATTCCTTTAACATATTATATATTTACACATAACATGGAAATGGGATGAGTTTATTATTTATTTAAAATTCATGTAAGGGAGGAGGTCAAAAATGCACTCATAGGTAAGGATTTAAAACATTATGACATTTTAATGCATGCTCACTTGATCAACATGTGTACAAAAGATGAGGTAAATTACTTCAAAGACCAAATATATCAAACATAAATGTTTTTTAGGAATTAAATTAGAATTTGTAATCATGTATAATGAAGTTGAAATTATGTATCACAAAGCATTATATTTGGAGTTGTAGATGACACTTAGCACATGATAGTAGGAAGTAAAGTAGATGGACTTGGATATAATTATTAATTTGATTAATTTATATGTTTTTAAAGTAATTTTAGTGATTAATTTTCTAGATAAAATTCAAAATTGGTTATAAATTATCTATGAACTATATACATGCAAATTATATAAATGAATCTCTAATCTACTTTACAGAATGATAATCAATTTTTAGATAACTATGATGTATTTGGAGATGCAATTTGAGCTAGTCATGCACAATATTTATATTTAACTAATTAAAATTAAGATAAAATTTATTTATCACCAATTAATCTTTGATCTAGTTATTAATTATGAGTTTATTTCTCCACTAAAATCCTTTGGTTCATTTGGAAACAAAGAAATTTAGAAGTTTTCTAGTTTAAGACCAGAATGATTGCTCACTAAATTAAATTTTGAAGTCTAACTATGAGATGTGTTTCTTAGTAGATATTTTTTAAGATGAAGGTTCCACAAAGTGAGTTGGATAATAATTCATTAGTTTATGTGAACAAGACTGGTTCTTTTTTTACTGTATGTTATGATCTTGTTGGTAGTTTTTTGTAATACATAATAAGATATGTGTATCTACGCATCTACAGTTAGATATAGTTTTTTAATTTTTATATATGTTAGAAACTATTTATTTCATATTCTCAATTCATTATTTCAGTATGGGACAAATAATAAATTTCAATATTAGGGAAATCTATTTTTATTCTTTGTTGTTTGCTCATTTTTTTAGCAAAAATAATATATTATTTTATTTTATTGAGTAGTTTAGTTTCATCTAAGAATTACTAAAAGTGTATATCTATAACTATGGTTTGTAAATATGATTTTTTTCATTTGACTAAGACTCAAACTAGCAACAACTGCTAAATGGTTGTGTAACATTGACTAAAATGTAGAATAAAATGTGGGAAGTGAAGTTCAAAATAAAAAATCATAAAACCTTTTAACCCTCCTATAGTTACATAAGAACCCCCATGTAATAAAGAGGCTTTGGTTTCACATATAATAGAAAAAATAGAGATTGATTAATTAATTAGGCCAAAGAGGGATACTCGTTTACTGAACCCCTACCATACTTCTTTAGAAAATACATTAGATTCATTACTATATGTGAATTTGATTAAATAGTAAGATGCCAAATTCATAGATTGGAATATCATAGTGAGATATGTAATTCCTACTATGATGAAAAATTATTAGAGATTGGTTTGAGAGATAAAAAAATAAAAATAAAAAATTACTCATTATTCACTAATCCAAAAACTAATGTGCCACTTCTAATGTAATTTAAACATTTCCCAATGCACTAATACCACCATAAATTGATGAAAAATAATTTTTGGGACTAATGGTGGATGGTTTTTTATGTCCCACCTTGTAAAAATAATGAAGTTCTTTCATATTTTTTGAGAAAAAATTAATGTAAGTTTAATATACTAAATGAAATTCTTTATTAATTTTATTCTTAAGAGTTTTAGGGTCAATAAAAAGGCTTTAAATTAGATAGGTTGGGTACATATCATGTACTTAATCAACCTATGAGAGTCTCTATCAAATAACTAATTTAGCCTAAGACAATCCCCTTCACAGGGAAGGATTTTGTAGAGATTGATAGTTTACATGTACTCAAGGAATGTACTGACACCCTTGTGTAACATACAATCCTATTTTCTCGTACTGATGCTTATGACAGTGGACATTGAGATGGTGTAACTAACACTACTACTCAACCCCACTAATTTAGATCTTATGGTGTTGTATGCAATATACCTTTAGATGAGGAGAAGGATTTGATGTAAACCAATTATGGTGGTGTTTATAATTAGACAGATGATAGGGTTTTGATTGTTTATTTTTTAAAACATACATTTTGTTTAGAAATATCGATTCCACCTTTTCAAGTATCTTTTAAATTTGACATGTAATTTTTTTTGTTGGACTTGTTAAATCATAAATAGTGTTTAAAATATAATAATTATTTTACATATAAATTACAATAATATTCATGTAATTTTTTATGTTGTAATATATTTTTCATAGCCATATTGGTAACCATCTTGTAGCTCATATATTGCTATAGCTACTTGGTTAATGTTTATATATACAAAGCTAATTTTGAATGTTATAAGTTATCATTTATATAGATGCATGTAACTTTATATAGATTCTTGACTAATGATTATATTGTATTTGTTTTGTTATTGAACTAAATTGAGATTCCCCCATCTATATGGGTAGGAGTAGACATATGCATTGCTAATGTGATTTCATTTGTGTAACAACTTACTGAGGTGTGAGAACTTATAAATTATGTTTAAGTGTAAATATGGATTTGTTTTAATAATATTTTTGACACTATACTAATATGTTCACATTTTATATTCATTTAAGAATTATATATGTACATAAACACATACATACATTTAACCTTATAATTATTTTGTACATATTATTATTTTAATGAAACTCTACACATAGATATTATCATAGCCTCAAATTATTTGATCATAAGGCACATGTCATCAAAATAAGTGAATCACATCCTTCAATATTTCTATCTCACTATGTCACTAATAATATAGAATATGATTGGCCTTTAGCTAATTATGGATGATTTTTATATACATATGTCCACCATATCTTCTTTTGGTAGTATTGAGAGCCTATAGTAAGATTTTTAATGCCCAAATAATGGCTTCCTATCATGATTTTAAATAAATAGTGATATCATACTTCATATACATAAAGGTGTTTTAATTTCTTGCATTCATATTTATGGAGAGGCATGAAATTTGGATGGATGCACCATGGAGTGACAATATGATAATTATATTATGTAATCTATTAGTTAATTGTATTATACACATATGGATGAGGTTTACTAAAAATATCTATTATTCAATGCTATAAAAACATCTGGTAATTATTACTATTTTGAGTCTTAGTCAAAAAAAACAACTCATATTTATAGGTCATAGTTAGAGATCTACATTTTCAAGAATTCTTGGATGAAACCTACATAACTACCAAAATGGTTTGTGGTCATTTAATTAAATGTGAGAGGAACATGAAGTAGTCACAATTATATTAAGTATGAAATGTGTTTCTAAACATTTTATTATAGTTCAAGTTGAATATATAAAAAACTCTGAACATGCATGCCAAGTCATTAAAATTTATTTAAAGGTGGACATGTATAAAAAAATTGGCATGGTTCATTTTGTTAAATGCTAGAGGGATTTTTGTTATTCATATGGTTGGAGGATAGGGTCTTATCTAGATTTAGACTTGTATAAAATAGTCAAAATATTTGTAATGGAATTATGACAATATTTAAATATTTTTATCAATATGGATTTACTTCTTTTATCTATCACCACTTGAATACAAATAAAGAATTTAGTAAAATAACATTCCATAAAAAAAAAATCATTTTATGAGGAGGCAAAAAATAACCACTATGTTAAAATATTTAAACATTAATTATTTAGTAAAAATACTTATAAATTTAAAAATAAATAAAAGTAAATAATAAACATAATTTTTAAATATAAAATTAATTACAATTTTTTTGTTTATTATAATTATTCCTATTAAATTAGTTTATTTGTATTTGTTAATTTATATGATTAAATTATCTAATAGGGATTTGAATCCTTAATTTTTAACCACCCTAGAATACCTTTAAGATAAAATTCACAAATACAAATATGTATGATAGTGAGTCACCTTTTTGGAGTTTGAACTTATGGTTCTATTAGTTAATTTAAACACTTATAATAAAATAGACATTTGACATGGTCAGATATCAAATATGATAGAGACCAATATGGAGGATGTTCTACTTTTAGGTCCATTAATCATGTCAAACATTGAGTGTACATTGAGTGGGAATACATATTCATTCCCCTTGATGTCAACTTCAAAGAATACTTTGAATCAAGGTGGGTATTTTTCACAATCCTTATTATAAATTATTAAAGCATTGGAGGGGAAATGTATCGCATTGAGAAGAACACCTAAAAGGCATCCAAATATGTGTTTGATTCACAATACATTTTACATAACTCTCTTGCATTAGAGGTATAGTTTAAACCCTTTCCACCACACTTTGTGGCACTCATATTTCTTTTTTATGAGAAACATGAAGGATAATGTTGAGCATGACTGAGAAATGAAACTCTTTACAATAAACAAGCTAAATTATGGGGCCACTACATTGACCTCATCTAATATAAAATTTAAGATCAGTCCATCTTAAAAAGTTAATCTAGATGAACCAGAATGTGATACCAATCAAACAATGAACATGATAGTGCCACATTGAGTTGTATTATAGAATACACCATGAATATATATATATATATATATATATATATATATATATATATATATATATATACAAAGCCTCTATTGCTTCTAATAAAGAAGCTAGATGAGTGTCAACTCACATCTCTCCCTGCACCTATAGAGGTTAATATGATTAAACCTCTTCGATGGGGATATGATGAGAATGCATATTGTGATTTCCACCAAGGCCATATGTATTATACTAAAATATGTTTTTCCTTAAGATATAATATTTAGGACTTATACGAGTCCCAATATAGTACACTTGATGGGTCTTCTACCATGGGTTTTGGATAACATCTAGGGGATTATAATAATCATGAAATGTTTGATAATCTACTACAAGACCATAGAATGAAAATTACAGATTTTTAAATACAGAAATAAAAGTAAAATGATCATCATGGAACTTTGGAACCAATGGTAATGATTTAGAAATAGGATTTTGTATAATATTAAGTAGAGTTTCATCATTTTTGAAGATGTAAAATTAATAGTATCTTTAGTAGAAATAAGTGGTGGTGGTATACTTGAGAATGCATCATCATTAAGCATAATAGGCATACATGAAATAGATGGTGTCTTTGGAACATATATGTTCAATTAAATTTTTTATCCATTTTCTAAACCCAAACTTCCTTTTGGTTGATTTTAATTTTTAAGTGCTATTTTAACAAAATATATTCCTCCTTTGCAATCACAAAGACAAAATGTGTTCATCCATAGTCGAGTTCCCTATCCAATGAATATAGATGCTCGTTGATTGAAACCAAGGGATTTATAGTTTTGACATAGAGATTACAAGATAAGAGGATATCATTTTACATGAATAATGAAAGCCATCATAGAATAAAACATTTCATGGTGATTCATATCTTGATCAATTCACATCCATAATTACCTTAGATGAAATTATTTTGAACTTATGTTGACATTATCAAGGGTTTAGAATTACTAGGTTGAACCATCAATTTAGAATATTTCTCTTTACATAATCCATATTACAAATACACATATACATACATTATATGTCATAATAAGTTTGTGTGTATGAATGTGTGTGTGTGTATGTACACACACACACACACATGTATATGTATATATCTCTCTGTCTGTGTGTGTGTGTGTGTGTGTGTAATATATATACACACACACACAGATATTGTGTGTGTGTGTGTGTGTGTGTAATATATATACACACATACACATATTATATATATGTATAATATTATATTTCATTATATATTATATATTTTGAGTATATATTTTAAATAAATATTATATATTCTAATATAATATTATATATATATATATATATCATTTTAATATATAAAATATATCACTTGACTTTAATTAGACTTGACTACTCTCGAGGTGCATTTGCATTCACAAATAGGACCGAGTCCCCAATGAATTTGAAATTCAAATTTACTTTGCAAAATGGGGTTCATATAATTTCAACACATTTTAAAGAGAAATAAAAACTGTTGAACATGTCTGAATAGATATATTCCTATTCCTACATATCCCATGTTTTTTTCTCAACATACAATGTAAAGTGTTGATAGATCGAAATAGAGCAAGTTGTAGACTGTCAAAAGATTTAACCATATTTGTTACTATCTTTTTTGTAGATCCTACTTAATCTTAATAGTGTTTAATAAAAAAATTCACTGTATCTAAAATGTGTGATTTATATGTGTTGGCTTGACCCTTTTATTCATTTTTAGCACTTTATGTTATGAGATCACTAAGATTTAGATAGTTTACTTGGATTATTGTTATGAAATGGTTGAAATAATGAAACAGTGGAGAATAGGGTTGTTTAGTTATTACTGCTATTGATTATTATTTATTTCCTTATGTGTGGACAACTAATAGGAACCCAAATGATGAATGTTAGGGTGATTCAATCTAATATTTTTAATAACTTTAATAAAATAACCTTAGAAACTAATATATTTAATAGTTTCAAATTTGAAAAATTATATATAGTGACCCAAACCAACCAAAAGGACCAGCTTATAACCTGACAAGGACCCATTGATGTATAAATGCTCTTTCCACTTGGAATATGGTGAGATTAAGGACTAGATAATTTAAATAGAGTAATTATAATTTTGATTAGTAATTTAATGTATATGTTTAATGTGTGAGATTAAATTAGACATGGTGATATTAGTTTGACATCATTTACATATTCATAGAAATTAATACTTTAGGATAATTAATATATTTTATCTTTGTATTGAATGTAAAAATTCTATTTGAGTATCCTCATTGGTGGAAAAAATACCTAGTAATCACATCATAAGAGATAAATCCTTGTTTAAGTACTCTTTGAGCCTATAAAATTAATGTGAGATTAATATGGTGTTATTTAAGCAATTAATATTATGCTAAGGTGTCAATGTCAAATATGAAGATCATGTTAAATTAATGTGATAGAGATTAAAATGGTGATATTCAAATAATTCATCTTGTGCTAAGGTGTCAATGATGGTATAGTTTAGAATTTAATAAAGGGTTCATTCTTGACTAGAGTGCCATCATTCATGAGTGATAATGTTACCTTTGTTTACATATAAATAAACTTCAGACTATTTGTATTTCAGCATTAGTTTTTTTATCCAATTGCAAAGGCCAAAACATCAAATAAAATGATAATCGATTTTGAAGTAAATGTGGCTTATTAGGGGATTGATATCAAAATACACATGAAGATAACACTACCATAATGGTATGGTTATTTTGGCTATAATGAAACTTCACTTGAAGATATTAATGGTGAGTTTATTCTTTCAAGGGATTGTATTTTATATTTATTAATTACTTTTTCAAGAAGTATACTTTTTCACATATGGAAGAGTCCACATTTTAAAGGAATTTTGATAATAGTCATGACATCATTATGGAGCCAGAGATTATGCTATTGTAAAATCAAATGCTAAATATTTTGATGATGAAAATCAGATTTTGAATCCCATCATGTAAAATTTGAATCTCGACATGGAAAATTTGAACCCTGACATGGAAAATTTGAAGCATGTAAAATAAAAAAATTATTATTATGAGTCTTATTGATAGTTGTAGTAGTACAAGTTTGATATTGTAAAATTGGATGCTAAAAAATTAGATGATGCAAAATAGGATTTTGAAGCCCAACATGGAAAATTTGAATCCCGATGTGGAAAATTTAAAGCATGGAAAATAGAAATTCTACTCTTGTGAGTATTTTAAATAGTTATAGCTATACAATTTTATGTATTGTAAAAAAATTGTAATAGTATTTTAGGTGAGTTTAATATATGAAAATTTTGTGTTTTATTTTTATAACTCTACCCTCCCCTATTTCATCTCTTCTTATATGCTTATTTAGTGCATTTATAACAATGTTGTTTGGTCTAGACTATCCCCATAGTCTCAATCTTTTTTTTACTTAGTTTTGTTGGTTACTACCCACCTCGGCTTGCACATTTTATTTTTTCTACCATAGAAAGAAATTAGACTTTGGATTTAGTTGACCTTCAAAAAGGAAAAGAGGTCATAAGATTCAAGTGAGTGTATAAGACAAAAATAACTCCCAAAGTCAAGATAGAGAGCCATAAATAAATACTAGTGGTGAAGGGCCACAAGAAAAGGCCCAAACAAGAATATAATTTAATGTTTTCACTTATAGCAAGGCTATAAATGGTGAGGATAATTATAGCCATTACTTCTCAACACAAATTTATAAATGAGGATGTATAACAAAACACCAACACAAAATTTATAATAAATGGTCTAAAAAAGTATAAATAAAAATTGTAAATGTATATGGTGAATTTTTAAGACCAAAAATCATGACATAAACTCATAATGGCCATCATGTATTTAGAAAGTTATTTTAGGTATGTCCTCCTCATCATTTGAATATTATGATGCCTAGAGTGAAGATATAATTTGGTAAAATAAATAGGGCCATGCAATTCATCTATAAAATCATCAATTAATGTAATATGAATATTATCTTTGATGGTGTACTTTTTGAGTTCTCTATATTCTAAGCACATCATCTAAGTGTCATCCTTTTTATAGATCATGACCACCAGGGAAGAATAGTCACTTTGTCTATGTCTACTAATTCTTACCTCAAACCTATCCTATAAAATATTTTTAATTACACTCTAATCATAGGGATACCTATATTATCTATTTTTTCATGGTGTAATACCCATAATTAGTCTGATGGCATGATCATGTGCTCTTTTTGATGGATGTCTTTTTGGCATGGTACCAAAAATAGCATAATGGTCTTATAACACTAGTTATAATGTAATATGGGTAAACTCCTTGGTTGGTTTATATTTTATGGAAAATAGTCACACAATAATTATGTTGCACCTTTTTTTATCATCTTTATCATCTAGTGAAAACTAACCAATTGCATATATTTAGAAAATAAACCATGCAATTCAAATGTACTACCTTCTAAATGAATAAGCATGAATAGTTACTCATAATTCATCTCAATTGTCCATAAAGTGGTGATCCATTATAATCCCAAAAAAATGTTATCCCCATTCATGATAATAGAAAAGATAAGATAATATAATAGTTAGTTTCCCATATCAAGCTTTATACTATGGAATTTACCAAAACAGTTGACTATACCCCCACTTGTAATTAGGATTTGAAAATTTGAAGCTGGGTAAATGAAATAGCTCAATTAAATAATCATCTTACTATTGATGAATTTGTGTTTACTCCCAGAGTAAATAAATATAATCAAATTCTATTTCTTAAGTAATCCCACCACCTTAATACTTGGAGGAGTATTAATAACTAAAAGTGTCTTATAGGAAATAGTAGGTTGAGAATATTCATATTTGTCCCTAGGTGCTTTTAGACCTATACTTGAGGTATCATCATCGTATTCATCCTAATTGGTTAATTCAATTTTTAAAAAAATTATTTTTAGCACATTTTTGTCCTTTAATCCACTTTATATCATAGCAAAAACATAAAACTTTTTCACACTTCTCTTCAATTCATTGAGGGGTCAATATTGTAGGCCAAGGAAATGATGCAGCTAGGAAATTGAGTTGATAGACATTAATGAAATGTATTTGTTTGATCATATATTTTTAATAAACCATGCATAACATTGGTATGTAATCAGACACTAAATTGTGACTAAACATGTGAACCACCATTTGGATTATATCTTTGAGGCCACTCAAGATGAGGTCAATCAAATTTACCATTGTGATGGCATCCACATGTAAAGAGAGATTTGAAATTTAAGAATATAATCCTTTAGATTTAATATTTGATAGAATTTTTATATATAACTAAACTAGTTTTCTGAGATAATATTCCAATAGTGGAGCTTTATCTCCTTATAAAATAGAAACTAGGTAACCTAAAGGCCCTTATTTCTATTTTGAGCACACAACCATCTATACCAAATTAACTACTCAAGTTATAGATATAGAGAGGCCATAACCAAATTGTTTACAAATGAATTTTGATTTAAATCAAATAATTTTTTGTTTTTATTGATCCAAGTGAGTGTATCCTTGACATAAAACTTGTGCAAATTCACTTTTAGCCACAAATGCTTCATACCAAGATTAGAGGTCTAATTGTGTGAATGGGGAGAACTAAACTTACTGCATGTTTAAATTATATTTGTATTTTTAGGTTTTAATTTCATAGAAGACCTTAAATCATAATAAAAAAATTTATCTATTCATTAAGCATAATTTTTAGCTAGTCATTACTTTGAAATTAATGTTTAAGAGGACTAAGTCACTATTAACTAAGGATTCATGGCTTCCCTTATTATGTTCTCTTGGTTATAAAATAATGTTATTGACAAGGTATTTCATAAATCATCTATAAAATTCATAGTCAAACCATATGTAAAATAATAGCATAACTTTATCAATTATATCACACTAATTGCTAAAAGTGCTTATCATGCTATCAAGTCTATGGATTGATGTTTTTATGAGTCTTATGAACAGCTATATCTATACAAGTTTATGAATTGTAAACAAGTTGTAATAATATTTTAGGTTAATTTAATAGATAAAAATTCTATATTTTATTACTATAACTCTACCCCCTGTTTCATCTCTTCTTTCATGTTTATTTAGTGCATTTTCAGCACTGTTATTTGGTCTAAATTATCCTTGTAGTCTCAGTATTTTGTTTTATTTAATGTTGTTGGTTGTTTCCCACCTAGGCCTACACATTATATATTTTTTACATAGAGATAATTAATAGATGGGAATTAGTTGACCTTATAAAATTAAAAGAGGTTATAGGAATCAAGTGGGTATATAAGACAAAAACAACACTTGAAGGTAAGATAGAGAGGTATAAATAAAGACTTGTGGTGAATGGATGCAAGTAAACATTTGAATGTGATTAAAAGGTGATGTTTACTCCCATAACAAGGCTGTAAATGATGAGGAAAATCATATTCATTTCTACTTGAACAAAATGGAAGGTACACCAAATGGATTTCAAGTTAGCCTTCTTGAATGGAGTTATATACACTAATGGAAGGTTGTTATTCAAAATAATATTTATCTGGTCTATATTATATGTATCATGTAATATATATCAATAAATATTAGGTATATGATGGGTTCCTCTTGTATTTTGATAGTGAAATATAACATTGCATCTTGTTTGGTTAAGAGAGGTCTTATGACTTCATTCACTATTATTGCTTTTTCTATTCTTTGATTAGTTGATGTTACCAAATCCACCATATATTATCCAAAGTTTACTCCTTGAGCCTAAGCCTATTTCATAAAATTATTAATTAAATTATTAATTTGTGATTTGAAAGCATCTTGAGATTGTCTCTATTTACATGGTGTGTGATTTTAACTCCTTGAGTAGAGTTATAAATCTATCACCTTGCTGAGTAAGAGACTGTCCCAAGGACAATCCATTGATTTAAGGATTTCCTCCTTCCAATGATTTAAGATTGAGTAATGATCATATATTCTAAGGGTACCAGGTTTAGTTCTTAAAATTTCTTCAACCTAATCAACTTAACCAAGTTGATCACTTTTCTATCATAATTCCCATAAGTATTTTCTTCTTAAAATTTTTTGTTATAAACCTCATACCCTTTTAAGTTATATTGATCTAAATTATTTAGATTATAAAACATGGCCTCAAATACCCATTCCACTTTGGTGATAGTTTCTTCAATTAAGGTGGCTTTATTTTGTTCTTATAGCTTAGTTGTCCTTTATTACATCCATTCACTAATTGGTGGCCACATAACCATCAAAAGTTTACTTTAATAAATTAGGCAATCACTATCCTTGTTTTATCCACATGTCTTATTATCATATTATTTACTTTTTAGTGATTAAACTTGGCTTTATATCCTACATAATATGTCCCTATTATCAACACTTTATGAATAATTCTATACAACCTAGGTGTTATTTTTGACATGTACTTAACACTTGGCACTATCTCAGGCATTTTATCCTTTTATTATTAGTATTAAACCATCTAGGTGGATCTAGAAACACTTTTCCAATTGTATTATTTTGATTATATCACTCGTATTCAATTGTGACATGAATCGACCCCTTTCATTCTTAGACTGATGTGGCCTTATAACTTTTACTAGTTTTCCAAGTGGAAAGTTCTTATTGGCTTACATTGTCATGTGGATTTATTTTATGAAATTATTAATGGACCCAAATACCATGACACTTTTCTAAGTATCACATTTTGATTTGATCACATAGTTGTTATATTTCATGGCTTCTTTTGATCATATCATTTTTTAAGATATGGGTCCATATGTCTTCATTCCATTACTCCCAATTACCACATAGCTTCCACATCACATCTAGCTACCTAAGATTAAGATACTTACTTCCAAGTGTCATCTTGTCATGTAATATTTATATTATGAAATTTAAATATTACGTATTGACTATGGGGAATGATTGAGTCCCAAGTGGCATGATGTGATAGGATTGCATTGTTGTGAGACTTAAAAAATAATAATAGCCTTGAAAGGCCCTAATTGCATGCCACATGGCATGTTTTGATTGAATAAAAAGGTTACAAACTTTACAAATTCTTCATAAGATGGAATGTCATAACTGGGTGACAAGTGGAAAAATTACATTGGGTCATGTTACCACTTATATTTTTTAAAGATAAAATATATGCGACAAAGTCTAAAACTTACACAACTGAGTCACCAATGCATGCAACATTATTCCATGTCATTTAAAGTTGAGATGGCATCAAGGTTCCTACCAAATAAAAAGGTTCCATATTTATATCAAATCCCTTTAAATGACTTTTTAAATCAACATAGAAGGTATTACAAGTCCCTTAAAGGTATCTCCTAGGAGATACCTTATAAGAAAATGCTAATCATGTGCATGTTCAAGGTATCTCCTAGGAGATACCTTGAAATAAAATTAAAATCATGTACATATTCAAGGTATATATGAGGAGAACCCTTGAAATTAATATAAGGACCTTAAAGGTAATATTATAGAAGAACCTTGAAATAAAATTATAATAATTCACATGTTCAAGGTATTTATTAGGATAACCCTTGAAAGTAATATAAGAGCCTTCAAGGTATCTCATAGAAGATACCTTAAAGGGTATTATAGTACCTTCAATGATACCTTGAAGGTATCTCCTAGGAGATACATTTCAAACACGAATACTGGTAACCTTGAATGTATTACAAGGACCTTTAAGGTATCTCCTAATTGATACCTTAAAATAAAATTCCAAATGTGTGTGTTTTCAATGTATCTACTAGGAGACCCATTGAAGGTACTACAAGCCCTTTCAAGGTATCTTTTAGGACATACCTTATACCTTTCAAATATGCATTAGGGTACAATCTAGGGTAATACAAATCATTTCAAGGTATATCCTTAGAGATACCTTGAAATAAAATTTCAATTGTGTGCATGTTAAAGGAATGTTTGTAGAGTTTACTATAATTTTTATAGAACATGCTAATTATAGGGGTCACTTGCATGAAAATAAGTGTAAAATAATCATAATAGCATGAGTAAATTTAAAAAATATTTGATTTTATAAACAACAAAAAATATGTAGATAAATTAACATGGAATTAATAATTCTAAAACATAAACAAGATAATACAAGATAGAAAAAATTAAAACAAAATAGAGTAAACATTGTGTACTAGGAATATGTAAAATAATCATAGGAAAACCACAATAGAGATAGTCTATTAATCTCTATCACACATCTGAACCATGTTGTATTATATAAGAGCATTATATATATATATATATATATATATATATATATATATATATATATATATATATATATATATATATATATATATATATATATATATATATATCTTTTTACATAGCTCTATCTCTTCACATTCTATCTTTTTGGCATAGAAAAATAAAGACTCTTGGCATTATTATGTATATCACTTAGCTAACAAGGCCAAAGACATCCAAAAATATAATATAGAAAAAAATGATACCCTACACACATATGTCCATAGATTATACACTGATGATTTTAGGAGGCCTAGATCCATGTTCAACACTTTCCCAGACTTAAACTATTATTTCATCATAAAATAAACTTTGAACTCTAATCTTGGCTAAAGATGCAAAAGATTAGCCTTTGACAAAAGTGGAAGTAACTACTATAGGTTCCATTTAATAGTTTAAACCTTTTATGCACTAATTAATCACCCTTTCAGGTTTCCAACTAAGTAGCATACTTGCCTACTACCCTTTCTAGTTTTCTATAGAGTAGATTAACCAAGTGGCCATCCTAGTTAGGGGTTTTCAGCCAACCTAAATCCACTTCAAATTCTTATGACTATATTATAAAGAATAATTATTTCTTGAATAATAAAAATTGAACTATGCATTTACCTATAGTAAAGGTGCTACCAAATTTTATCCAAGTTACTATGTAAGTTTTGGTTGCTTAAACAGTACCTTTGTATCCATATTTATCTTCTATGAAATTTCTTGGAGCTCTTATGTTGGAATTAACTTAGGTTATTATATGAGATGCATAATAACTAATTCAACATATGAGATTTCATGCTTGAGTAGTTTCCAATTATCAAGTAATTTCCCATACCATGGTAATAAAATGCTCAATAAAATCTGAATGACCATCAAATTTTGCACATTTTCTTCTACAATGATAAGGAAGGCTCTAAAATTTGATAAATTAATCTAGATATCTAACACAATATCATAAAACCTATCTACATTACTTTGGGCTTGAATATCCATGAATGTGTTATCTATTATCTTATTTTTCTAGACCTAGAGCTTCTTCATCATGATATCCCAAGAATCTAATAACTATTGAAATTTACTAGTCCATGGTTCTCTATTAGTCATTTAATCACTCATTATAGCTTTAGCTTTATCCACCATTGGGAATTATGGTTTCATATAATCCAAGTATTTGTCAAGGTGTTTCCTCTAATTAATCATTGCTTGGGTTATTTGCTTAACCTAATGTATAGTAATAACTAAGACCTATACATATTCCTCTATTAGTTTTCAAATGCCTTCTATTTTAGTGAGGATAGTCTAACCTTGGGTGTGAAATTTTTATGTGCTCACCCAATCCTTTATTATTTTATTCATCAACATAGTGATTTATTTATCCTCAAACATTACCTGATCACTAAGGACTTGTGTAACTAGAGTAGTACAAGTAGCATTGATGAGATGTCTAGTCTTAGGAATTTGATTTTTCTACTTTTACTTTCTCGTCATGTAGACAAAAAATAATCTTTTACATATTTGAATCCTGTTTCATAATGGATTCTTGGAATGTAGCTACTCCTTCAATTTCCTTAGACAATGAAAACTATGAAACATGCAAATATGTCTCCATCAAAGTGGGAGTAAGCATGGTGGATATGGATCTAAATATGGTAGGAATTGGTGTAAATTAATCTAATGAAAGCAAGAAAGTTGTGTGATGAGATGATGTGGTAAGAAATCCCAAAACCACTGGGTAGAGGGGTGAGAATTTGATAGTGAAGTCTCCTCTAGTGCACTTGATTAGGTTACATCCTTGTGGTATGCTACATGTTTTTTTAATGAATTTTTCTTTGCTTCCTTTTATGTCATAGTATATGCCTTAGATTTAGCTTAATCCATGGTTTTATCCTCAACATGAATTTTGGATACCTCCTCAGCCTTAACTCTAGACACAATTTTGGCCTTGGTATCTTCTTCAAATTTAGATTTATCATAAATTTTTGCTTTAGCTTTGGCATCAGCCTCAACTTCTTTCTTGACAACTTGTGCATCTACCTCAAGATTTTCTTCTTCCTCCTTCTGGTATTATTCTTTGGCATCTTTCTCTTACACCTCTTATTATGTTTGATATTTTATCTACACAACTTGTACCTCTTTATCCTTGCATTCTACCTCTTTGTGCTCCTTTCACTTAGCCTTCACTTCTTTAGATTTTTCCTATTGAGCTTCTACTTCCTTGGTTAGTCTTTAAATATCCTCTAATTATTTTTGTCTCATCCTTTTGGCTTCTACTTCCTCATATTTATTTCTCTTAGCCTAAGTTTATTTGGCATTCTTTTTCCTAACCTCAACTTCTTTAGACTTATTTTATTTTCTTCTTCCTTGACATGCTATTTTTTCGGTTCATGTTGTACATCCTCATATTGCACATGTTGGGATTCTTGTGTTTCTAATTATTTCATGGCCTCTTTCTTATCTTTTTAATTCTCTTCTTTTATCTATTTCCTCTCTTCTTTGTAGCCTCCTTCTCAAGATATAAGGTATCCTACATATCATCCATTTCTTCTACTAGATTCAATACAATGGTATTTAGAGCTTTCTCCATTATATATACATCAACTATTTCTATATAATATTATGAATGATGTGAATATTTAGATTCCATAAACACACCTCTATACATGAAAATATATCTGGACTCATTTAGAGGGACAAATGTATCATCATGTATCCTCATGCCCTTAGACTTCACGTAATTGGAACTACTTGTTATGTCAAGTTCTCCAAAATATACCATACATTATTATATGGTGGTTGAAGTCTTAGCCCAATAATGTGTACCTTATTATGAATTAGTGGTTATAATGGGTTCCCTTGCTCTAGTGTAACTATACTTTGTGCATATGATGAACTGACTGCTATATGTGTTTGGAAAATTTCTACCTCAAGTTTACATCAAGCTTATTCTTGACCTATCATATCCAAAATAATAGAGAGATCGAGTTGCATAATGTCAACCCAAATTTTTCTACTTACATTATTCTACACTTAAAAAGTGCACATTGCTTTCTATAAAAATAATTCCTCCTCCTCCTCCTTATTATAGACCTTTTGGTTGATGTCTTCAATCATGCATTGAAGAAATTATTTTTCATCAACCCCTAACTTTTTGAGATCTCACTCACAAGTTATCCTTAGTACATGTGGGTTGTTTAACCAAGAATTGGTTTTCCTTGATCTCTTTTTGGCTAGTGGTTGTGAGTATCTCTACACAAGTCCCTTAAAATTGCCTTTTTTTTAGCTATGGAAGAGTTTTAGACTGTTGTCGTGAGGCCTATGGTTTTGTATTTATTTGAAATTATGCTTGATCTTACATGAGTTGTTATGCACCTAGAGGGATGGTTTCAATGGGCTACACTAACCTCATGGATAGGGCTCTCTATCTCCATACTTTATATTTTTCTTTAACCATTATGATGAATAAGAGAATTAGAGTCATAGTTGGCATGTCCAACTCATACACATTGATTAGAATATCATTATACAACTTAGCTATAGATGCATGCTACCCCAAATATTGTATGGCATCATATAGAATTAAAGGGTACAACCTGATCAAAGATAGAACCTAAAACCACCATGTGTTAAACCACCCTATTTGATCATAATATTGACCTATCTTAGTCCAATTGATGCATGTGAGGGTAGTAGTAGGCCAAAATTCTATAGTAATATTAACTTGGACTAGTGAGAACTTCCATTGGGTGAAGCATAACAACAAAAATAGAAAATGATTTTGAAATTTTGTGAGTTACCTAAAAGTACCTTATCGATATTAGTGGTTATCACAGATGTGAGAAACTCAAGAAAATTTAAGTTATCATTCAAGTGTATCATGTGATACACAATGTCAATTACTCCTTTAATTTCCCACTTAGCCTACTTTGTTGTGTTATAAAACCTCTTTGTTATACACTCTACTAGAATGTGCATTTAAACATCATTAATGGAGTTAATATGGGTTCTTATATCTAACCTATTGGGAAAATTCTCTTGAAACAAATTAATGAATTGGTGGTGTGGTAGACTTGTATGGCAACAAGGATTTTCCATGATTTGGGAGGCTTATGGCTCTCACCATGGTTAAACATTGATCTAGATGGTGATATCTTGGGACAAATGAATATATCCCTATTTGTATCTACTTAATTAGGTATTCATGACCTCATCTAGTTTCCCAAATGTAGGTAACTTGATTATCCTCTCTCCATCAAAACCTAAAAGTAAATGTTGAAGTGCAATAGTTCCTTCTTATACACCTAGTTATGTTGGCCATTTCCACAAAGTATAAGGGATATAGGTCATTATATTAGGTTTTTACATGACCTATCCCAATCCAAATTTCATCCTTCCATGCATCTATGATTAGGATCAATAACTTACTCCTATCCATGACTATCCTATAATCTACATTGTTTGATTGTTTTGTTCTACCAAATTCTAGGTATTGATATTTGTGTATAGGAGTATATCAAGAGCAGATAGTATAATTTTCTTATTTGCCAAAGTCTATAATGTTTTTTCATTGTTTATCCCCTTTAATTTATATATTTTTAAACCTAATTTACTCTTTCTAATCTCTTTAAATTCACTGACAAGGTACGAATGAGTGTTTTTCCTCATCTTTAATATTTTGGATGTGACCTTTTTATGTCCCAAATTTTAATGTACCCCATAGCATGTGTTTGATGTGACCGTATGTCACTTCATGTAGACATTATATTTAATGAATACACATGTTACATCTCAACTTTATCTACCTTGAACAAGATGTAATCTTTTGAAATATTATTTCATTAATGGTCTTGCATGACCATTAACAGTTCTTCTACCATACCTACCTTGTCATTTCCACTCTCCTTGAATTAATTAAGATTGATGTAGTTGCATCCAAATTTCCATGGTGATCTATCAAAAGCATGTGAATGCACCTTATGATAATATCCTCTTCTTGGATGTTGTGTTGTGTGATTAAAGCCTGTAAGGCTTAAACCTACAACCATTTATATGTCCTAGAAATATCATTCCATACAAATATTTTTGCATAATGGTACCATGTTATGAGACTTATTGAATAATGTAGGGTTATTTCCATCTAGTGCACATCTTACCTATAAATTATTTGAACATGCTATCATATAATAAAACTACCTATTCTATATTAAAGCCTTTAGATTGTAAGTTAAGATCATGACATGCCTTATGAATCAGTGTTTGAAAAATTCTTAAAATAATCAATTCACCATTAATGAATAGAAATTACATTTCCATTGAAGGTGTTTTCTTATTATTTTTGAATATCTCTTCGCATTCACTCATATATCCAAATGTTGATTGTCCCCTACATGCCATAATTATATCAAATCCCTTGTAAAAACCTTTCCAATAAACATTAAGGGTATTACAAGGAAATTCAAGGTATCCCCTAGGAGATACCTTAAAATAAAATTCTAATCATGTGCATGTTCAAGGTATATATTAGGAGAATACTTGAAGGTACTAAAAGACCCTTCAAGGTATCTCCTAGAATATACCTAAAAGGGCATTATATTACCTTCAAGGTTACATTGAAATTATCTCCAAGGAGATACATTTCAAACATGCATAAGGTTACCCTTGAAGGTATTATAAGGACCTTGACGATATCTCTTAGGAGATACATTAAAATAAAATTCTAATAATGTACATGATTTGGGTATCAACTAGGAGACCTCTTGAAGAGACTATAAGGCCTTTAAAGGTATCTCCTAAGAGATAACTTGAAATAAAATTATAATCATATTCATGCTCAATGTATCTACTAAAATAACCTTTGAAGTGTATTATAGTACCTTCAAGATTACCTTGAAGGTATCTCCTATGTGATACAATTCAAACATGCATAATGGTACCCTTGAAGGTATTACAATGCACTTTAATGTATCTCCTAGATTCTAAATTATCTAAAAAAGACATTATTTCATAAATAGTCATTGAGATCTATCAACTAGAATTGTTATGCCACATTCTTCATTAATAACATAACTCACAACAAAAAATTTAAAATTGATATTGAATAAATCAAATAGCTAAGATACCATATCAATGATAAGAAATCGAAGATACCTCCATACAACATAAACTTAAAAAACAACCTAAAGGTTTTTTATCTATATTTGATGTCAAAATTTCTCCTCTCTAATTAGAGAGGGTGATACACTTTTAACAATATTTGGATGGAGACGGCCTCATCTCTCAAGCAAATTTAAAGTAACACTCAAAATCTCATTAGAGATAAAAAAAGTTATGATAGGAAATGTTCCCAATCAAAGCTTTCAGTTATTAGAGGGAATGTCTATGAGGTGGTAGCTATAAATGGTGGCACTTATGCATTGGTGATTTTTCTAGCTATTGTAGTTAAAAATGAAATCATTACCACTATATATGAAGTTGTTTCCAAAGTGTGGGATATCGTTAAGGGGCCCATTACAACTAGAATATGATCTATATTTGGATCAATAGTTGTAACTATAATTTCCATTGGGGTGATCATGGATGTCATGGCTACTTTCTCACATTGATTTAGAGGTAGAGAGTATGGCTATCCTAGAAGTAAATTTTCACTTCCTTAAAGTCCAATAAGGGCCTTTTGAAAAGTTGAGTAATTTTATCTATCAACTTTATATGTATATTTAGTGATGCCCCAAGCCCTATGTAAATGGTTTCTACACCAAGAAGCCTACTTATAGAAAAAATCACTAGTCATTGGACTTCATCAACTGTTCTATAGATAGTTCCCTCAAACTCTACCCTGAAACTATTAGTAGCTATGTGAAGAAGGTATTCAAAAATGGATCCATATTAAAAATTTGTATGTGGAGTGACTACATTATTGATCCTTATTTCTCAAAAAATAGCCATATCTTTCCTCTCTTGACTGCTCAACTATAGGACCAAAGGCTTCATGTATTGGTGCCATTTAAGCAAGGCATCTCTCCTAGTAGATACATAGTTTTGTACCTAGGTAGCATCAAGGGTTTATTTTAGGTTTAAATGGTCATAATACTTGTTCCTATTTTCTCCACTAAAAAAAATTAGTTTAGCCTCCATTTTCTTCCTTGTGACTCCCCTTTTACACCTCTAATTAATTAGATGATATTGTATAGATTTATTTCCACCCCTATAAATTATCAATGATGTCCAATAATGGTTATATGGTGGTTATTCATTGTAATTATTTGATGGTTTGATCATATCCTTGAGAATTTCCTTGATCACCCCCTGTAGACTCCATAAAGGTATAGGGGTCTTGTTGGGGTAAAGAGCTCACATCAGAAGGATAAATTTTTTTACTTTTGGATAGAGATAAGATATATTACCTTTGTGATAATTATACCTCCTACCCTTATTACATGAGGGTCTTCCTTTTTAACTTCCTCATATTATTCATCTCCTATTCAAAATGGAACTTGACCACTGATTACTCAATGACTACTAGATTTCCCCTACCCTCTTCTGTATATTGTATATTTTGTAGCCATTCTAGTATGTTCAAGGTTATTAAATACTTAGTTGGATTTTTAGGCTATATTTGAGTGGATGATTTTGGATTTTTTATAGGTAACATTGGATTATGGGAAGAGGGTCTTATTTATGGGAAATGTGGGATTGCATACCTCTAACTAGTGACCTTTTTAGGGTGCATTATATCCAAAACTAGCTTGCCCTTTTTAAGCTCCTTTTGGGTGGTCATCACAACATTATAGGTGTGATAATGATGTGTTGTTGGCATAAAAATTTGGATACATGGTTTATATGGGGAAACATGTGAAGCAAAAATGGAGGTAGAGACTAGGCTCTTAAATGGGACTCATTTCTATGGTTATGGAGGGTTAGTTGTGCTGAAGTAGAAATATATGGGGGGGAGTCCTGAGGAAATTTTATAAGTAATCAATGCCTAAGGAAAATGTGATTCTAGTACTATTGGTATTAGTTTAATTATGGAGTGGTCTAACCTAAATCTCATTTAAAGAATTTAAAGAATGAGAGGGAACTACAATACTAGTTGTTATTGTAGTAAAAATTATAGAATCTGAAGATAAAGAATAGTAGGATAAGCTACATACATGTTGTAAAAAATCATTCGGGGGAACTATTTTAGCACTTGTTATTTTTATCTTTAGGGATGAAGGACCTAAAAACACTCTCATTAATTGTCCACTTGTTAATTCTAGGGGTCTCAAATATGTTTCATCCTTGTCATCTCCCTCTTCTAGATGTATCTCGATAGAAACTAAAATAGTACCCGAAATATATGTATCCCCATATTGGGCATTTTATTATTCAGCCCATTCATCCTCAAGATCATTCTTAATAGTCTTACTGATAGATACTAAGAGTGATGTCTCAAATTCACCTTATCATTCTCCCTCATCTGAGGGAAATTTCTTTATTTCCTTATCACTATCCAATACCTTTAGGGGTTATATTATTATATAACCCTTATTTCCATTAAATCATTCCCTTTATCCCTTATTAGGTACCTTTTGGATAGATGCACACTATTTTGATGTCAAAAGAGTCCTAGGTTTCCTTTTGTATACAATATTCTTTATGGTGGGGGTAGAATCTTGTGTGGAAGGAAGTGGAGAATTAACTAATGAAACAAGTCTAATATTTGGTGGAAATGAGGGGAGAATGGATGGACATAAACTATTATCTTAGGTGAGGAAGGAAGGAAGAGGAACTTCTTACACTATGGTGAGTAGAGGAAAGGGAAAATTAGAGAAGGCTCCATCGATCCCCACAGTGGTGGTAGCTACATGAATTAGAGGTGAAGGTAGGAGAGGAGAATTAACTAGGGAGAGGAAGGAAAGAAGATAACTTCCTAAGCTATGGTGAGTGGAGGAAAAAATGTCATAGGTAAAACTACACCAACACCCATGGCATTTATGGTTCCTTATGTTGAAAAGGGTGGTGTTGGGGATCTAGATTTCACCCTAGTTGGAAGTAGAAGTGTTCAAGTCTTAATTCTAAATATATCTCAACATGGGAATGACCCTAGGATGTGGGTCACATATATTTGGGTTAGACCTATAATATTTTTAATGAGGATAGATCTTCTAATGCATCATTTAGCTCATTTTCCACTTAAACCTACTAAGGACCAGGGAAAAGGGAGAGTGGGATAACTTGAAAGGGAAACATAAGATAATAATGGTGATGAATCAAAATGATGGTTGATCCAATCCATTTGAGATCCTATTCAACACTAATGAGACAAGAAAAATACTAGATCTAGTATTCCAAATAGCTTCCATGCATAAATATCTCATGCAAAGGTTCACCAAATGATCAAAAGCTAAGGGAAGTGATGGAGAGGTCTAATACAAGACACTAACTAGTCAATGTAGCCACATGTGAGCGTCAATAAAAAGATATTTTTACACTAAAAGTGACTTGCATAATAAGATCAACTAGTAGCTAGGTGGGATTAGGACTTGATAAGGGAGATATTTCTACCACATATGTAAATCATACTGACATACACATTATACCAGAACAATGAAAAATAAAAATAGTTTTGTATTCATATCAAGAGGTTACAATCTCAATCTTGGCAGAGTCTAGTCATGCCCAAGAGAGGGAATAGTGGGATCATTTTTTAGGATCCAAAGCATCTATATATAGTATAAAAAGAGATATAAAAAGATTGGGACATGCATAGGAGAGTGGAGAAAGAGTCATCATGATCAATAATGGAGGTGGAAATTCATTTATTATTTTCCTTTACACATGCCTCTATTTAATAAGGATTAATCCTTATCAATAAATTAGCCTTTAATTATTCTAATAGCCTTTGATATCTCCACACTGGCTGAGAGATCCACTAGAAGATAAGGGTTTGCTTTTCATGATGACAAAGTCTATTTAAATGGAATCAATGCTCTTAAATGCTTATTAAACCACTAGTTACCACCTTAGTACTTGAAGCCCACATGACTTGTTCATGAGTATCAAATCCTCAAATCTTGAAACTGATAGAGCCATGCCATGAATGGAAGTTAATACCTACTTTGTCTATGATAGAGCCATGTTGATAGATGATAACCTTATTCATAACTATTCATATATTCCCCATGATCATAGGTCCACTATAGATGGAAAACTAATCTCCCTTATTGGTTTCCTATATATATCATATTAATATAGACCTATAGACTATATAGCCCCTTTTTTATTATATTAGGTCCATATAGACCCATTATATCTTTGTGGGAACTAAGAGTTCACCATATATAAGTCCTCTTTAAAGAAATGGTGAATACAATCACAAAATGAACCTTGTGTGATCTAAATTATAAAACCATAGGTCTATATTAAGATTTGATGGTAGTCCTTTATTGTCTTTTAACCTGATTGCATCAATATGTCTACTCTATGACATTCAAACGAGATATAATGGTGATGGGATGAACCTTTGTAAGACTTACTTGTTTCCAATCAAAAAATAATCCTTGGCTAGACTTTGTCCATCAAAAACTAACTCAGACCAATCAAATTATGCCTATCTATCTCTATTATTATTGGTCCCATAGATCCTTGTTGTCAAATCTTGACTTCTTAACTTTAACTCACACCATTGAATCTTATTGGTATAAATGAATGTGGTCCATTTATCTCCTTCCATCTAAGATATTTTGACACATTGACTTGAGCTCACACTATTGGATCAAGGTGTTATATTGAATGCAAGCCCTCAAATTTTTTTGGACCCACAATTTAAACCCAAATGGCTAAATCATGAGCTTAAAATGTATGCCCATGATCTAGTCATTTGACACCTACATGAATATATTTTATGTCTAAATGATCATTAAATTTAAACCACAATGGATTTTTTATGTCTTAAGTGTGACATCTATGTGACCGTCAAATATGTCCATAAGATTGTATTCGACATTCACCTGCCCATCATAATTTGAACACCATAGAGTTAGTTAATGAGGTTTATTTTGACATTCATGAAAATGTAAAATGCATCCATGTGATCATCAATGAAATTCACTTGATAACCACTTTTTTAACTCAAATGGTTTTTTTCCATAGCTTGATTTTGATGTTTGCATGAATGCCACTCTACTAAAATAATTTCTCTGAGATAAACCATTCTCTTAGAGATTTTGTATGAATCATTTAATCCTCAAGTTATTTTTCTTGGGATTTTTGTTTCGGACACTTTACCTAAAAGAAAATATTATCTTTAGGACCAATTTTGTAAATAAAATGTTTGAAAGAATTTGCCTTCAAGACTTTAACTTAGCCTTTTAATGTGGACAATTTTCTCAAAATAATTAGGTCTTTGGGAAAATTATTGTACAACTTTTACTTGAAAGAGATAAGTCTGTAGGATATTTTCCTTAGACAATTTTCCTGAAAAGGTCCCAAATACTTAGATAAAAAACTTGAAACAATTTCCTTGAAATAACTATTATCACTTATTCTAAATACCTAAAGTATTAATAATTAGCCAAATAAAGTTGGAAAATTTCCCAAGTATCAAATAAAACTTTTAAGCCCATAAGTTCTTCTATACATTTTATTGAAACTATTGCTTGACCTTTGAATGCTCGAATGACTTTCCAAGGCTTGTACAACTTGTCCTTGACCTTATACTTCTTGTAAACCATGAAACCTAACTGGACACTCCATTTGCATTTCTAGACCCATTTCTAAGCCACCTGATCCACTACTTCATTAAGAACTTTGCTCATCCTCTCTATCTAGGCAAAATCATGGTATGTGGTCTAAAATGGCCAACATTTATAGTAATTTTAGTGAAGCATACCTTCTATGCTTGAGAACCTAGAGAATTTGACTTATGCAGTCTATTAGGCATGGAGTCTCTACTATGATTCAACATATTGACTTGGAACCAACACTAGCTTCCAGTCTTTTGGATAACGTCTTTTTGAAATAATACAAATACCAAAAGGAGAAAAACAAAGTAGATTTCCCAAGACACTTATTAAAGGGAAACTAACCTATAATAAAGTAGGGAATATAAAAAAATGTGTTAGAGACTACAATTGGATCAATTTTAACAAAAATATCCTAATATATATAGCTTAAAACTATATGTACCTTTCCTCCCAGATCAAAAGGAAATCTTGAAAATTACCTTATATCATGGGATGAAGGGTTGAATGAGGCATGAATATTATTGACTCTTGGTCTTGACACCTACTTCATCTTTGGTTTATCTACCAACTTATTTAGCATGATGTTTAATGGGAACTAAGAAGTTCTAAATAGGTTAGCTATGTGCATCCAAATAGTCTCAGGTTTCTCATATGGCTCCTCAACTACAACCCCAAATAGAGGTTTAATAAGGCATACCTCTTTGATTTCCATAGTTTATTTCATAAGATTGAGTCTTTCTTTAGATACAAGTTCTTTAAGATCATTAAGGATCTCTGCATAGTCTACTCAATCTTGGTCATTTTCCTCCATGGGAAAATCATAGTCCACCTTCTCAAGTACTTGTTCCTCAATTTGGAAAAGATTTTCAAGCTCTAGAAAGAGTTTCATTTGTAGTTTCCAATCACCCTTTTGTTATTCACTTTGATCAAATTAGATAATATCAATTTGAAGGATATCTTACTCCTTTTCAATAAGAGATATCTCAAAATCATCCATGACTTCTAATTTTACCAATATCTCATCCAGACCAGTGTTCTCATTCTCCTTTAGCATCCATAGTGTATCACTACTTCTTGAAGCTCAAAAACATTAATAGAATCCTCAAATTAAGATTTGACCTATTGCACTATCCCATAATCCAATTCTATGATCTTAAGTTTATCATTCTCACTCATGAAATCATGGTACAACTACTACCAATGGTCTTCTTCTTCAGAAATGATCTATATCTCAACAATGGTTCCTAAGTGAGTTGTCTTCATGTCTACCTTCTAAAGAAAGATGAGCCTATACTTGATCTATATCAACTAACACAAGATCTTGAGGAAAATCTTGATTTTGGACAATTGATATGTGATCGAGAGGTTCTTAAGAAATAACCTCTTGATGCACATATGAGACTCCTTCCTATTGGATCTCATCTCCAACTTGTAATTATTCTTACAACTCATCTTCTTTAGAATTATGAAAGATTGAAACATGCTTGTTCTTACCAAGTGGTGTTCTAATAATTATTTCCTCTTCTAACTTTGACAATTCATCATCATTAGTTATGAGTTTAACATGGATTTCACTATTACCTCTTCAAAGAGTGGCATAGGATATTATTTAGATGACTCCAAGAGAGATGAGATATATGTGATACCTCCTCATTCTAACTTCTTGTCTTTAACATTTATGTCCTCCTTCTTTTACATATTTATCTTGATGGATTTTCAAGAGGGAAAGGACTTAAGTTCTTAAGGATAAGAGGTAAGATATTGAATGACTTTGGATTTACTTAATTACATGATTTGGTTCCAAGATGGAAAGTAAGAGGTTCTTCTTTACCCTTTTGATTCTAGTTTTCTTCCTCTTTCCTTGTCTTCAACTCCAAATCTTTGATTTTCCTCACTATATTCTCTTATAATTGATTCTATTTGAGGTAGTCAGTATATTCATGAAGTTAAATAACACAAAAATATTCCTAAAGATGAGAGAGGTTTACATAGGTTCAAATCCTACTTTAACTTGGGGTCTCAAATACATATTTACCTTACTTTGCCCACTTTTTGTGACTTCACCACTTGATTCCAATATGGGAAATTTAAGGACCTCTTAAGGGGTTATTGAGGGAGGATGGAGTCCTAGATCTCAATAACATGCTATTTCACAACAATCTCATTTCTTTGATAGCTTTATTGGATAGATTTCCAAGAAGGGAAGGTTTGAGGAACACATGCAGAAATTGGCATGCTCAAAGGGTCACTTAGAGTGATCTCTTAGGGAAGAATATGTGCTGCATATGAAGATTGAGGTGGTGTATATGAAATCACAAAATATTGGAAAGGTTGGAACTACTATTATTTAAGGCTTTTTAACTTATCCTCAATAATTTGAATGTAACCACTTACATCCATAATATGAATTGTGATATTGTTCCAATGTTCTCTCTCAATAAGTGTCCATTATTCTTTCACTTGCTATAATGACTCCTTCACATAATGGATTTGGTGAATAGGGATATCTTGGCCATAATACCTTTTTGGGCACAATTATAGTGAATTCTTATCAAGGATTATTAAATTCTTCTTAAGTGATAATATGGATGGCTAATGATAGGGTTGATGAGGAATAATATCATGATGGGCTTGTTGTTCATATCAAGGATCAGGGTAATACTCTTACATGTATGACTAATATAGGTCCTCATATTACTATTGAGGATCATGAGGAAGGTAAGATACATTCCCTTGATAATAAGGATCATGATAAACTTGACAACGATCCTCATAGCTTTGACAAAATTATTGGTATGGTTGATAGGTATTATATGGATCATGAGGACCAAATTAGGATTATTGATAAGGTGTATAATAAGTATATTCACCATAATTATCCATATTAACCTCATATGTCAAATGAGATGTAAAAACTGAGTAAGATCTCTAATGAGACATACTTGGTCTACTCATAACTAGATGCTTTGATTCGGAGTTTACATTACTGCTAACTTGATTGCTTCCAAAATATAATTAAAGGTAAGACACACTAAGAACTTCTCACTCTTTTGGACCTTGGTCATGATAATGTCTCTAAATATACCATAGGGGTTCTTAGTGTTAAAATAACACTTCTCATTTTATAATTCTAGGAATTCATAGCATGAGTAGCAAGTTGTAACTTGATGTCACCTATGGTGAAATATTAGTAGAATAATGTATTGGTGTTCCACAATAACTATAATAAGTGATGGTTGGCAGCCATCATGGTCAATTATTTATGAATTTTAGAGGATCTATGTTAATACTCAGTGAATTATGGTCCAATTTAATATACAAACTAATATATATGAATATTTATAATAAAATCTATGTTACAATGATCTGGTATTAAAAAGGAGTAAAGAGAAGGGTAGGTCAAGAAAGAAACAAGTGATTATGGATCTTGGACTCAAATACCATGTCAAATTTATAATGATAACTAAACTTGCATTTAACTAGTATATGATGCAAAATAAAATAATCTCAAATTTAGGCACACACCAGGTACATTCCAAATATGATATGAAATTATACAAGTAAGAACTAGATTTCACTTTAAAGGTTGGTTACCAAACTCAAATAGCATTAGCACATTTGAATATATAAAAAAATAAAACAAATAAAATATAAGATCCTTCAACTAATTTAGGACAAGCACAAATTAGAAACCTGTATCATAGATGCAAATTCATAATTCAAAGAAACTACTCAAACATAAGCATTAAAATCAACAATTGAGAGAAGAATCTATGTTAATAATTGACACATTCATTCTGGATAATCTTTTCAAAAATACTTGATTTCATTATTTTCTCAAAATATACAAATTTTCTCAAAATTTATCTCCTTTAGGAACATGGTATTACTTCTTTTTATAGAAAGATAAGGTAGTACACTGGTCATTTACAAGTTATAACTATACAAAAAAAAGGATAGTTTACCTTCCTAAAAAAGTTATAGAATACACTTTTCTTTTACAATTAGATTAACTTAGAGGAAATATCCTAATATACTAACATATTCCTTACAAAATAATATTCCCTAATTTCAAATATTACAATGTTTTACAAAAGTAATATTAACTAGTAGGTGGCCCATTGCTTTAGGATTCCTTTATTGATCTTATAGAAGTTATATAACCTTTTGATGTTGTTCTTTGATCATATATAAATATACCATAGGATTTATGAAGTATACATCTTTAGGATCAAATAATTCATCAAAATCCCTATCATTCCTAGCCATAGCTTCCTTACTTCTCCTGGCCTCTATTATCTTTTCCTCAGCTATGAAGATCATGCATAAGATTTTGCTAACGTCTTTGCTAGACTAATAATTACCCTTGATTTTAATTTATTGCATCACTAAAGTGACCCTATGTGTATACTCAACATCATCAATAATTCTCAAGGTAGTGATCTTGGTAGGGTTATCCAATATGGTGCCAAGTAGTTGCTTGATCCAAGCAATCAACTTTTTATCATCCCTAAAGATTGTATCCAAGCCTACTAACCAAGTACTTAGACTTTGCATTTTGTCCACCATTATCGCCAAAGTAAAATTTAGGTGGGATAGACTATAAGTTTTGAATTTAGGAATATTTTTCCTAATCAATATACTGATGAGATCCCTTAACTTGGTCTATGCCTTTTAACATTCTGCTATCAGTCTTTTAGCTACTTCATTTTGTTGGTTTAATGAATCTTGCCTTAGATTCATTGACTATATAGAATTAAACATATCAAAAAAGGAATCTGCAAACATGTCTATTATAGCATCAATCACTAACAAAATGACATGTCTCTAATTTATCTTTTTCTTTCTCCAAATTATGAATCCTATACTTCATTCCTCTAATCCCAACCTTTGCTTAAGATGATTGGGAATCAATTAAGCTTTCAACATCCTCTTCATAGATGTGATGTTCACATGATTATTGTTCTTTAACTAGAGTTAGAGCTACAAAATGTTACACCCCACCATGGATTTATTAATGGTGACCCTTTCCAATATAGCTATTGTGGATTGAATTATACAATGGTGACTAGATCTATGAATTTTGGAGGTCTTAGGACCTCAATTCTTGTGCTACTTGATGTTCTAAGAGCATCCATTTTCTTGATTTTAGGCCCTATAGTGGCCACTATTCTCCTCTCTTCTTCTTCCTTCATTATAACCTTAATTCATGGCTTGATGTCATCATACACCTCTGTGTTGACAAATTTTCTTAATGACCATGATTGGGAGAGAGGGTATATTATATAATTTTCCATAGATAAAACAATTAGGGATGATTGGTCCATGAATGGGTAATTCCTCAAAAAATAGGTTGATCTCACTAGTGGGATTTGTGAGAGTCAACCTTGGCCTTTTTGGTCCTACAAGGACCATTTCCATCTCTACCTTCCTCTTCTACTTGGGTGCCACTCAGAATATATCAAGAAAATTTTATTTCCTTTTCTCTTCCTTAGGCTCCCCTAATTGGGTTTGTGCCTCTTAAACATGTTCCTCTTCCTCATTAGTGTCATATGCCTCAACAAGATCTTTGAGGGCACCTTCTATTGTTTCATCTATCTCTAGGGCAATTATGTCTAAATGATCAACTAGATATGGTTTCCTTTGGGGCAAGGTTGAAGATTAGGGTCCCTCTTTAGGTCTATCTTCCATATTTTCCTTGTTATGTCCTTACTCAATTTGTCTTTTAGGTTGTGGTTGTTCAAATTGAGTCTACTCTTGGGGTGGCCTAAAAGGTCTAGGAAACAAATGATATTATAGAGGATGCATCTATCATACCTCTCCTATTGGTTTATCATCAGTTGTTAACCTATGCTAAAGATTAATATTTTACCCCTTGTGCCTAGTCAACACTTATTCAAAGCTACATGCCTTGATATAAATGGTGTCATGGACACTAAGTTGATGCACATATACTAGCTTGTGCAACTATTTCATCTTTAAATGATTGATTAAAATATTTTTAGGACCCCACATTTTGAGCTCATATAATTGGAACCCAAATTAATCCCTATACTTGGACATGATCTCCACCTACATCCAATCCTATAACATGGTCCTTCTAATGATTAGAGGAAAGGGATGGAGAAGGCCCTTCCTCTTATATTCACAAATTCTATCAACGCTATTGATGAGTTGAGAGGCAATTTATTGTTATGCTAACTTACTAGGTATGTAAATAGGTAATCTTTAGGGAAAGGACATGATTACATCAATTTAGATAGATATGAAATTTGGATAAAAATATATATCCCCCATCATATATACATACTTCTTGATCAATGGGTGAACCCTATGCAGGGGAAAACTTATAATGGCCTCAACCAAGGTAGGGTAGACATAGTCACAAATGAATTACATATGGTTCCTATATTTAAAGATGTGAAATTGTAAATAGTGGTGGGATATGGTGGTTTTACCTTTAGGATACCAGTTTTTAATTCTTGGAAAGTTGGTGGAAGCAAGCAGGTCATCTAGAAAGTAAGACATCATGAAGAAATACTTGTTAGTCTTCCTTTTGATGGTTTTAAATGGAAACCTAAGTGAATATTAATCAAGTATCCAATAGAAGGGGTGAAATTCTATTATACCATGAAATATACATAGGAGACCTAGGTCTTGTTTACATATGTGGTTAAGGGGATTCTTGATGATATATTTAATAGGGTCATTATTACCCCGATCCCTTCCCTAAACTAGATAATTAGGATCCTTCCATAAAAGTCTCTGAAGACATGGTTTCCTTGGTACAACCATGGCCTGAGGATGGTGTCCAGGTCATGTTTGTTGTTCCACTCCTTGATTTTGGGTAGGTCCACATGGTGTTTTGGGAGATTATAGTATTTCTCAAAGGTTAGAGGGGAAATGTAGGCTACCTTATAGAAGTCTTTTCATGGATTATTCAATCATTTTCTATCCTACAGTCTATAAAAATTGGATCAAGAATGTTAATGTAGTGAAGTACCTTAGGGTTAGTAGTAACATAATGAAGGATAGCCATCTGAACTATGACCAAGTCATAGTGATTCTTGCCAACTATGGAACTTCTTTGCTCCTCCTTAGTGATGGGTTGCATCCCCTATACGGTGAAAAATAGTTTAGAACAATTATTGTTTTCATGGTTTAGGGCTAAAACATGCAATTCATTGTTTTTGAAGACTCTTCCCTCATTGTCTATGGATAGATAAAACTTTGTCTCCTCTTTAAACTACTACTTGTGAACTACCATGGATTTTACTTGAAAATTATTCACTAATTGATAGCAATTGATATTTGTGATATCTTTTTTATGCTTAAAAACACAATTAATCTTCTCTCAAATTAAATTGTAACCAAATGAATCCACTCAGGGTCTCTTTTATGTAGGGTTTAGGTTTTTAGAGATTTAATGGTGAGGATGTTTTTGGAATTTAGCTCATAAATGCATTAGATTTGATTTGGACCTTTGCGTTTATACTTTTGCATTTTCAAGCACACACGATCTCTTATTTTGTCATTTTCTACTTGCATGGTGCTTATGTGTCATTGAACTAGACCTTTCATGGAATTTTTCATAAATTACTTTGAGCACTAGCCATTAGTATTTAAAAAATTCCACCTTTTATTTCACACCATTGGATCAAAACATTGTGAATGATCACAAACCATTGATCATGATTCAAGTCATCATTTGTGATTAGCTATTTTGGTATTAAGATTCATATTTGTGCCACTTGATGTCTCTATGGACCTTCATAAAATCTATATCTTATGTTAGTCATTTTTTAAATGAGCATTGGATATGTGGAAAACCTATGGGATTTTGAAAATTCATCAACATCTTTGTGCCATTGAATCATCCTTCTATGAAGAAGCACATACCATTGGATGCAAGTTAGCATTATGTTTTTGGATCAAGCTTCTATGATGAAGCATAGACCATCTGATGTTGTAAGATATGTGAGGGTTAATTAGTTCATATATATATATATATATATATAAAGGACTTAGGTTAATATCAAAGAGCTAAATTTGTTCATATTAATAAACATAAAAAACTTAGGTTAAATCCCTTTTAAGCTAAGTTTTTTATCAAAGTGACCCTTCAAATGACATGATTAAATATATTCTTTGCCTAATCAAAACTTAGATGATCTTAAATTTGATGGCCTCACAAACATCAATGATGGCCTCACAAGTGTCAAATGACATTCATTAAAATATCAAATTTAAGCTCGTGAAGTCCCTAGGTTCCAATGAGGGAGTGCCACATGGTGGTTTCATGGTGCTTCATGTGTCTCTAGATTCATCTCACTCTATTTAATTAGATATCATAATAAATCAAGAGCCATCTGATCATAACCTAATTACTTGGATGTTATTGGTTTAATTTAATGTGTAATACCCCTTTGTTTTTAATCTTTGAATTTCATAATGATGTATTTCGATTATATGGGCCCTTTATGATCCTTTAACCTTTCAATTATGCCTTACTCCATATAATCATGTTTTCAAGATGAAGTGAGGATCATTAGATGTAGGCTAAGGGATAATATTTATTAGGGCCTTAACACCATTATATTACCCTTATATGATGAATCATATATTTTTGGATCCTACGATATACATGATTTTTATGTTAAAGCTAGGGTCTTCCTTGCTCTATTAGATCAAGCCCCATGATGAAGCACGATCCGTTGGATCTGTGAAAGGCAAGGAAATTAAGTTAAGGCCTGTGGTGAAACAAAAGACTTAGGATAAGGTGTTAAGGCTGAGTTTCCATTTATATTAATAAATATGATGAGGCCTTAAGATTAAAACTTTAGGCTAAGGTATAATCAAAGGGACCAAGTTAGAAAATATTAAAATGGACCTTAAGAAACTAACATTAGACTTAGAAATATAAAGAATTAAATAGGGAAATAATAAAAATGACCAAGATTTTTGTAGGCCAAGTTTTATTTGTGTTAAAAAACATGATTAATCTTTAAACATGAAATTTATGCTTAAGTCCAAAATGGATTTTAAAATTTCCCACTAGTTTAGTTCCTAATGATATTCGAATTCTAACTGAGGGTTTGTGCTAGGGTTTTAGAAAATGGATTTCTCAACAAGAATTCCATGAAAATTGAAACTAATAGATATGAATACCATTTTATTAGAAATTTTATACAAACTTAAATCAAAAAAAAATTAATAAGCATGTCTTTAATAAAGTAGATGATCTTCAAATTTTACCAATGATCTCAACACATCATGTTTTTTAGTTTAAGCTTTAGGGTATCTCAAGGGTCCCCTAATTTTAAAGAGATGGGGGTATGTTAGTTTTAATAAATGGTGATTTTTAGGTAAAACATAGCAATATTTTAGAACCTAGGTACTCTAATTTAGACAAACAACTAGGTCATCCACTCCATTCAATCAATATCATTATCTAGATCATTTTATCATTGAAACAAACCTTTCACTTATAGAATTAGGTTCAAATACCAAGGCATAACCATATTATGTATGTAATTTGATTCCACTTATTTTTTCCAATGGGATTCAAGAAACAACTTCTAAGTTTCATGTCTTTAATCATTAACACTGACTTGGAGCATATTTAGATATTCATTAAGAACCATGCTTATAATCTGGGGAGGGTTTGGGCATTGCTTTGCTACCATCCAAGCATCCATAAGCTCAATAGAGATAAATTTGGATCTAATGAAGGCCTTGATCTACTACTATCCAGGCATCCATATCCCTAGTGGAGATTACCAGAATCACCTATGCTTAAAAAACTTTTGATTTTACATTGAAACTTTCTTTTTTTATATTTTCTTTAGAAATTTTATGCTTTCAGTAAGGTTGAGAACCAGGTAGCTAGGTTTTAAATATTTTGTCATGTATTTGATTCTCACAAAATCATCTATGGCTACAACCTTATCCTAGGCAAGGATGTTACCAATTTTAGCTATCCCTTAATAGTTTGATCTCTCACCATAAAAGTGCAAATTTTCTTAAAACCAATTTGAGGTCAAGATGTTGCTTAATTTCTCATAGAATAGTTGGCTTATTCAATTAGTCTTTACCACTTTATTCAAATCACAAAATTAGGCTTAAATTTTATAATGGTATTCATCATATGCATGAGGTGTACACCTACATTCCTCAACTTTTGGAATTTTTTCGAGTAAACTACCTAACTTTGAGTTTAAGATTATCTAAAAGGAATTATTAAAAATAAGGAACCATGAAACAAGAAACAAACACACAACAAAAATCAATACAATAGGGAATAAAAAGGGAAATAAATAAATATACACATGCTCATATACAAACAAGGGACAAGAAGTAAAGTACTTAAAATAAACTAACTAGACTACCTACACTAAATATAACCATATTATAGAGCTTATTCCATAAAAACCTTTGGTAGAGAAACAATTAAATAGTGCTTGAGATATTTCCCATTAGTGGGCAATGTGAATTTTTCTCCTTGAAGGTCTCTCAACTTGAAGATATTATTCACAAGTGTCTCTACTATTTGATAAGGACCAATATACAAGGGTGTGAATTTTCCATGATTCCCCTTTGGTTTAAATGCTTTATTCCAAAAGAGGACCAAGTCTCTTTTTTTATATACCCTTCCCTTTGACCTTTTATCAAACCACATTTTCTCTATGTTCTAATGTTTGTTAAAATCAACAAAGGCTTTCTCCCTTGCATCCTCCATTTGAATGATGTCTAGTAATATTGAATTATCAAGTTCTTGGAATTTTTCCATGTAATCCTACATAAACCTATATGTAGGCAACTTGAGAGTGATAGGAAAGATAGGTTATTGTCCATAAACCAACATAAATGGTGAGGCCCTTAAGGCTTCCTTAATCCTTATTCTATCAGCCCATAGTGCAAACTTAAGAAGCTTATGCTAGGTCCTGGGCTTGTCTATAACAAACTTTTTAATTACCTTCATTAGGTTTTTGTTTTTGAACTCAGAGAATCCATTCCCTTGGGGATAATGGTTGGATGAAAATTTGAGAGAAATGCCATTACCGTAAGCATATTTAGTTATATATATGGATATAAATGTAGATCCATTATCACATACTAGAGAGAATGGAGTTCCAAACCTAGTATATATGTTCTCCTCCAAGAAGCTGATCACTTCCTTAGTCCTACATTATTTGGTGGCTACAACTTCAGTCCAACTTGTGTAATAATGTATGGCAATCATGACATACTTGTGACCTTTAAATGAATTTGGGTTTATCACACCAATAAATTCTAGCCCCCATTGAACAAAGGGTTTATCAATCATGATTGGTTATAGAGGCATTGCTACCTTTGGTTCCTTGGTGATAAAAATATAATATGAGTGACATTATCTTACATGTTTTTGAGCATCCTTAAAAATAGTTGGCCAATAATAGCTAGCTTTGAGAATCTTGTGGGTTGTGGTTCTCTTAGATTACCTGGCTTCTCATGGAAGGTGTTCATGATTTGGGTGGCTTCCTCTTGTGAGACACATCTCAGGTAGACCACCTCAAATTTTATTCTATACAATACCCCATTCTTGATTAGATAATGGGTTGTCTTCAGTCTTAGGGCCTTTTTTTCTCCATGGTTAACCATATAGGACAAGTACCATTGATTAGTAAATGGATGATTGAATCATACCACTCACTAGCTTGGAAGTTTTACTGATCCACTTGAATAATAATTAAGCTAGGGTTAGTATTAAAAATCATTTGGATCAGACCCTGGCACCTTACTAGTTTTGTTGTTTTTATGTCTAAGTCATACTCCTAAAAAATTGACATCCATTTACCTCTACATTCTCTTATCTCATTCTGACTTAACATAAGCTTGGTGGTAGGGTTGGGTAAGATAACATGCACCTTATTTTTAAGGACATGATGCTTAAATTTATTTACTACCTTGAATAATGCATATGCCTTATTATTAATCAATGAATAATTCAACTCAACATTCTTAAATTCAGTGCTCATAAAAGCTATTAGGTGATCACACCCATCAATCTTCTAAGTTAATACAATAACCATATTATGGTCAGATACAAAAGAGTAGAGATATAAGTAATTTGAGAAATTAAGACTTATGAGGACTTGATATTAGATAATGGCCTCCTTGATATTATTGAATACCTTGATGGATTATTCATTTCATGTGACCTCGACATCCTTCTTTAGCATGTCATTCAATGGGTTGACAATCCCTACAAATCCTGAAATGAACTTTTTTACAAAGTTTATCTTACCAAAAAATGACTTTAGCTCTTTTCTATTATTTGGAGGTTATATTTTAGATATGGCATCCACTCTTTTAGGATCTGTAAAGATTCCATATTTGGTTATGACATGACCCAATAATTTTCCTTTAGTAAAACTAAATATTCTCTTCTTAGGGTTTAAGGAGATTCCATACCTTCTGCATCTCTTAAATACTTGTTATAAGTGCATAAAGTGTGTTAATGCCAAAAATTACACTAGAAAAATTGGGCCCTCATCTATAAAATTATTGTGTCCAAAATAAATGACTTATAATGTTTTAGTCACTTACCCCAGTCTCTTAGAAAGATCAAAATATGTGTTCATAATTAATCATGCCTTTTGTCTTGCATTTGCGAAGTGGGAAGTGTTCTTCCACTCCTTGATAAATTCCTTAGGGGCACTTCCTAAAGATAAAAGATACTCTCGATAGCTCAAAGGGAATCATGAAATGTTGATTAAAGATCCCATGGTAGGAGAGTTCACAATGAGAAGAAAATGGTATTTCCAAGCCTTTCATAATGCTTAGATTCATTGCTTTATGTTCAAAAAGGAGGTTTTTGGGGCCCCAAATGAAATTACCAAGTTACACTTGATATGTTTTGATGATCAAGGTGAGAAATAGCTCGATAAAAAAATGAAGGAAATGTGTATATCTTGATGGACTTATATGAATGTTTTTAGGGGTTAGAGGGATTTGCACCCTTCTCTGAATAAAGAAAGCTAGTGCAAAAGGTAAAAATGGTTAGGAGTCTGAATTCACATCTAAGTTAGACATGTGGTTGATTCTCATGACTTCGATTATTTTTGTCCTTTCTTAAAAAAATTCCCACTTACCTTTTGGTGGGTAAGGTGCTTAAATTCCGTAGGGCCCATGTATATGAACTTATAATAAAAAAAGTGATGACATGTGGTATCTCCTTGGGGTTTTCTCAATTTTAGCCCTTTTTTGAAGATTTCCCCACTTACCTCTTGGTGGGCATAATCCAAAAAAGTCCATAATGGCCCAAACACATAAGCTTGTAAAGTAAAATTATAACATGTAGCATTATTAGTCCCAAAAGGAGCTTGGGGCTTATTTCATTATTTTACTAGTGGAAATATAACAATTGAGAAAGTGTATAAGTCCTTGAAGGCCCAAAAAGGTATCATAATGTATGTTCCACTCATGTCATTCCATGTTTTAAAAGGAGGGTCACTTGACATAAAAGGGAAAAATTTATGTTTCCCCTCTCTTTTTTGAATAAGGATCAAATAATTAATGAGATTAGGTGGTGATTAGTAGTTGGGATTTGGAGCATTAATAGTAACCCTAATATTGAAATATAAGGGATTATAACTTAGGTATTTATTTTCATTCTAAAATTACCCTTTATATTTAGACATTATGTTCATGTTTTTGAATTATTTATATTCTCTAGCTGAGTGTGGTGTGAGAATGTGAATACAATGAATTCTTCATAGACCTTTAGATTCTAGTGTGTGCAGTTATCTAGATTAAATAGTAATTTTATGATTTGATCCTTATGTTGTGTTATTTTAGAGGAGAAAAGAGATAGCTTTAGGGTTTTTCAAGTGAGAAGTTTTTTTGGTATTGATATATTACACTAAAGAGCTATGTAAAGATGGTAACATCTTTGACATTAATGAAGGGTAGCATTATTTATATTCTTGATGGAATCCAAGACACAAATGTTCAAGGGTTGGATTTAGTAGCTCTATTGAATGTTTTGTAGTAGCCTAACCCTCTCCCAATTGTCTCCAACCTTAGCATGAGTTACATGGTCCCTGCAACAACATTACCTTTGGTTTCCCTATAACCTGAGCTAGCTATTGCTTGTACCAAAGTTTATCACCTAGACACTAGGACTATTTTGGATGGAAATTAATTAGTTATGTGTTTAGTTACCCTCAATTCCCTCAACACCATACATGGAATTCCTCCCCATATTGAGATTATCACACTTACTTTGGAGGAGTGTTAGTAATATGTAAAGGAAAATGACAAGGTGGTATGGGATATTATGAATTTTTGTTAGCTCACTAAGAAGAGGCACAAGGTCTCTACAATTTCAAAAAACCTAAAGTTGATAGGGTTTTTTGAGTCACCCTAATACATGATCACCATGACTACCTAAATCTATGGCATGTCTACTATAGATAAATTCAAACCATGGATGTTTTTAATCCTAATATGCATGTTAGAGGGAAATAAGAAATTGGACTAGGCAACTATCCTAAGTGATAATTTTCATAATCAAATGATGTAGCTTAGTAGTGCCATTTTTTCAAAATAAAATATCGTAGGTGATTTTTATGTGTCCTCTTATTTAATGTATATCCTGGTGCACAACATGACCTTCCAAAGGCTCACTAAGAACCTTTTAGGAATGAGAATATATGAAGTATACCCTAAAGTTATTTTAGAGGGGTTTAAGAATAATTTTGTTAGAGTTCATAACTAATTATTTAACACTATTATGAGTGTCTTCTTCCCATTATGAAGCCTCAATATAATGACTAAGATATCTAAGAATGTAATTGATAAATATGGCACCTTGTATAGTTAATTTATAAATTTTGCATACATCAGGGTTAGTAGTTACTTAGGGTCTCTACATAAGTTACCAAGGTATGTGGATGACAAAGTTAAAATGATTGAATTGAGTATGAAAATGGTGTATCCATGTGAGATGATTTCTACCAAGAATATCAATAACCCTTTCAAGTTTATAGTGGAGATAGGATACTACTCATTTCCTTCTTTTAATAGAGTAAAAGGATTGGAAAAAGAAATGGGCCATTATAATATTGACAAGATGTCACTTAGGCCAAATTATGATATTAGATTTTTAGTAAATATAGAAATAAAAGTGATCCTACACCAGTTACACTATAAAGATATATGGTATAATTGCACCACTGAAGAAGATGTTAGGAAATTAGACTTCATGAGATTGATGGTGTAGGAGGTTCTTGCCTACAACATTTTCCCCATCCATAAGGATATGTTAATTATAAAAATAACACTGGTTAGTGTGTAAAATGATTCTAATGTTTAGGTTTAGCTTATATCATAGGTAGATTTTAGTATCAAGTAGAATGATTCCATTTCATTAAAGGATTTTATGATCATGAGGAGGACCTTTAGGTGGTTGAAGGAACAGGGGGTTAACCTAGGTGCCTATGATACCCCTTCCCTCTAAGAACTTAGATAGGTTAATGAGTTGAAAGGTTTCCTTCCAACATACAGTGGTTCGGCTCTAATGGCACTAGTGAGAGGTAAATGGAAGTGCAAGGTTAGTGATATCAATTTCACCAAAGCAATTGACATAGAATCAATAAGGGCATTTCAATCCAAATTAGGGATATTATTTTCCATGTTAATGAGCCTAGTGGAAAATTGGATAAAATTACCATAAGAGAGGTTCAACTGGCTAGTGTTACACCTATATCCATTATAACTAAGGGAGTCCTAGTAATGTTAGTCATTCTAGTAGCCACCCCTCTAATAGATCTAGCTATTACCTCACATGCCACACATGAAAAAAAATAGCATTTGATTCCTCTCCAAATACCTACACAAGAAAGATGGGAGGAGAAAGAGAGGTAGCACAACCGAGGAAAAAGAGACCCAAGAAAATGTTAGAACCTTCATTTGGGAGTCCTAAGAAGAGGAAGATTACATTTAAAGATGTGCCTTCCAAAGAAGCCTTTTTTGAAGAGAAAAGAAGATCAATCTTCATACACCTAAAAATTAAGGGACATAAGTGATGATAAATATTTGGAAGAGGTAAGGCATATCACTAAGGTAATGAAAAGGTAGCATAAATTCACTCCCTCTCAAGTGAGGATATGGTAAATAACTCCAAGGTAAAGGCTATAAACCTTAGTGAATGCCATAATGGTAGGACTATTTGTTGAATATTATCCCTTAGGAGCAAAGGAGGGAGGTAATGAGGAGGATATATTGACCTCAAATGGTCCTCTATCATTTTAATATGTGGTATGAGTTGGAGTTGAGGTGGTTATCTAAGCTTGAGCCCCTCATGTGAAAAAGACATTTTATTCAAATACAAAGGCATCTATTGAAATTTTCATCACTCAACCACCTAAGCAAGATAAATTTTATGGAGTTGAGGACACTTAATAATCTAGTGGGAAGAATGGGAAAGAGCCTAAACATGATGACCAAGCCCCCATGGGTAATGCAAAGCTAGAGTAATAGAAGGAATAACAATTAGTTATTAGATTATTACTGTTAAGTAGTTATCAGAGTATTATCGAGTGTCCTTTCCATTCCAATGGTGTCAAGCCCAACACTAGGAAAGAAGGTAAATATAGAATAAGATGGGAGAATAAATCTCCAAATGGATACCCCTAATCATTTAGAGGAAAATAAATAATTAGATCAAATCAATAAATATGTTGAAGATAGTGTCTTAGGGATACCAATTTAATTAAAGTACCTTGGGGTTTCTTTCCTCACATCAAGGTTCATGATCTAACCCACAATAAGGTTCTTGAGGTCATGATTGGTGGAGAGTTGGATAAAGGCAATATGGAAGTTACCATATCCTCCTTCACTCTAGGGATTCAACCTAATAAGGAAGGTGAAGTGGTTGTAAAACCTTCTAGCCAACCTATAAAATAAGGGAGCTCCATTCATAAATTATTCATAGAATCCCGTTAGCCTAGGTTAGATTTTGAAGTTTTGGAGCAAGTTGAATAAAACCTAGAAAGGAAATGAGGAGCCAAAAAAAGGAATGAAAAATATTTGGAAAGTGACAAGGATAATGATCAGTTTGTGTTATGTCCACAACCCACTCTTATGGCATTCCCTTTACCAAATACTCCATCAACACCACCATTTTCTATTTCAAATCCTACATTAGTGTCCACTATGCCAATGGGATTTCATATTATACCCCTTCTCTATATTAAAGATTAGGTTAAGGAAAATAAGGGTGTTTAAAGAAAAGTCAAGGATATATATTTAATGAATATTGCCTAAGAGTATAAGGAAAAACCCCTAAAGAATGCCAAATCACTTACCAAGACTACATTTACTAATGCAAAATAAAGGAATGTGGAAATACCTATTTCCCCCACCTAGTGCATTGAAGAAGGATGCTCCCCTTGAGAGCTACATAGTTTATATATATGATCAAGGGAAGCCCTCTAGAAATGGGATGAATAATAAATCATAAGTTTTGGCAAGAATGGTGTCCCATAGTATGGACAAAGATAAAGCCACCATGGAGGAGTTGAAAGCCCAGAATTAGGCCATGATCTAATAATTGTAGATGTTATTGAGTGAGTCATATGTAGTGACTTTAATTTATATTAAATCTCTAAAACCTTCCTCTCTTCTCCATGGGATCACTATATTTTGGCCAAGTTGATGATTTAAAATCTAGAGGGTGGATAACTAAGGAATGGTAAGAAGAGTTGAGCACCAAGGACAAAGAAATTATCCATTTGGTATTAGAATATTTAGATGATAATATGGATAAATAGGAGGAATGTGACACCAAGATGTTTGATTAAAATGTAGATATAAATAATTATGAAGGGATCAAACCCAAGGTGGGTGAAATATGCAACATGGGCACAAACACTTTTATGGTGGAAAAGATCATCTCTGCTAATGATAAAAAAACTCCTAGGGAATATCAATTGGTATTAAAGCATCAGTTGATGATGCTCAAGGAGGGAATATTTTATTTTAAGGGAGAAGAGAAATATCTCAAGAATATAACAAAATAAATACATGTTTTCCTCAAAAAAATAGTGAACCTTAGGGGTGTAGGTGATTTTATGAAATAATTAATACTCAATGATCTAAAAAGCCTCGTTGATGCATCTTAAGGAGCCTTTGATGCCCACAAGATTCATAATGCCAACTTTAAATACCAAACAATCTTGGATTAAAAGGATATCACCTTTATGATTGATAGATATGTCAATTATAACAATAGGTAGGTGAGGGGTTCAATTATTAACATTGATTCTAGATCTTAACTGAGAAATTTAGTTTCTTTCCTATTGGAACCAACCCTTCCTTTTATTCCCTCTTATTCCCTTTCTCTTTCTTCTTCTTTTTTCTTGTTTCCTATCAAGAAATTGTTGTACCCTACTTGTTAGTTTCATGTCCCTTTTAAAGTTAGTTTTTATATAATCATTTACCTATGAAAGTGATGTTTTATGTTTGTTGTAAAATAAGACAAAAGTTTATTATTGTCTCTTGTGGGATTATTATCCATGTGTATAACTAAAAATATTATACCATAGTGGAGTATCATGTTTATCATCATCACAAAATCATGAGCATAAATCCAAGGAATCATGTTTGTTATATTAGATTTTAGGCCCATGAAAGAATTTTCTAGCTGGAACATCTTTAGGAATGCACCAAGCTTAGATAAAATTGTATAAGTAAAGGGGGTTTGTCCCTTTACAAAGGTTGTTTAATTTTTGAGTCTGAAGCTATAACTTAGGAGAGTTTTCCCTATGTGTCTTTTTTTGGCCAAATTGATTTCTATTATAAAATCATTGGAAAACATTGAGAACATTCAAAACATTTCCCTTATTATAGAATTATTTTTCATAGTGTTTTGTTATATAAATTTCAAGATATATTATATTTTAGCTTTCATTCAGTTGATGAATAAAAAAATTTCATGGTTTATTATTTCTTCTTCTTTTTGAATTACAATGTTCTATTTTACATGCTTGGTAGATTGGTTATCTGTTGTATTCTTCTTCATGGTAGTTATTCAAGGTCTACAACCAGAGTATAAAATCCTTTCCATTTTTGAGATTTGGGAATAGGACATTGATATCATTTTTAAGGGTAGTCTTAGGCTCATGAATTCAACTAGAGGGATTTCTTGAAGGGTGATATGAAGTATTGCTTATAAACTTTTTAGGATCATTTACGCATGATTTTAATTTAATTGTTGCTAAACTGAAAAACATTTGTTGATGAAGATAGTATAGCTATTATGTGAACTTCTCTATGCTCATATATTATCCATTAACACCTTATCCATAATTAAAATAAATATAGTTTTACCCTATTATACCCTACATATAATATGTTATTTGCATATCATAAGTGTTTTTTCCTTGTGGATGCAAAAAATCCTACATGTTTAAAGTGTGTTCACTACATATGCTATAAATCTTAGTGATGTAGTTCTCACTTATTCCCTATTGTCCAAAAAAGTTTTGAAAATGAATATTTTAGCCACACTTTCATATATCTTTTAGTAGCATGTGTATGATGTAAATCATTTGTGAATTTCATGTGACAACCCTTCCTGGGTGTAGTTTAAAATTTTGATTGTGATCCAGTCACATTTTCCCCTTTTGTATGAAAAAAACTCATGTAAATTTAAGTGAAAAACTTCTAAATTTGAGAAAGATACCTTAGTAGGTCCTCTCACCTTGGCTTAAGAAAACCCAAAAGTATAAAGGAACTAGCCATACCCTCTATAGGTGCCTCCCAATCATTTTATTTGTTTAGTCCTCTTTAAATGTTAAAGCTTTCCTCAACAATAATGACATATTAGTGTTTTCTCATCTTAGTTTGTCATTATTATCAATTATGTAATCTTGAACATTAGGGATGTACAATTAGGAACCAATAAAGTGACATTCCCTATTTTTAGAAAAAACTATTAGATAATCCATATATATAATAATACACTTACTGATCAGGGCCTAGAAGGCATGGTCCATAGCCCTTTGAAAAGTAGTTCCTACATTGATTAGCCCAAAGGGAATTATCTTGTAAGTAAAGGTTCCCCACTTGGTTATGAAGGATATTTTAATCCTATCCTCTCTATCAACTAACACCTGGTTGTAACCTAAAAATCCATCAAGAAAAGACATGATAGCTGAACCTGAAATAACTTGTATTACTTGGTCTAGAGAAGGAAGAGGATAGTTGTCCTTTTTAGATGCCTTAATCTAATTCTTGAATTAAATGAATAGTCTAATATCACCATTCTTCTTCTTTATTGACACCAAATTAGACACCCAAGTAGAATTTATGATGGGGAATACTATCTTGGCATCAAAAAATCTCTTGACCTCTTTAGAGATCATTAGCTCTAGAATGGGGTTCAAAGGCCTCTGCTTTTGTCTAAAGGGTTTGAAACTTTCCTTAATGGTCATAGTATAGGTGATGAATCTAGATAAAATATCTTTAATTTATCATAGGACCATGCTATAACATCCTTATACTTAGTATCTCTTTAGCCTTCTTGTTCTCATTTTTAGTGCAAGCCTTTCATATGTTTACCAACTAGGGTTTATCTTGGTGGCCAGGATATATTGTAGTATAGTCTTTCCAAATCACCTTAGGATTCTTACATACCTTATCCAATTTATCTTGATAAAATAGTCTTTTTAAGCCAATCATGCCTTTGGGGATTTTATTGTCATTCAACTAAATGACCTTTCCATCAAACTTGTCTTTTTGGATTGTATTTTCATCAAACTCATCAATGATGTGAGACTCAAATGATCCAGAATTGGTCATGAAATCTAAAATCTATTAATAATCATTAAATACTTGGAAATGTTTGACATTTTTAGGGACTGAAGAATAAGAAATCACCTCAATGCTAAAAGTGGGTGAATCTTGGTAAGGCATGAGTTTGTCTACCGTAGATGCCAACTCATCAAAATCTTGGTTATTTTTTCTAGGGATAGAGACAATGTTAAAAGCATAAAAATAATAAATGGGATCCCAAACCCTAAACTTATACCTCTTAATGTATGAGATATTGCACTGGTATTTACTTCTCACCTGGTTGACTACTAGTTCAAAGTCACCATAGACTAGTAGTTCCTTGACCTTGTTCTTCATATCAAACTATAAGCCTAGGACAAGGGCCTCATACTTAGAAAGATTATTAGTAAAAAGGAATTGGAGTCTATAGGAAACATGGTGAATTATATTAGTAGGGTCAGTTAAGACAACACCAAAACATAATCTATCCTTAAACTTAGCACCATCCAGATGTAACTTCTATAGTCCAAGAAGGACATGATTTATTATAGGATCACATACCTTGATAGTCTCTAGGGTAAAAACCCTAAGTCTAAATCAATGATGTTCACTCTTTCATTTACATCATTGTACTCAGTGATCATGTGTTTCAACCTTGGTTCTCTTTCAACCCTAATCTAATTTTGACCTCCCTTCTAAGGTAGCCATAAATATGAGCAATTAGTAGACATATAACCATTCCAAGCCTCAGTCCATTCCATACTTAATAAGATCCCATATACATCAAGAATGTTAATAACATGTATATCAATAAACTAATGAACCCTAGGTCTTTAGAGGCTAATTGCATATGAATATTCAATATCTCCCCAACCACTTTAACCCTAGACTTGTATAATTAGGTAAGAACCCTATCAAACATAATAGGGTTCAAACCAAGTTATTTACTTATACCTACTAGCATGATGTTAGTAGATGCATCGAAATCTAGTAATAAATTATGAAAATTCTTACAAAATATCTTGATAGTGAGAAGGAAAGTGGGATATTATGCTTTGGCTTTGCACACATTCACATTGGCATGGTCAACCTTGGGTGGCTTGTTAGACTTCTTTGACAATGAATCCAATAGAAGGTCCTTTTGTTCTATGATATATGTCAGTTCATTGAATGTAATATTAGCCTTTATATTCTTCATATTGTCAACTATATTATATCTAGTTTTATTAGAAGAATTAGTAATATCAATATTAGGTTTAGGAGTACTCACTTTAAGTGGCTTAGGATTGTTACTTGAATAAGTGTCTAGAGGATTTTAAAAGTTATTTGTAGGTATTGAGGTATTCAAGGGCTGCCTCTACTCTCTATTCCTCAAGGGGTAACTCTTCTTCAAGAATTTTTAGATGGCCTAGATCTTCTCAAGGATCTTATTAGGTTCATTCTCCTCTTGAAAGGGGAACTCTAAAGTCTCCACCATGAAGGCTTGATTAGATTATTTGTATCTATATCTACCTACACCATTATCCTTATTATAGACCACTTCAAATGTATCTAATTCTTCCTAGAAATCCTCAAAAGCCTTGAAAAACTCAATGCAGTGAATTTCACTATGTTTTGTTGTATAATGCACTTTATAATAAATAGGTAATGCAATATCAGTAAGATTAATGTCCATGGTCTTATTTTCAAAACATGGTTCATTATTCATATTATTTTGAAAACTATCATTTTGAAATCTATTATTTAGCCTATTAAACCTTTGAAATGAGAAGTTCCTACTAGATCTTTTAGTAGTATTTCCAACTTGTTTTTGTAGTTAAAGAAAATTAGTGCTCAAATTTTGGACCATTTTTAAGATAGACTCATTCTCATTTTTAGGATTTTCATAATTATGTACTTGTTTATTATTTTCACCAGTAGTTGGTACTAAATCTCTTTGATAATTTATATTAAATCTGTTAGTGGCATGATGACTCAAGAATCCAAGGTTCTGATTGGGAGCAACATGACTCAAGGGAAGTTAATTGAGGTTTTTAAGCTGATTTAAGGTTGGGATATTTTGGTTATTATTTGGAAAGATGTTCAGATTAGGCACATGTGGGTTAATGTTTCGAATATAGTAAGCCATTTGTCCCTGGGGATGTATTTGGTCATTGATGGTATTTGCCTTAGAAGAGGCCTTGGCTAATGAAGTTATAGCTAGGTGAGACCTTTTTATGAATACAGAGGTCATAGGATCTACTGCATCCTTATATATTTCTAAAACTAAGACACCATCAAGATTATAGGGTTCTATGGTCCTATTATACATTTTCTAAAATCTAGCACTAAAGGACCTTATGGGTTCATTTTCATCCCTTCTAATGGTGGCTAATTGATGGTAAATAACATAGGGACTAATAATCTTACCAAATTAATCTATGAACACATTAGTGAAACCATCCTAACTTGTGATATAATTGTTATGTCCTCATGCACACCATTTAGTAACCTTAATGCATCTTTAAAAAACATAATGTGCTCTTCAAAATTTGTAATTCCAATTGGACTAATTTTAGGAAAGTAATTTTCAAGGTTACATGGGAGATCATGTACCACACCTAACAGATTTATTGAAGAGTCTCCCAACCAAGCCATACTTAAAATACACTAGAAGGTAAATGTACTTGAATATGTGAAGTTGGCAAGCATTTCAATCTCCTGCATCTACCTTTATCACACCTGGCATTTATATGAACCTTAAGTTCAAAAAAATTTCCCTTGTCTCTAAGTGTGAGCTTATCCAGATAGTTGGAAATTCTAGCTTTAAGGTTGAATATCCTATTTAAAATATGATGTATCAGGCTAATCTTTATAGAGAACAAGGACTAAACCTGCACATTAAGCTCATTTCACAAATATTGGGTAAAGAATAGCGAAGGACATTGATCTTTAACTAAGATAACTCAAATATGTGTCCACTTATGTAAATGTGATCTATATTTATAATTTTAATCTCAAATAATCCTAGATTTATGAAAGATATGACATATTTTCATCAAAACAAGCTATTCTAACCTCAAATACTATGAGTTTCTAATTATTAAGTTATATTTACCAAAACCAAGCATCAAGCATTAAAAAACTTTGATCTTTTTCTAAAGAGAGCACAAAGATGGTTCAAATACCATAAATATCAATGATATTTACACTTATAAGCAAATAATTACTCACAAATGTGAAGAACATCAATCTCAGACAAAAACAAACAAATATCTAACCAATTCACAAAGGTGGCCCTCCTTCTAGTGTCAGTGGAATGCCTTTATATTAATGCCTCAAAATGTACCACATGGATTCTTAGTATTCAAATAGAACTTCTCATTTTAGAATTCTAGGAATTCATATCATGAGTAGAAGTTTGTGGCAACTTAATGTCACCTATGGTTAAATAAAAAAAGAATAATGTATTGACGTTCCAAAAAAAATATAATAAGTGATGTTTTGGAGCCTCATGGTATGTTATTTTTGAATTTTAAAGGATCTATGTTAATACTTAGTAGATTATGGTCCAATTTAATCTACAATGTAATCTATATGAATATTTATAATGTAATATAAGCTACAATGATCTGGTATAAAAAAGGAGTGATTGAAGGGTAGGGAAAGAATGAAACAAGTGATTGTTGATATTGGAATCAAATATCATGAAAAAATTTCAATGATAAATTAACCTATATTTAACCAATATATGATGAGAAATATCATAAGCTCAAATTTCACAACACACCATGCACATTCTTAAGGAAGATATGATATTATACAAGTAAGAACTAGATTTCAATTTAAAGTTGTATTACCAAACTCAAATAACCTTAGCACATCCAAATATAGAATAAATAAAATGAGTAAAATCTAAGATCCTTAAACTAATTTATCACAATCACAAATTATAAACCTTGTATCAAATATGTAAAATTAGAATTCAAAAAAACTATTCAAACTTAAGCATTAGAATCAACAATTGGGAGAATAATCTATGTTAACAATTGAGACATTTAATATGGAAAATATTTATATAATTCCTTGATTACATTAATTGATAATAATATACAAATTTTGTCAAATTTTCTCTCCCTTAGGAACATGGTAGTAATGCCTTTTATATAAAGATAAGGTATTACACTGGTCAGTTACAAGTTACAATTGTACAAAAAATAAGGACAACTATCCTTCTTTAGAAAGTTATAGAATACACTATCTTTTACAATTAGACTAAACTAGAGGTAATATGCTAATAGACTATCATATGCCTTACAAAATAATATTCCTTATTTTAAAATATTACAATGTTTTATAAAAGGAATATTAACTAGTGGGTGGGCTCATTACTTTAAGACTCCCCTATTTATTTTATAGAAGTTCCATAGCCTTTTGATGTTATTCCTTGATCAACTCTAAATCTACCATAAGATTTAGGAATCAAACATCTTCATGGTCAACTAATCCATTAAAATCCATAGCATTCCTATTCATAGCTTCCTTAATGATTTTGGCCTCTGTTATCTTTCTCTTTGCTATGAAGATCATGCCTAATATTTCATAATTATCACTGCTAGACTCACCCTAGCTCTTACTTTTGACTGAATACATCAATAAAGTGACCCTATGTTTATACTCTACATCATCAATAATTCTAAAGGTAGTGGTCTTGGTAGGGTTAGCCAATATGGTGCCAAGTAGTTACTTGATCTAGGTAATCATCTCTTCATCATCCCTAAACAGTGTATCCAAAGTTGTTGACCAAGTACTTAAACTTTATATTTTGTCCACCACTAACCCCAAAGCATCATTTAGGTGGGATAGGTTAGTATTTTTGAATTTCAGAATCTTGTTGATAATCAATATACCAATGGGATCCCTTAACTTGGTCTCTGCCTCCTATCATTATGTTATTAGTCCTTTTGCTACTTTACTTTATTGGTTTAATGCATCTTGCCTCAGATTCATTTATTCTAGAGAATTAAACATATCAAAAAAGGAAGCTTCAAACATGTCTATTATAGAATTAGGAACTGATAAAATGACATGTGTCTCTAAGTTTTCTTTTTTATTTCTCCAAATTATGAATCCTCCACTTCATTCCTCTAATCATAGCCTTTGCTTGAGCTAAATGGGCCTCAATTAATCTCTCAACATCCTCTTCATGGATGGGATTTTCACCTGGTTATTGTCTTTCAATTGGAATTAGACCTATAAAAGGTTTCACTTTATGGAAGGTGAACTCCTCCATTCCCACCATGGCTTTCCTAGTGGTGACCCTTTCTATCCAGCTATCTATAAATTGAATTATATAATGGTGACTAGATATATTAATTTTCAAGGTTCTAGGACCTTAATTCCTATTATTATTAATGCTATAGGGTCCTCCATTTTCTTTTTTATGTCCCTACAGTGGTAACTATTCTCCTCTCTTCTTCTTCTTCATTTATTATATCCCTAATATATGGCTTGAGGTCATTGTGCATCTCTATTTTGATAGATTTTATTAATTCCCATGAGTGGGAGAGAGAGGGGATCTTATAAAATTTTTGATTTATGAACCAATAAAGGATGATTGGTCCATGAATGGGGAATTCCTCACTAAATAGGTTAATCTCACTAGTGGGATGTGTGAGAGTCACCCTTGGTCTTTTTGGTCCAATAGGGACCAATGCCATCTCTGACTTCCTCTTCTCCTTGGGAGCCACTAAGACTATTTCAAGAACAATTTATTTACCTTTCTCTTCTTTAGGCTTCCTTACTTAGGCCTATGCCTCTTCAAAACATTCATCTTCCTCATTAGTGTCATATGCCTCAGAAATAAAGGCACCTTCAACCATTTCATCTTCCTCTAGGGAAATCATGTATAAATGCTCAACTAGAGATAATGGCCTTTGTGGCAAGGATGAAGATGAGAATCCCTCTCTAGGTCTCTCTTCTATATTTTCCTTGCCACATCCTTGTTTAATTTGTATTTGAGATTGTGGTTGTTCTAATTGAGGCTACTCTTGGGGTTGCCTGTAAGGTCTAGGTAGTAAATGATATTGAAGAGGATGTAGTTGCAATACCTCTCCTACTAGTTTATCATCACTTTTTAACCTATGATCAAGCTTAATATTGTACACCTTGAGCCTAGTGAACAACTCTTCAAATTTGTGTGCCTTGATATAAATTTTGTCATGGACACTAAGTTGATGCACAAAAACTGGCTTGGGTAGTTGTTTCATATTCAAATTATCACTTGCTATATTTTTGGGATCCCAAATTTTGATCTCATCTAATTGGAACCCAAATGAGTCCTTATGCTTAGACATTAACTTCACTTGCTTCTAATATTATAGAATGGTCCTTCTAATCATTATATGAAAGGGATGGAGAAGGCTCTTCCTCTTCTCTTTACAAATTCCATCAACACCATTAATGAGTTGAGAGGCAATATATTATTCTAGTAACTTAATAGGTATATACATAAGTAATTTGTAGGGTAAGGACATGATTTGATCAATTTGGATTACTATGAAATATAGATAAAACTAGATATCCCCCATTATCTCTACATACTTTTTGATCAATGGGTGAACCCTAGGCATGAGAAAACCTATAATGGCCTCTACTAGGGTAGGGTATAGATAGTCATAAATGAATTTCATATGGTTCCTAAATTTAAAGATGTGAAATTTTGAATAGTGGTGGGATATGGTGGTTCTACCTTTAAGAGACCAATTTATAATGCCTAGGAAGTTGGTGGAATAATTGAGGGCATCTAGCAGGTAAGACATCATGAAGAACTACTTGATACTCTTCCTTTTTATGGATGCAAATTGGTGCCATAGGTGAATACTAATCAAGTCTCCAATAGGAGAGGTGAGCTTCTCTTCTACAATGAAATATACATAGGAGACCCAACTGTTGTTTACATTTGTTGTTAAGGGGGATCTTGATGCTCTATTTAATAGGGTCATGATTAGTCTAATCCCTTCCCTAAACTATACAATTGGGATCCTTACCTCAAATTATTTGAAGACATGGTTTCCATAGTGGAACCATGGTTTATGGATGGTGTCCAAGTCATGTTTTTTTATCCACTCATTGATTTTGAGCGGGTCCACATGGGGTTTTGGGAGCTTATAGTATTTTTGAAAGGCTAGAGGGTAAATGTAGGATATAATATTATAAGTCCTCTTATGGATGATCCAATCATTGTATATCTTATAGTCTACAAAAATTGGATGAAAAACATCAATGCAGTGAAGTACCTCTAGTTTGGTAGTAACATATTGAAGGCCAACTATATAAACTGTGACTAGGTCATAGTACTTCCTACTACCCATGGCAATTCTCTGCTCTTCCTTAGTGATGGGTTGTATCTCCTTTATGGTGAAGAAGAGTTCATACCAATTCTTTTTTCCATTATTCAAAGCTGAAATGTCTAATTTAGTGTATTTAAAGACTCTTTCCTTATTTTCCATGGATAGATAAAGATCGGTCTCCTCTTTCAACTACTACCTATGAGTTGCCATGGCATTTGTGTGCAAATTGCTCACTAATGAATAAAAATTGATCTCTGTGATATATCATTTGTTCTTAAAAATTAAATTAAGCTTCTCTTGGATTGAATTTGAAACAAATCAATCCACTTAGGGTCTCATTTATGTATTATTTAGGGTTTTATAGATTTAATGGTGAGGATGTATCTAGACTTCAGCTCATATGTGACTTTGATTTGATTTAGACATTTCCATTTATAATTTCACATTTTTTAGTGCATAAGATCTCTTATTTTTTCCTTTTTTTCTTGCATGGTGCTTATATGGCATCAATATAGACATTTCATGGCATTTTTCATCAATGAATTTGAACACTAACCATCAGTATTTTAAAAATGTCCCCTTTTATTATACATCATTGGATAAATATCCTAAAAATGATTGTGAACCATTGATCATGATTTGGGTCCTCATTTATGATTGGATCTTTTGGTACTGAGCTTCATAGTTGTGCCACTTGGCATCTCTATGGGCCTTCCTAAACTCCATATCCTACATTAGTCATTTTATGAATGAGCATTGGCCATGTGGAAAACTTGTGGACTTTTGAAAATTCATCAACATATTCATACCATTGGATCATCCTTCCATGATGAAATGCATAATGTTTGTTGCAAGTTATCCTTATGCCATTGGATCAAGCTTTTGAGATAAAGCATGGACCATCAGATATTATAAAATACACAAGGGTTAATTAGTACATAACCATATAAAGGACTTAGGTTAAGAGCAAAGAGCTAAGGTTATTCATATTAATAAACATGAACAACTTAGGTTTAGGCATTTTTAGTCTAAGTTTATTATCAAAGTGAACCTTTGAAAGACATGACTAAATGTGTTCTTTGCCTAAGAAAATTCTATATGAGCTTGAATTTGATGGCCTCATGGATGTCAATGATATCCTCAAGAGTATCAAATGATGCTCATGAGAACATCAAATTTAAGCTCATTAAGTCCCTGGGTTCTAATGAGGAAGTGCCACATGGTGGATTTGTAGTGCTTCTTAGGTATCTAGATTCATCTCAATCCATCTAATTAGAGATAGTGATAAAAAAAAGAGCTATCTTATCATAATCCAACTAGCTACATGTTATTGGTTCATTTTAATGTGCACAACACCTTTTATTTTAATCTTTGAATGTCAGAGTGATGTGTGCCAATTCTATGGGCCCTCTATGATCCTTTGATATTTCAACTATGCCTCACTCAGTATGATTGTGTTTTTGTGATGAATCAAGGACCATTATCTGTAAGCTAAGGGCTTAACTTTATCAGGACCTTCATAGTATTGGATCACCCTTATGTGATGAATCATGGATTTTTGGATCCTATGAGATGCATTTTTTAAAGTTAAATCTAGGGTCTTCCTCACTCCATTAGATCAATCCCCATGATGAATCATGTGGCATTGTCTCTATGAAAAGCAAATAAATTAATTTAAGACCCTCATTGACATAGAATACTTAGGCTAAGGTGTTAAGGATAAGGTCTTGTTTGTATTAATAAATATGGTGAGGCCTTAGGATTAAAACTTTAGACTAAGGTATAAATCAAAGGGACCAAGTTAGGAAATATTAAAATGGACCCTTAAAAAAATACATTAGACTTATAAATATTATTAATTAAAGGGGGAAATAATAAAAAGGTCCCAAATTATTTTAGGCTAAGTTTTAGTTGTGTTAAAAAACATGATTAAGATTTAAACATGAAATTTATGCTTAAGTCTAAAATGAATTTTAAAATTTCCTACTAGTTTATTTCCTACCAATATATAAATTTGAAATGAGGGTTTATACCAGGATTTTGGAACATGGATTTCTCAACAAGAACACCATGGAACCTATAACTAATAGATATAAAGGCCATTTTATTAGGAATGTTAGATAAACTTAAAGCAAAACAAAATTAATAAGCCTATCTTTAATAAAGTGGATGATATTTAAATTCTACCAATAAAATCAACACATCATGTTTTTAGATCAAGCTTTGGACTAGCTCAAGGGTCACCTAATTTTTAAGAGATGGGGGTATGTTGTCCTTAATAGGTCCCACTGGGTGTGTCAAAATTATTGGGGATCTAAATTATACCCTAGTTAAAAACAAAAGTGTTTAGGTCCCACTTCCAAATCTTACTCAACATGGGAATGACCATAGGCTATGGGTCATCTCTATTTGGGTTAGACCTCTAGGATTTTTAATGAGGCTAGATCCTCTAATGCATCATTTAGCTCATTTTCCACTACAACCTACTAATAACCAGGGAAAATGGAGATAGGGATAACTTGAAATGGAAACCTAACCTAAAAATGGTTGATCCACTCCATTTGAGCTCCTATTAAACACTAACGAGAAAATTAAAAGACTAGATCCATGATTATATGTATCTATCTTCCATTAGTATTTCATGCAGAGGTTCACCAAATGATCAAAAGTTAAGGGAAGTGATGGAAAGGTCTAATAAAAGAAACTAACTAGTCAATTTATCCACATGAGAGCCTCAATCAAAATATATTTGAACACTAAACATGACCTATATAATAATATCTTCTAGTAACTAGGTGAGATCAGGACTTGACAAGGGAGAGATTTCTACCACATATGTAAATCAAACATCATGTACACACTATACCATAAAATGAAAACTAAAAACAATTTTATATTCATCTCAAGACGTTACAGGCTCAATCTTGGTAGAGTCTACCCATGCCCAAGATAGGGAATAGAGGGATCATGTTTCAAGATACAAAGCCTCTGTATATAGTATTAAAGGATAAATAAAAATATGGGGATATGCATAGGAGAGTGGAGAAGGAGTCATCATGATCAAGAAGCAAGGTGGTAATTAATTGATTCTTTTTCTTTATGTGTGTCTCTCTTTAATTAGGATTAATCATTATCAATAAATTAGCCTTTATTTGTTACAATAGCCTTTGATCTCTCCTCATTGGATGAGATATCCACTATATGACAATGATTTGTTCTACCTAATGATAAAGTCTATTTGAATGGAGTCAATGCTCTTAACTTCTTCAACCACTAGTTTGCCACCTTGGGAACCTAAGCCCACTTGATTTAATTATAATGATCAAATCCTCAAATATTTAAACTAATAGAGACATGCCATGAATGGAAATTAGTACATACTTTGTTGATGATAGAGCCATATTAAAATATGGGACCCTTCTTCATAAATATTCATATCTTCCCCTATGATCATAGGTCCACTATAAATGGAAAACCAATCTCCCTTATTAGTTTTCCTATAGCAACATTATTTCTATTCTTGATGGAATCCAAGACATATACATTCAAGTTTTGGATTTAGTATCTCTATTGAATGTTTTATAACAACTTAACCCTCTCCTAGTTTTCTCCAACCTTAGCATGAGTTACAAGGTCCCTAAAACAACATTCCCTTTGGTTTCCCTACATCCTGAGCTAGTTATTGCTTGTGCTAAAGTTTATCACCTATATACAATAATATTTTGAATGGAATTCAATTGGTTGTGTGTTCATTTACCCTCAAGGCCCTCAACACCATGCTTGGAATTCCTCCTTAGCTTGAGAGTATCACACTTACTTTGATGGAGTGCTAGTAATACATAGAGGAAAATGACAAGGTGGTATGGGATATTGTGAATTTTTGTTGGCTCACTAAGAAGAGATAGAAGGTATCTTGAATGTCAAAAAACCTAAATTTTATATGGTTCACTGAGTCACCCTAATACATGATCACCATGACTACCCAAATCTATGGCATGCCCACTATAGAGAAATTCAAACCATGTATGTTCTTAATCCTAATATTCACGTTGGAGGGAAAAAATAAATAGGACTGAGCATCTATCCTAAGTGACAATTTGCATAATCAAATGATGTAGCTTAGTAGTTCTATTTTTTCAAAACAAGCATTTTTAGGTACTTTTTATATATCCTCTTATTTAATGTATATCCTAGTGTACAATAGGACCCTCTAAAGGCTCACTAAGAACCTTTTAAGAATGAGAATATATGAAGCATACCCTAAAGTTACTTTAGATGGGTTCAAGAATAATTTTTTTAGATTTCATAACTACTTATTTAACACTATGATGAGTTTCTTATTCCCCTTAAGAAGCCTCAATAGAATGACTAAGATAGCCAAGAATGTAATTGATAAATATGGCACCTCATACATTCAATTTAAAATTTTTACATACATCAGGGTTAGAAGTTACTTATGGTCTCTGTATAAGTTACCAAGGTATGTGGATGATAAAGTTACAATAATATAATTGAGTATGCAAATGGTGCATTTTCATGAGATGATTTCTACCAAGGAGATCAATAACCCTTTCAAGTTTCTAGTGGAGATAAGATACTACTCATGTCCTTGTCTTCCTAGATTGAAAGGATTGGAACAAGAAATGGGCTGTTATAATATTGACAAGATGATTCTTAGGCCAAATTATGATATTATATGGTTAGTAAATATAGAAATAAAAGTGATCTTACACCAGTCACACTATAAAGATATATGGTCTAATTTCACCACTAAATAAGATGCTAGGAAATTAGACTTCATGATATTGATGGTGTAGGAGGTTCTTTCATAAAACATTTCCCCTATCCCTAAGGATATCATAGATATTGATATGACATTGGTTGATGTGTACTTTGATTCCAATGTTTAGGCTCAACCTATATCACAAGTAGATTTTAGTATCAAGGAGAATGATTCCATTACATGGAGGGATTTTATGATCATGAGGAGGACCTTTAGGTGGTTAAAGGAATTGGGGGTTAACCTGGGTGCCTATGATACCCCTTCCCTTAAAGAGCTTAGATAGGTTGATGAGTTGAAAGGTTTGCTTCTAGCATACACTAGTGATTCTTTGTCTCTAATGGCACTAGTGAGAGGCAAAGGTAAGTGCAAGGTTTGTGATATCATTTTCATAAAAGTAATTGACATAGATTCAATAATAACATTGCAATCCAAAGTAAAGATATTATTTTCCATGTTAATGATCCTAGTTGAAAATTGGGATAAAATTACTATAGAAGAGGTTTAACTAGCTAGTGTTACCCCTATATCCATTTCAATTGAGGGAGTCCTAGTAATGCTAGTCATTCCATCAACCACCCCTCTAATCAATCTAGCTATTACCTCACATGAGACACGTGAATAAAAACAAGCATTTTATCCCTCCCCAAATACCTATACAAGAAAGAGGGGAGGATAAAGAGAGGTAGAATAGTCGAGGCAAAAGAGACCCAATAAAATGTTACAACCTCCAACTGGGAGTCCCAAGAAGAGGAAGAGCGCATTCAAAGATGTGCCATCAAAAGAAGCCTTTTTTGAAGAAAAAAGAAGATCAATATTTGTATGCCCAAAAATAAAGGGACATGAGTGATGATAAATATTTGGATGAGGTAAGGCCTATTATTGAGGTAATTAAAAGGCAGTGTTCATTCACTCCCCCTCAAGTGAAGATAGGGTAAATAACTCCAAAGGAAAGGCCATAGACCCCAGTAAATGCCCTGGTGGTAAGATTATTTATTGAATAAGATCCCTTAGGAATAAAGGAGGGAGGTAATGAGGAGGATATCTTGACCTCAAATGATCCTCTATCCTTTGAATATGTGGTATGAGTTGGAGTTGAGTTGGCTACCCAAGCTTGAGCCCCTCATGAGAAAGAAACATTTTACTCATATATAAAGGCATTTATTGAAAAATTCATCACTCAACCACCTAGCCAAGACAAAGCTGATGGAGTTAAGGAAACTAAAGAATCTAGTGGGAAGAATGGGAAAGAGCCTAAAAATGATGACCAAGACCCCATGGGTAATGAAAAGGTGGAGTAATAGAAAGAAGAATAAGTAATTATCAGAGTATTATCTAGTGCCCTTTCCCCTCCAATGGTGCCAATCCCAACACTAGGGAATAAGGTAAATATAGAAGAAGATGGGGGAAAAAATATCCAAATGGATAACCCCACTCATTTAGAGGATAATAAATAATTAAATCAATTAAATAAATATATTAAAGGTGTCTTAAGGATACCACTTTAATTAAAGTACGTCAGGGTTTCCTTCCTCACATCAAGGTTCATGATCTGACCCACAACAAGGGTCTCAAGGTCATGATTAGTGGAGAGTTTCCTAAGGTGATAGGGAATTTACCATAACCTCATCCACTCTAGGGATTCAAGCTAATAATGAAGGTTAATTGGTTACAAAACCCTCTAGCCAACCCATAGAATAGGGGAGCTCCATTGATAAATTACTCATGGAGTCCCATAAGCTTAGGTTAGATTTTAAAGTTTTTGAGCAAGTTGAACCAAACCTAGAAAGGGAACAAGGAGCCAAAAAAGGGGATGAAAAATATTTGTAAAGTGACAAGGATATTGATTAATTCATGGTAATTCAACAACCCACTCCTATGACATTCCCTTTACCAAATGCTCAATCGATGCCGCCATTTACTATTTCAAATCCTGCATTAGTGTCCACTATGCCAATGGGATTTTAGATTAGACCCCTTCTATAGATAAAAAATTAGGTTAAGGAAAATAAGGGTGTTTAAAGTAAAGTTAGGGATATAGATATAGTGAAGATTATTGAAGCGTATAAGGCCAAACCCCCTTTAAGGCCAAAGCACTTACCAAGACTACATTTATTGATGCAAAATAAAGGAATGTGGAAATAACTATTCCCCCACCTAGTTTGTTAAAGAAGGATTCTCCCATTGAGAGCTACAAAATTTATAGATATGATAAAGAGGAGCCTTCTAAAAATGAGATGAATCATAGATCACAAGTTTTGGCAAGCATGGTGTCCCATATTATGGACAAACATAAAGCCACCATGGAGGAGTTGAAAGTCTAGAATCAGGCCATGATCTAGAACTTGTTGTAGTTATTGAGTGAGCTAAAGGTAGTGACTCTGATTTCCATTAAGGCTCCAAACCTTCCTCTCTTTTCCATGGGATCAGTAGATTTTGGCTGAGTTGATGATTTAAAATATAGAGGGCGGTCAACTAAGGAATGGAAAGAAGATTTGAGCACTAGAGCTAAAGAAATTATCCATTCAACATTAGAATGTTTAGATGACATAATGGATAAATAGGGGGAATGTGACACCAAGATGTTTTATTATAATGTAGATATAAATAATTGGGAAGGGATCTAACCCAAGGTGGGTGAAATATGTAACATGGGCATAAAAACTTTAGTGATAGAGAAGACCATCTCTTCTAATGATCAAAAAAATCCTAGGGAATATCAATTGGTAGTAAAGCATCAGTTGATGATGCTCAAGGAGGGCATCTTTTATTTGAAGGGAGAAGAGAAATATCTTAAGACTATGACAAAAGAAATAGATGATACCCTAAAAAAATGATAAACCTTATGGGTACAGGTGATTTTATGAAAGAAGTAATACTCAATAACTTGAAAATCCTAATTGGTGTATCTTAAGGAACCTTTGATGCCCATAAGATAAGGTAGTTGGTGGCACTTGAAAAGGATTACAACCAGCTCAAAGTACTCATTGGGTATAAGCAAGCCATGCTTTAGAAGGTCACCAACTAGATTGAAGAACATAATACCAATTTTAAATAGCAAATAAGCTTGGATCAAAAGGATATCACCTCTATGATTGATAGATATGCCAATTATAATAATAGGTAGGTGATGGGTTTGGTTATCAATATTTATTCTAGACCATAACTGAGCATTTTGGTTTGTCTCCTATTAGAACCAGCCCTTCCTTTTCTTTCCTCTTCTTCCCTTTCTCTTCCTTCTTCTTCTTTCTTGTTTCCTATTAGGAATTTATTTTACCCTACCTGTTATTGTCATGTCCCTTTCAAAGTTAGTTTTTATATAATCATTTGCCTATGAAAGGGATGTTTTATGTTTGTTGTACAGGAAGACAAAAGTTTGTTTTTGTCTCTTGTAGGATTATTATCCATGTGTATAACTAAAAATATTCTACCATAGTGGAGTATCATGTTTATCATTATCATGGAAGCATGAACATAAATCTAAGGAATCATGTTTGTTACAATAGATTCTAGGCTCATGAAAGAATTTTCTAGCTAGAGCATCTTTAGGAATGTGCCAAGATTAGATAAAATTGTATAAGTAAAGGGGGTTTGCCCTTTACAAAGGTTGTTTAATTTTTTATTCTAAAGTTATAGCTTAGGAGAGTTTTCCCTATGTGATTTTTTGGGGCCAAATTGATTTCGATTGTAAAATCATTGGCAAACATTGAGAACATTCAAAATGTTTCCCTTATTATATAATTATTTTACATATTGTTCTATTATAAAACTTTCAAGATATATTATATTTCATCTTTGATTCAGTTGATAAATGAAATTTTTTCATGGTTTATTATTTATTCTTATTGTTGAAGTACAATGTTATATTTAATATGCTTGGTAGATTGGTTATCTAATGTATTCTTCTTCATGGTAGTTATTTAAGGCCAACAACCAGAGTATAAAATTCTTTCTATTTTTGAGATTTGGGAATAGGACATTGATATCATTTTTAAGGGTAGTCTTAGGCTCATGAATTTAGTTAGAGGGACTTTTTGAAGGGTGATATATAGTATTGCTTATAAACTTTTGAGGATCATTTGCACATGATTTTAGTTTATTTTTTTCTAAACTAAACAAAATTTATTGATGAAGATAGTGTAGCTATTGTGTGAACTTATCCATGCTCATTTAAATAAATACAATTTTACCCTATTCTACCCTACATATAACATGTTATTTGCATATCTTAAGTTTTTTTTGCCTTGTAGATGCATAAAATCTTGCATGTTTAAAGTGTCTTCATTATGTATGCTATAAATCTTAGTGATGTAATTCTCACTTATTCCCTATTGTCCAAAAAAGTTTTGAAAATGAATATTGTAGCCACACTTTCATATATCTTTTAGTAGATTGTGTATGATGTAAAATATTTGTGCATTTCATGTGACAACCCTTCTTAGGTGTAGTGTAAAAGTTTGATTATGCTCCAGTCATATTTTCCCCTTTTGTACCAAAAACCCTCATGAAAAATGAAGTACAAAACTCCTTCATGTGAGCAAGCTACCTCAGTAGGTCCTCTCACCTTGGTTTAGGCAAACCCAAAAGTAACAAGGAACTAATCGTACCCTTTATATGTGCCTCCCAATAATTTTATTTGTTCAATCCTTTTTAGATGTTAAACCTTTCCTCAACCATAATGACATATTAGTGTTTTCTCATCTTAATTTGTCATTCTTCTCAATTATGTAAGATTGAATGTTAGGTATGTACAATTGGGAACCAACAAATTGATCTTCCCTATTTTTAGAGAAAACTATTAGATCATCCATATATATAATAGTACACTTACCAATAAGGCCTTGGAAGGTATGGTCCATAGCCCTTTGAAAATTAGTTCCTGCATTGATTATCCTAAAGGGCATTCTCTTGTAAGCAAATATTCCCCACTTAGTTATGAAGGATATTTTCATCCTATCCTCTTTGTCAACTAACACTTGGTTATAACCTAAAAATCCCTCAAGTAAAGACATCATAGCTAAACCTAAAATAACTTGTATTACTTAGTCTAGAGAAGGAAGAGGATAATTGTCCTTTTTAGATGCCTTAATCAAATTCTTGAAGTTAATGAACAATCTAATATAACCATTCTTATTCTTGACTAGCATCAAATTAGACACTGAAGTAGAATTTATGATGGGGAATATTATCTTGGCATCCAAAAATATCTTTACCTTTTTAAAGATCATTATCTCTAGAATGGGGTTCATAGGCCTCTACTTTTGTCTGAAGGGTTTACAAATTTCCTTAAGGGGTATAGTATGGGTGATGACTCTTAGATAAAATATATTTAATTCATCATAGGACCATGCTATAACACCCTTATACTTAGTTAGTATCTCTTTGGCCTTCTTGTTCTCATTTTTGGTGCAAGCCTTTCCTATGTTTACCAGCTAGGGTTGATCTTGGTGGTCAAGATCTATCATATTTTAGTCTTTCCCACTCATCTTGGGAATCTTAGGTACCTCTGCCAATTTATTTTTATCAAATAGTCTTTCTAAGGTAATCATGCCTTTGGGGATTGTAATGTCATTCAACTAAATGACCTTTCCATCAAACTTGCCTTTTTAGATTATATTTTCATTAGCTCACCAATGATGTGAGTCTCAAATGATCCAAAATTCGTCATGAAATATAATATTTTTTTATCATCATTAAATACATGAAAATGGTTGACATTGTTAGGGATTGAAGGATAAGGTATCAATTTAATGTTAAAAGTGGGTGAATCCTGGTAAGGCATGAGGTTGTCTACTATAGATGCCAACTCATCAATAGTTTGTTTCTCTTTTCTAGGGATGGAGATAATGTTGAAGGCATCAAAATAATCAATGAGATACCAAACCCTAAACTTATACCTCTTAATGTATGAGAGTTTTCACTAGTATTTTCTTCTCACGTGGTTGACTGCTAGCTCAAAGTCACCATAGACTAGTAGTTCCTTGACCATGTTCTTCATACCAAACTACAAACCTATGATAAGGGCCTCATACTCAGAAAGATTATTAGTACAAGGGAATTGGAGCCTATAGGAAACATGATGCATTATATTTTTAGGGTCAGTTAAGATAACACCATCACTTAATCTAGCCTTACACTCACCACCATCCAAATGCAACTTCCATAATCTAGGAACAACATGAGTACTTATAAGATCACCTACCTTGATAGTCTCTAGGTTAAAAACCCCTAAGTCTAAATCAATAATATTCACTCTTTCATATGTAGCATTGTACTCAGTGATCATGTGTTTTAACCTTGGTTCTCTTTTAACCCTGATCTGATTTAAAACTCCCTTCCAAGGTAGCCACAAATATGAGAAATTAGTAGACATATAACCATTCAAATCCTTAGTCCATTCCCTACTTAACAAGATCCCATATACATCAAAAATGTCAACAACATGTATATCAATAAACTAATAAACCCTAGGTTTAGAGGCTAATTGCATATGAACATTTAGTAACTCCCTAACCACTTTGACCATAGACTTGTATAATTAGGTAATAACCCTATCAAACATAATACAGGTCAAACTAAGTTGTTTGCATATACCTACTATAATTATGATGGTATATGCACCATAATATAGTAATAAATTATGAAAATTCTTACCAAACATCATAATAGTGAGCAAGATAGGAGGATATTCCACTTTGGATTTGTGCACATTCACATTGGCATGGTCAACCTTGGGTGGCTTATTATACTTCTTTAACAATGACTCCAATAGAAGGTCCCTTTGTTCTATGATCTATGTTAGTTCATGTAATGTAATATTAGCCTTTATCTTCTTCATATTGTCAACTATATTATATCTAATTTATTAGAAGAACTAGGAATATCAATATTAGGTTTAGGAGTACTCCCTTTAGGTGGCTCAGGATTATATCTTAAATAAGTGTCTAGAGGAGTTCCAAAGTTTTTTAGAGGTATTGAGGTAGTCAATGGCTACCTCTACTCTCTATTCCTTAAGGGATAACTCTTCTTCAAGAATTTTTGGAAGGACTAGATCTTCTTGGGGATCTCATCAGGTTCATTTTCCTGTAGAAAGGGGAACAAAAAAGTCTATACCATGAAGGCTTGATTAGATGATTTGGATCTATAGGTACCTAAACCATTATCTTTATTAGGGACCACTTCAAATGTATTTTATTCTTCCTAAAAAGCCTCAGAATCCTTGTAAAACTCAATCCAATAAATTTCACTATGTTTTGTTGTATAATCTACTCTATAATAAATGGGTAATGCAATATCAATAAGATTAATGTCCATGGTCTTATTTTTAGAAGATGGTTCATTATTCATATTATTATGAAAATTATCACTCTAAAATCTATTATTTAGCCTATTAAACCTTTGAAATGATAAGTTCTTACCAAATCTTTCAGTAGTATTTCTAACTTGTTTTTGTAGTTGAAGAAAATTAGTGCTCAAATTTTTTACCATTTATAAGATAGACTCATTATCATTTTTAATAGTTTCATAATTATGTACATAGTTATTTTTATCACTAGTAGTTAGTAATAATTCTCTTTGATCATTTGTATTGAAGCCATTAGTGGCATGATGACTCAAGAATCCAAGGTTCTTATCAGGAGCAACATGACTCAAGGGAAGTCAATTGAGGTTTGTAAGTTTATTTAAGGTTGGGATATTTTGGTTAGTGTTTGTAAAGATTCTCAAATTAGTCATATGTGATTTAATGTTTGGAATAGAATAAGCCATTTGTCCCTAGGGATGTATTTGGTCATTGATTGTCACTACCTCAATATAGGCCCTGGCTAATGAAGTTATGGCTGGATGAGACCTTTTTAGGAATATAGAGGTCATAAGATCTACTAAATCCTTATATATTTCTAAATCTAAGACATAATCAAGCTTATAGGGTTTTATGGTATTAGTATACATTTTCTAAAATCTAGCATTAAAGGACCTTATGGGCTCATTTGTATCCCTTCTAACGGTGGTGAAATGATGGTAAATAACATAAGGATTGCCAATCTTATAAAATTTATCTATGGACACATTGGTGAAACCATCCTAACTTGTGATATAATTATTATGAAAGTTCAAAAACCCATTCATAATAAACATATTTAAAGGTGAAAATAAATAAAATTCATGATACATCCTCATGCACAACATTTAGTGCCCTGAAGGTAGCTTTAAATAATTAATGTGATCTTCAAAATTTATAATACAAATTAGACTAAATGTACAAAAGTATTTATTAGGTTACATGGGAGATCATGTACCACACCTAACACATTGATTGAAGAGTCTCCCAACCAAGCCATACCTAAACTACAGTAGAAGGCAAAGGTACTTTGAATAGGTGAAGTTGAAAAGGATTTATATCTTCTACATCTACCTTTATCACACCTAGCATTTATATGAACATTAAGTTCAAGCAAAGGTTCCCTTGTCTCTGAGTGTGATCTTATCTAGATCATTGGAAATTCTAGCTTGAAGGTTGAAGATCCTATTTGAAATATGACGTATTAGGCTAATATTTATTGAGAACAAGGACTAAACTTGCACATAAGCTCATTTCACAAATATTGGGTAAAGAATAGTAAAGGACATTGATATTTAACTAAGATAGCTCAAAGATGTGGCCAATTATGCAAATATGATCTATCTTTATAAGTTTAATCTAAAATAAGCCTAGATCTATGAAATATATGACAACCTTTCATCAAAACAAGCTATTCTAACCTCAAATACTATGGGTTTCCAAATCTTAAGTTATATTTACCAAAACAAAGCATCAAACATTAGAAAACTTTGATCTTTGTCTAAAAAGAGAACAAAGATGGGTTAGAGACCACAAATCTCAATGATATTTACACTTACAAGCAAAGAATTACTAAAAAATGTGAAGAACATCAATCTTAGACAAAAATATACAAATATCCAACCAATTCACAAAGGTGGCCCTCCTTCTAGCATCAGTGGAATGCCTTTCTGTTAATGCCTTTAAATGTACCATATGGGTTCTTAGTTTCCAAAGAACACTTCTCATTTTATAATTCTAGGAATTCATATCATGAGTAGCAGGTTGTGGCAACTTGATGTCACCTACGGTTAAATAACAGAAGAATAAGGTATTGATGTTTCATAATATTTATAATAAGTGATGGTTTGGAGCCATCATGGTATGTTCTTTGTGAAATTCAAAGGATCTATGTTAATACTCAATGAATTATGGTCCAATTTAAGCTACAGAGTAATCTATATGAATATTTATAATGTAATCTAAGATAAAATGATGTGGTATAAAAAAGGAGAAAAGAGAAGGGTAGGGAAAGAACAAAACAAGTGATTGTTGATCTTAGACTCAAATATCATGAAAAAAATTCAATGATAACTAAACCTATATTTAACTAGTATATGATGAAAAATATCATAAGATAAAATTTCACAACACACCATGCACATTCTTAAGGATGATATGAAATTATACAAGTAATAACTAGATTTCAATTTAAAGTTTTGTTACCAAACTCAAATAAACTTAGCACATCTAAATATAGAACAAATAAGATGAATCAAATCTAAGATCCTTCAACTAATTTAGCACAAGCACAAATTAGAAACCCTGTATCACATATGCAAATTCAAAATTCAAAAAACTATTCAAACTTAAGCATCAAAATCAACAATTGAGAGAAGAATCTATGTTAACAATTCACACATTCAATCTGGACAATCTTTGTAGAATTCCTTGATTGCATTAATTGATCAAAATATACAAAGTTTCTCAAAATTTCTCTCCCTTAGGAACATGGTAGTGATAAATTTTATGAAAAGATAAGGTAGTACACTGGTTAGTTATAAGTTACAACTATAAAAAAATAAGGACAACTATCCTTATAAAGTTATAGAATACACTTGTCTTTTACAATTAGACTGACCAAGAGGTAATATGCTAATATACTAGCATATGCCTTACAAAATAATATTCATTGCTTTAATATATTACAATGTTTTATAAAAGTAATATTAACTAATGGGTGGGCCCATTGCTTTAAGACACCCTTATTTATCCTATAGAAGTTACATATCCTTTTGATGTTGTTCCTTGATCAGCTCCAAATCTACCATAGGATTTAGGAAGCAAACATCTTCATGGTCAACTAAGTCATCAAAATCCCTATCATTCATGGCCATAGCTTCCTTAATGCTTTAGGCATCTGTTGTCTTTCCCTTAGTTATGAATATCATGCATAATATTTTGTAATTATCTTTGCTAGACTCACCTTGGCTCGTACTTTTTACTGACTACATCAAAAAAGTGACCGTATGTTTATACTTTCCATTATCACTAATTTTAAAGTCAAGGTTAGCCAATATACTGCCAGGTAGTTACTTGATCTAGGTAATCATCTCTTTGTCATCCTTAAGGAGTCTATCCAAGCCTATTGACTAAGTACTTAGACTTTTTACTTTGTCCACCACTAACCCTAAAGTAGAATTTAGGTGGGATAGGCTAGTACTTTTGAATTCAGGAATCTTGTTCCTAATCAATATATTGATGAGATTCCTTAATTTGGTCTTTGCCTCCTACCATTATGTTATTATTCCTTTGGCTACTTTACTTTATTGGTTTAATGCATCTTACCTCAAATTCATTAATTGTAGAGAATTAAATATATCAAAAAAGGAATGTTCAAATATGTCTATTATAGAATTAGGCACTGATAAAATGGGCTATGTCTCTAAGTTTTCTTTTTTCCTTATCTAAATTATGAATCCTCTACTTCATTCCTCTAATCTTAACCTTTTCTTGAGATAAATGGGCCTCAATTAATCTCTCAACATCCTCTTCATGGATTGGATGTTCACCTAGGTGTTTTCCTTCAATTGGAGTTAGACCTACAAAAAACCTTGTGGAAGGTGAACTCCTTAGTTTCCACCATGGCTTTTCTAGTAGTGACCCTTTCTAGTATAGCTATCTCTATATTAAATTATATAATGGTGATTGGATCTCTAAATTTTAGAGGTTTTAGGACCTGGATTCTTATAATTCTTGATGCTATAGGTTCATCTATTTTCTTAATTTTTGGCCATATAGTGGGCATTATTCTCCTCTCTTCTTCTTCCTTCATTATATCCCTGATCCATGGCTTGATGTCATAATGTACCTCTATTTTGATAGATTTTGTTAATTCCCATGAGTGGGAGAGAGAGGGGATATTCTATAATTTTTTATAGATGAACCAATTAGGAATGATTGGTCTATGAATGGGTAATTCCTCACTGAATAGGTTGATCTCACTAGTGGGATGTGTGAGAGTCAACCTTGGTCTTTTTGGTCCAACAGGGACCAATGGCATCTCTACCTTCCTATTCTCCTTGGGTGACATTGGGACTATTTCAAGAAAAATTTGTTTCCCTTTCTCTTCCTCAGGATGCCTTACTTAGGCCTATGTCTCCTCAACACATTCCTCTTCCTCATCAATTTCATATGTCTCAACAAGATCTCTAAAGGCACCTTCAACTATTTCATCTTCCTCTAGGGAAATCATGTCTAAATTATCAAATAGAGATGTGTCCTTTGGGGTAAGGATGAAGATGAGGGTCCCTCTCTAGGTCTCTCTTCCATTTTTTCCTTGCCATTTCCTTATTCAATTTATCTTTGAGGTTGTGGTTGTTCTAATTGAGGCTACTCTTGGGGTGACTTGGAAGGTCTAGGTAGTAAATGATATTGAAGAGGATGAATTTATTATACCTCTAATACTAGTTTATAATCACTTGTTAACCTATGCTCAAGCTTAATATTTTACACCTTGATCCTAGTCAACACTTCTTCAAAGTTGTGTGCCTTGATATAAATGGTGTCATGGACACCGAGTTAATTCACAAAAATTAGCTTGGGCAATTGTTTCATCTTCAAATGATCACCCACTATATTTTTGGGATCCAACATTTTGAGCTCATCTAATTAGAACCCAAATGAGTCCCTATGATTAGACATGATATTCACTTGCTTCTAATCTTGTAGCATGACCCTTCTAATGATTATATGAAAGGGATGGAGAAGGTTCTTCCTCTTCTCTTTTCAAACTCCATCAACACCATTAATGAGTTGAGAGGAAATTTCTTATTCTATTAACTTAGTAGGTACATACACAAGTAATCTATATGGTGAGGACATGATTCCCTTAATTTGGATTACAATACAATCTGGATGAAACTATATATACCCCATCATCTCTACATACTTCTTGATAAATGGATGAACCCTAGGCATGGGAAAACCTATAATGGCCTCTACTAGGGTATAATAGACATAGTCACAAATGAATTTCATATGGTTCTTATATTTGAATATGTGAAATTTTTAATAGTGGTGGGATATGGTGGTTCTACCATTAGGAGACAAATTTTTGATGCCTATGAAATTGGTGGAAGTAAGTAGGGCATCTAACAAGTAATACATCATGAAGAACGGCTTGCTAGTCTTCCTTTTGATGGATGCAAATTGGTGCCCTAGGTGAATAATAGTCAAGTATCCAATAGGAGAGGTGAGCTTCTCTTCTACCATGAAATATATGTTGGAGACCTAGGTCTTCTTTACATTTGTGGTTAAGGGGGATATTGATACTCTATTTAATAAGGTCATGATTACTCTAATCCCTTCCCTAAATTAGACAATTGGGATCCCTCCCTCAAATTATCTAAAGAAATGGTTTCCTTGGTGTAACCATGGTCTATGGATGGTGTCCAAGTCATGTTTTTTGATCCACTCCTTAATTTTGTGAAGGTCCACATGGGGTTTTCAAAGCTTATAGTATTTCTCAAAGGCTAGAGGGGAAATGTAGGATATCTTCTTAGAAGTACTCTTATGGATGATCCAATCATTGTCTATACTATAGTCTACAAAAATTGGATAGAGAACATCAATGCAGTCAAGTACCTCTAGTTTGGTAGCAACATATTGAAGGCCAACTATATAAACTATGACTACATCATAGTGCTTCCTACTAACCATAGCAATTCTCTACTCTTCTATAGTGATGGGTTATAGCTCCTCTATGTTAAATAAGAGTTTATACCAATTATTATTTCCATTTTTCAAGGCTACAATGTCTAATTAAATTTATTTGAAGACTCTTCCCTCATTGTCCATGGATAGATAAAGATCTATCTCCTCTTTCAACTACTACCTATAAGTTGACATGGCTTCATGGGTTTTGTGTGCAAATTATTCACTAATGAATAAAAATTGATCTCCATGATATCTATTTTGTGCTTAAAAATGTAACTAAGCTTCTCTTATATTGAATTGTAAAAAAATAAATCCACTTAGGGTCTCTTTTATGTAGGTTTTAGGGTTTTATAGATATAATGGTGAAGATGTATCTAGACTTCAGCTCATATGTGCCTTGGATTTAATTTGAACCTTTCTATTTATAATTTCACATTTTTGAGCACATATTATCTCTTATTTTGTCCTTTTTTTCTTTCATGGTGCTTATTTGGCATTGATATGGACATTTCATGGCATTTTTTATCAATGCCTTTAAACACTAATCGTTGGTGTTTAGAAAATGTCCCCTTTTATTTTAAATCATTGGATAAAGATCCTACAACTAATCATGAACCACCACATGGAAAACTTGTGGGTTTTTTAAAATTCATCAACATATTCATTCCATTACATCATCCTTCCATGATGAAGCACATATCATTGGTTGTAAGTTAGTCTTATGCCATTAGATCAAGCTTCTATGACAAAGCATGGACCATCTGATCCTATAAGATACATGAGGGTTAATTAGTGCATAACCATATAAATTTCTTAGGTTAAGATCAAAGGGATAAGGTTATTTATATTAATAAACATGAAAAACTTAGGTTTAATACCTTTTATTCTAAGTTTATTATCAAAGTAAACCTTCGAAAGACATGATTAAATGTGTTATTTGCCTAAGCAAAAGCTAGTTGAGATTGAATTTTATGGGCTCAAGGAGGTCAATGATGACATAAATAGCATAAAATGATGTTCATGATAAGCTCATAAATTCCCTAGGTTCCAATGAGGAAGTGCCACATGGTAGCTTTGTAGTGCTTCCTGGGTCTCTGGATTCATCTCACTCCATCTAATCATAAATAGTGACAAAATGAGAGATATTCAATCATAATCCAAGAAAATACATGATATTGTTTCATTTTAAAGTGCACAACCCATTTTATTTTAATCTTTGAATGACACAGTGATGTGTGCCAATTCTATGGGCCCTCTATGATCCTTTGACCTTTCAACTATGCCTCACTCCATCTAATTGTGTTTTTACAATGAAGTAAGGACCATTGGATGTAGGCTAAGGGCTGAAATTTATTAGGGAATTCATACTATTGGATCACCCTTATGTGATGAATCATGGATTGTTGGATCCTATGAGATGCGTTTTTTTTAAGTTAAAGCTCAGGTCTTCCTCGCTCCATTGGATCATGCCCCATGATGAAGCATGGACCATTGTATCTATGAAAAGCAAATAAATTAAGTTACAACCCACATTGACATAGAATACCTAAGCTAAGGTGTTAAGGATAAGGTCTTGTTTGTATTAATAAATATGGTGAGGCCTTAGGATTAAAACTTTAGGTTAAGGTATAAATCAAAGGGACGAAGTTAGAAAATATTACAAGGGACCCTACAAAATTGACATTAGACTTAGAAATATAATTAATTAAAGGGGGAAATAATTAAAAGGTCCAAGCATTTTTTAGGCTAATTTTTAGTCATGTTAAAAAACATGATTAATATTTAAACATGGAATTTATGCTTAAGTCCAAAATGGATTTTAAAAGTTCTTACTAGTTTAGTTCCTGCCAATATTCAAATTTGAACTGAGGGTTTGTGCCAGGGTTTTTGAACATGGATTTCTCAGTAAGAACACCATGGAACCTATAACTAATATATATGAAGACAATTTTATTAGGAATGTGAGATAAACTTAAAGAAAAATAAAATTAATAAGCATGTCTTCAAAAAAATGGATGTTTTTTGAATTCTACCAATGATCTCAACACATCATGTTTTTATATTAAGCTTTGGACTATCTCAAGGGTCACCTAATTTTTAAGAGATGGGGGTATGTTGTCCTCAATAGGTCCCACTGGGTGTGTCAAAATTATTAGGGATCTAGATTGCACCCTAGTTAAAAACAAAAGTGTTTAGGTCCCACTTCAAAATCTTACTCAACATGGGAATAACCATAGGCTATGGGTCACCTATATTTGGGTTAGACCTCTATGATTTTTAATGAGGCTAGATCCTCTAATGCATCATTTATCTCATTTTCCACTACAACCTACTAATAACTAGGGAAAATGGAGATAGGGATAACTTGAAATGGAAACCTAACCTAACAATGGTGATGTAGTAAAATTATGGTTGACCCACTCTATTTGTGCTCTTATTAAAAACTAATGATACAAGAAAAAGATTAGATCCATGATTACAAGTATCTGTCCTATATTAGTATTTCATGCAAAGGTTCACCAAATGATCAAAAGTTGAGGGAAGTGATGGAGAGGTCTAATGTAAGACACTAACTAGTCAGTTTATCCACATGCGAGCCTCAATTAAAATATATTTGGACACTAAACATGACCTATATAATAAGATCAAATATTAACTAGGTGAGATCAAGACTTGATAAGGGAAATATTTATACCACATATGCAAATCAAACATTCATGTACACACTATACCATAATAATGAAAACTAAAAATAATCTTGTATTCATCTCAAGAAGTTACAGGCTCAATCTTGGTAGATTCTAGCCATGACCAAGATAGGGAATAGAGGGACCATGTTTAAAATTCTAAATCCTCTATATATATTAGAAAAGGAGAGAGAGAAAGATGGGGACATGCATAGGACCTGAGTGGAGAAAGAGTCTTCATTATGAAGAAGCGAGGTGGTATTTCATTGATTCTTTTTCTCTATGCATCCCTCTCTTTAATTAGGATTAATACTTATCAAGAAATTAGCCTTTATTTTCTATAATAGCCTTCAATCTCTCCTCATTAGATGAGAGATCCACTATAAAACAAGGATTTTTTCTACATGATGATAAATCTATTTGAATGGAATCAATGCTCTTAATTTCTTCAACCACTAGTTTTCCACCTTCAGACCGTAAGCCCACTTGACTTATTCATGAGGATCAAATCCTCAAATATTGAAATTAATAGAGCCATGATATGAATGGAAATTATTATATGCTTTATCTATGATAGATCCATATTGATAGATGGGACCGTTATTCATAAATATTCATATCTACCCCATGATTATAATTCCACTATAAATACAAAACCAATCTCCCTTGTTGGTTGTCATATAACTATCATATTAATATAGACCTACAAACTATATATCCCCTTTTATTGATTATATTAGGTCTAAATAGACCCATTCTATCTTTAAAGGAACCAAAAGTTCACCATATATAGGTCCTCTCAAAAGAAATGGCAAATTTAGTCACATAATGAACCTTGTGTGATCCAATTTCTCAAACTAGAGGTCCATATTAAGATTTGATGATAGTCATTTATTGTCTTTTAACCTAACTACATCACTATTTTCACTCCATGATGTTTAAATGAGAAATAATGGAAATGGTATGACCCTCTGTAAGAGTTTATTATTTTGGTCAAAAACTACTCCTTGGCTCAACTTTTTCCATCAAAAATGGACTCAAACCAACCAAATTATGCCTAGATGTATTTATTATTATTGGTCCCATAGATCCTTACTATTATATATTTAATTATTGACATTCACTCATATTAGTGTATCTACATGGTATGAAAAAATGTGGTTCATCGATCCCCTACCATATAATATCTTCTAACATGTTAACTTGATCTTGCAATATTGGATCAAGGTATACGATTGAATGTAAGCCATTAGATTTTCCTAAACCCACCATTTAAATGTAAATATCTAACTCAAAAGCTTAAAATTGATGTTTGAGATCTTGTGATTTGGTGTCCGTGTGACCATATTTGACATTTTCATGGCCATCAAATTTAAACCATAATGGATTTTTTTCTATGTCTTAAGTTTGACATCTTCATAACCATGAAATACATACACAAGACCGTATTTGATGCTTTCTTACCCTTAAAAATTTGAACACCATAGATTTAGTTTATAAGGTTTATTTTGAAATTCATATGAACATTAAATACATCCATCTGACTATCAATGACGTTCACATGACTATCAATTTTTTGACTCAAATGTTTTTTTTTTCATAGTTTGATTTTGACATTTACATGGATGTCATTATAATAAAATATTTTATTAGAGACAAACCATTCTATTGGAGCTTTTACATTGGTCATGTTCTCCATAGGATATTTTCCTTGGGATTTTTGTTTGGGACACTTTCCCTAAAAGAAAATAATATCTTTGGGACATATGTTGCAAAAAAAATGTCCAAAATAATTTTTCTCTAGGACTTTAACTTAGCCTTTTGATGTAGACAATTTTCCTAAAATAATTTAGTCTTCAAGAAAAGTGTTGTAAAACTTTTTCTCAAAAGTGATAAGTCTACAGGATCTTTGCCTTGGATGATTTTCCTAAAAATGTCCCCAATACTTAGCCAAAAACCTGAAACAATTTCTTCAAAATAACTATTATCACTTTGCTCAAATACCTAAAGTATTAATACTTAGCCAAATAAAGTTAGAATATTTTTCAAGTATCAAATAAGCCTTTTGAGCCTATAGGTTCTTCTAGACTTATTCTTGAAACTATTGCTTGACCTTTCAATGCTGAAATGACTTTCCAAGGCTTGTGCAACTTTTCTTTGAACTTGAACTACTCAAACACCATGAAACCTACTTGAACCCTCCATTTAAATTTATTAACCCATTTCTAAGCCACTTGATCCATTACTTCATTAGGAACTTTGCTCATCCTCTATGTCTAGGCAAAATCCTAATATGTGGGCCAAAATGGCCAACATGTGGAGAAAGGATCATTGCCACTGCATTAGTTTCTACAATGTAAATGGAAGGTGATAAGGCATGAGGATATTATTAATGGAGTGCATGTTCTTATGTTCCCATTTGTGAAAGGGACCCCTTGGGAGGCTTTAAAACCCATTGCTCATTTTCAATATTCTTGTCTTACTCTTTGGTGGTTTTAGTATTATAATGTATGTGATTGGCCACCACCATTGACATGACATCCTTCATCTTATCATAAACCATTTAATCATTTAGGGCATTCATAAACACCTCATCATGTTGATTGTAGATGTGGTTGTAGTCAATCTTTACCCTTCATTTGAGTCTTTTTAGGTTTTTCTTCATGTTTTCCCAAGGGCCCCATTCTTTCTATAGTGCCCAATTTAAATCATAAAGGGTTTGGGTTTTTTACACAAACTAGAAGTGTTCTCATTTGGTGTATTAAATCATGCCAATACTAAGGGGAGTTGGGTGCACAGCTCTCTGCCTCTTATTCTTAGTTGAACATCCACTAAGTCATCCAAAGGGGTAGCAATTTATTATTTTACAACTTTGTCTAAGACCAATTTGGGTAGATACATAAGGTATGCTTTTATGCCCTCTATCCTAATTATGGTGTATTCTTGATAGAGCCAATATACTCCCATCTTGATTATGTTATTCTTGATTTGATATGAGATCCTGGGCATATCCTTGCCATAGATGTCTTAATATATCATCGAGTAGGTCTCATTAATATTGGTCATGTTCCTCCTAAACCTATGAATGTGGAGGATATTTAACCTTTAAAATATCCTACTCATAGAGTACTCTTTAGAAGGATCCCAAGGCTCATCAAATGATGTATGTATGGTTCCAATTATAGCATCCACCACATAGGAAATCATATAGAAGTTGTGATCTGGGTAGTTTTTTAGATTGGTTATTGTGATGATGATGTTGGAAATGATGATTTACCCTATGTAAATTATCCTTTTAGAGGTGAGAATAAGGTCAAGTAATGGAATCTATACCTTATTGACATAAGTCATTTTAAGGACACCATATAGTCTATTTAGTAAGGCCATGGCAATTCTAACTCTAGGATGGAAAGTGGCTATTGTGATAGCATAAATAAGGCCTTTGATTTATCTAGGGTTATGGAATCATTTTTGTATCTTGGTGGATACATTATTTTCATGTATCTAGGTATTCACTAGGGTTTAATTTTATTCCATCTCAAGGGTATGTACACTATAGTACCTTTCAAAAGCATTGCCACTAAGGTGGGCCACTAGTGTGTTATTTTGGAAAAAATGCAATATTTTTCTAGAAATTTTATTATTTGTAAATAAATCAAATAATAATTAAATTTAGTGCATTACCTTGGGTTTAGCTACAACATTATGCAAACCCACTATCTTGATTGATAATAGGTCATCCTAGTACTTCCATGAGAATGTAGAGAGTTGGTCCTCTAGAATAAAAGGTTTAGCCTTGTTGAATTCTTTTCAAAAAGAAGAGAAGTTCTTGAGATCAAGTTTGAGGGAATCTTCATCAAACACTATGTTAGTATATTTTTTTATTCCTATAAATGAATACGCAAATAGAGGAAGTGAACTTTTGAATTAGGATGCCATGATTATGTAGTTGTAAAACTTTTGGTTTATGACTATTCAAACTCAAGCTTGGAATTTGTTAGTTTGATGGAAATATGAGTGTAATACGATCTAAAAATTGTATATATTGCCTTTGGATTCATTGGATTCACCTAATTTAATATAAGGATATTTAATTCATTTGAATTAGTGGTGTCAATAACATTGGCTCCTTATTTTTATTTTTTTATATTTGATTTTCACTTGACTCACAAGATGGTGACACTTTGATCTCATTAGAGACATGAGATGGTGATAATTTGATCACATTGGACTCATAAGATGGTTCCACTTTGTAGGATTTCAATGAGTCACTTGCTCAAAAGATTTCATACAATGACTTTTACTGAGTTAGTCTATGAATGATCAAGATGATGAAATTTAGCATGATCTCTCTTTCCCACTTGACAACGGATTTCATACATTAAGTTCAATATATTAGTCTTTGTTAGGTTGTGGAGCTAAAAGCTTCACCAGGATACAAACAGGAGAAGTTATGGAGGATGCAGAGTTATGGGGAGTTACAGAACCAGTTGCAAGAAACTAGCTTTGATCTGATCAGCCAACGTTAGTTAGATGGTAGTGAGGAAGCAACCGACATCGATTACCAGTTGGCCGACATCGGTCATGGAGGATCCGGCATTGGCAGCCTGTGCGTGAACAGGCAGTTTGCATGTTGATTCTGGAGAGTCTATTTTTGGACTGTTAGTTTGCATGTTGAAGGTTAGTCTTAGTCTTGAGTTACGTGTCTAATTATTGTAATTAGGTTAGTCTAATTATTGTAAGCATGAGATCTATATATGGACTCATGGGCTGTATTGTAAAAGTGTGCTAGAAAGCCATAGAGCTTTTAGAGAGAGCTAGTGTAGCTCCTCCTAGTTCCAAAGGGGTGTTGAGTGTGTATGATCAGGGAGAGTTGCAAGGTCTGCAAGGTCAAGGAGCTGATCCACCGGAGTACTGGTTGAAGAATCATAAGGACTTGGTGAGGCAAGGACAAGGGTTCTTCAGGGGTGTAGAGATATCTACATGGTGAGTAAGGTCAAGTGATTTGCAGGTAGCAGAGAGTAGGAGATCTACTTGGAGTACGGTTGTGTACTTGGTGAATTGGAAGCGTGTTACTGACTGGTTGGAGAGGTGAACATAAATTCTATATTTGAGTTGATTGTTGGGACCGAGAGAGAGAGGGAAGAAGGTCTTGAGGCATGGCAAACCTTTGAGGTGGAGGAAGAAGTGGCATCTTCCTTATTGTATATTCTTCTGAGTGATTATTAATACAATTGTGTATTGTCTCTCATACTCCTGTGTTGTTTCATATTTCTAGTTACTTATTGATTCTGGTATAATTCCGTGTTTAGTTGCTAATACAAGAAGTAATCATATGTGCTCTAATTGGTAGAGCAAGATCCTAACTAAGTAGGCATCAGAGCATGTTTACTGTTCTAGGTTCCTGACACGTGGTATTAGAGCTTTTGGTTGGGTTACTAATAGGTGGTTTCAGATCTGGTAGTGTTTGTTGACTACATGTTACTCACAGGGGTTTCTGATTGAGTGGGAGTATAGCAATGGCAGAAGGAAGTAAGCTACGAATGGAGAAACTGAATAGCATGAATGGTTTGATTGATGGAAAGAAAGAGTAGGTAAATAAAGATTGTTGGTTAGTTGTAGATCAACAAGGAGGAGCAGATGTTGCAGGAGATGTTACACAGGATGTTCTGGATAAAGTGGAATCTTGGTTCACAGATTCTTTTGCCTCTTTCCATGCAGTTCGAAATAGAGCATCTTTTCATGGGTATGACTTTGGAGAGATTTATTTAGGATTTGGAGAGCCTTGTCAGATTATTGACGAAGGGGAAGTGAAGCTGAAATTGCAGATGGACGACACACAGTGGTTGAAGGAAGTGATGCAGGTACCAGTCTTGGAGATGAGTCTAATTTCTTCAAGAAATTTTGGTGATGGGATATGTACTGTAACTCTCACAGTGGATACACTTGAATTAGATGGTGGTAAGAAAGTAGGTATCCTTTATCTATTTACTTATATTACTGATTCACCTTCCATTGCAGAGATGTGGCTTCATAGGCTTAGTCACATATGTAGAAGGATAATGCAGGTTTTGAAGTGGAAGACAGATGTTTTTGACAAGCTAAAGAACTGGAAAGCCTTGGTGTTCATGGAGGAGATGACGGACAGAGATCAGGTGAGGGAACTAAATTATTCTGAGTAGAGCAAGGTTGATTTGATTAGGACTTTGATCCATGGAGAGCTCGCGGGTAAAAAGTTATCACTCACAGATGAACACAGGTACCGGCGTCGATCACACAATAACCAATGTCGGCAACAGGAAGATCGACGTCAGTCATGAAGTAACTAATGTTGGCAGAAAGGATACTGGCGTCAGCCAGGGAAATGATGTCGGCAGTCAGGGTCAGTGTAGGAAACCGACATTGGTCGGGAGCAGACTGGGAGATGGCCGAGATCGGTCACTAGAATGGATATTGGGTGGACAGCTAGCTGTCAACAAGTCTCAAACGCTCATGTTGAGGTCAGAAAGGGTAAGTGAACCTCATATTCATTGTTCACCTTATTTATATTGCTTACTGATGGTCAAGCACCAGGAAGATGTGAAGAGGCAATACATGTAGAATCTAGATATAGTGGGAGCTTGGCATAGATGAGGAGTGTGAGTCCTTGGAGAAGAACCAAATAGGTATTTATTGGTAGAGTTTTCAGCTAGAATAAAGCACTGAGAGATAGAATGGATTCCCATTTTAGAGAAGAGAGTGGATGGACACAAGAGACAGAAGGCCAAGGCATATGGTCTTGAAGAAGCGCAGGACAGTGGTACAGGGTTGATAAGAAGATGACTAAGCATTGCTTCAGTCAATGTCAGTGTAACTATTGTGTTTATCTTGCCAGGTGGATAATGATTGCAACATTATTCTGTTACTGTATGTGGGTGATTTGCTAGTAGGTTTGTACATATAGGGTTTTGTTGAGCTAAAGGTAAGGTTAATTCAGAGGTGTGTCATGAAGAATTTGGAGCAGCAAAATTCTTTGGCATAAGATTCATGGAGATTTTATCTCTAGTGGGAGCTGATGTGAAGACGGTGTTGGTGAGGTTCATTACGCAGGATGCAGAATCGGTAAGCACACCAATGGCTGGACAGTTCAAGCCTAGCTTGAAACAGGGTTCAAAATCACATGAGGTCTAGTGTAGACCTGAGTTTTCCCAATCAGTGGGGGTTGTCAGAAAGTATGGAGCCAATTCAGGGAAGGAGTACTAGAGGGCAGTTCAGTGGGACTAGCAGCAGGGATTCTTGTTATCCAGGGTCAAGTTCTTCACTACATGGATGTGTAGGTTCGGATATGGTAGGTTACTTGAATGACAGGTGCAGCATCATAGATTTTATGGTGGGTAGTCTTCAGGATTGATCTTGAAGAGGGATACAAGCCAGGGATTAATTTAGACGGTGTATAATTATAGGTATAGTTGTAGCTATTTATCTCTAAGTGGGATATTGTTAGGTTGTGGAGCTAAAAGCTTCACCAGGATGAAAAAAGGAGAAGTTATGGAGGATGCAGAGTTGCGGGGAGTTCCAGAACCAGTTGCAAGAAACTGGCTTCGGTCTAATCAGTCGATGTCGGTCAAATGGTAGTGAGGAAGCAACCGGTGTCGATTACCAGTCGGCTGACATCGGTCATGGAGGAGCCGACGTCGGTAGCCTGTGCATGAACAGGTAGTTCGCATGTTGATTCTGGAGAGTCTATTTTTGGACTGTTAGTTTGCATGTTGAAGGCTAGTCTTAGTCTTGAGTTGCATGTCTAATTATTGTAATTAGGTTAGTCTAATTAATATAAGCATGAGATTTATATATGGACTCATGGGCTGTATTGTAAAAGTGTGCTAGAAAGCCATAGAGCTTTTAGAGAGAGCTAGTGTAGCTCCTCTTAGTTCCAAAGGGGTGCTGAGTGTGTATGATCAGGGAGAGTTGCAAGGTCTATAAGGTCAAGGAGTTGATCCACCAGAGTACTGGTTAAAGAATCATAAGGACTTAGTGAGGCAAGGACAAGGGTTCTTTAGGGGTGTAGAGATATCTACATGGTGAGTAAGGTCAAGTGATTTGTAAGTAGCAGAGAGCAAGAGATCTACTTGGAGTACGATTGTGTACTTGGTGAACTGGTAGCGTGTTACTAACTGGTTGGAGAGGTGAACATCAATTCTATATTTGAGTTGATTGTTGGGACTGAGAGAGAGAGGGAAGAAGGTCTTGAGGTGTGGTGAACCTTTGAGGTGGAGGAAGAAGTGGCATCTTCCTTATTTTATATTCTTCTGAGTGATTATTAATACAATTGTGTATTATCTCTCATACTCCAGTGTTGTTTCATATTTATAGTTACTTATTGATTCTGGTATAATTCCGTGTTTAGTTGCTAATACAAGAAGTAATCATATGTGCTCTAATTGGTAGAGCAAGATCCTGACTAAATAGGCATCGGAGCATGTTTACTGTTCTAGGTTCCTGACACATAGTATCAGAGCTTTTGGTTGGGTTACTAATAGGTGGTTTCATATCTGGTAGTGTTTGTTGATTACAGGTTACTCACAGGGGTTTCTGATTGAGTGGGAGTATAGCAATGGCAGAAAGAAGTAAGCTATGAATGGAGAAATTAAATAGCACAAATGGTCTGATTAATGGAAACAAAGAGCAGGTAAATAAATATTGTTGGTTGGTTGTAGATCAATAGGGAGGAGCAGATGTTGCAGGAGATATTGCACAGGATGTTCTGGATAAAGTGGAATCTTGGTTCACAGATTCTTTTGCCTCTTTCCATGCAGTTCGAAATAGAGCATCTTTTCATGGGTATGACTTTGGAGAGATTTATTTAGGAGCTAGAGAGCCTTGTTAGATTATTGATGAAGGGGAAGTGAAGCTGAAATTGTAGATGGACAACACACAATGGTTGAAGGAAGTCATGCAGGTAACAGTCTTGGAGATGAGTCTAATTTCTTCAAGAAATTTTGGTGATGGGAGATGTACTATAACTCTCATAGTGGATACACTTGAATTAGATGGTGGTAAGAAAGTAGGTATCCTTTATCTATCTACTTATATTACTGATTCACCTTTTGTTGTAGAGATGTGGCTTCATAGGCTGTCACATATGTAGAAGGAGAATGTAGGTTTTAAAGCGGAAGACAGATGTTTTTGACAAGCTAAAGGACTAGAAAGCCTTGGTGTTCATGGAGGAGATGATGGACAGAGATCAGGTGAGGGAACTAAATTATTCTAAGTAGAGCAAGGTTGATTTGATTAGGACTTTGATCTATGGAGAGCTCATGGGTAAAAATTTATCACTCACAGACGAACACAGGTACCAGCGTCAGTCACACAGTAACTGACATCGGCAACAGGAAGACTGACGTTGGTCATGAAGTAACCGACATTGGTAGAAAGGATACCAGCATCAGCCAAGGAAACCACGTCGGTAGTTAGGGTCAGTGTAGGAAACTGACATCGGTCGGGAGCAGATTGGGAGATGGCTGAGATCGGTCACTGGAACGGATATTGGGCGGACAGCTAGCTGTCAACAAGTCTCAAACGCTCATGTTGAGGTTAGAAAGGGTAAGTGAACCTCATATTTGTTGTTCACCTTCTTTATATTGCTTACTGATGGTTGAGAACCAGGAAGATGTGAAGAGGCAATACAGGTAGAATCCAGATATAGTGGGAGCTTGGCATAGATGAGGAGTGTGAGTCCTTGGAGAAGAACCAAACAAGTATTTGTTGGTAGAGTTGTCAGCTGCAAGAAAGCACTGAGAGACGAAATGGATTCCCATTTTAGAGAAGAGAGTGGATGGACACAAGAGACAGAAGGCCAAGGCATATGGTCTTGAAGAAGTTGCAGGACAGTGGTACAGGTTTGACAGGGAGATGACTAAGCATTTCTTCAGTCAACGTCAGTGTAACTATTGTGTTTATCTTACCAGGTGGATAATGATTGTAACATTATTCTGTTACTGTATGTGGGTGATTTGCTAGCAGGTTTTTACATACAGGGTTTTGATGAGCTAAAGGTAAGGTTAGTTCAGAGGTGTGTCATGAAGAATTTGGAGCAGCAAAATTCTTTGGCATAAGAGTCATGGAGATTTTATCTCCAGTGGGAGCTGATGTGAAGATGGTGTTGGCAAGGTTCATTATGTAAGATGTAGAATTGGTAAGCACACCAATGGCTGGACAGTTCAAGCCTAGCTTGAAACAGGGTTCGAAATCACATGAGGTCTAGTGTAGACCTGAGTTTTCCCAATCAGTGGGGGTTGTCGTAAAGTATGAAGCCAATTTGGGGAAGGAGTACTAGAGGGAAGTTCAGTGGGACTAGCAGCAGGGATTCTTGTTATGCAAGGTCAAGTTCTTCACTACATGGATGTGTAGGTTTGGATATGGCAGGTTACTTGAATGATAGGTGTGGCATCACAGATTGTGTGGTGGGTAGTCTTCAGGATTGATCTTGAAGAGGGATACAAGCCAGGGAATAATTTAGATGATGTACATGTATAGGTACAGGTGCAGCTATTTATCTCCAAGTGGGAGATTGTTAGGTTGTGGAGCTAAAAGCTTCACCAGGATGCAAACAGGAGAAGTTATGGAGGATGCAGAGTTGTGGGGAGTTACGGAACCAGTTGCAAGAAATCAGCTTCGGTCTGATCAACCGACGTCGGTCAGATGGTAGTGAAGAAGCAACCGGCATCGGTTACCAGTCGGCCGACCTCGGTCATGGAGGAGCCAGCATCGGTAGCCTATGCGTGAACAAGCAGTTCGCATGTTGATTCTGGAGAGTCTATTTTTGGACTGTTAGTTTGCATGTTGAAGGCTAGTCTTAGTCTTGAGTTGCATCTCTAATTATTATAATTAGGTTAGTCTAATTATTGTAAGCATGAGATCTATATATGGACTCATGGGCTGTATTGTAAAAGTGTGCTAGAAAGCCATAGAGCTTTTAGAGAGAGCTAGTGTAGCTCCTAATAGTTTTAAAGGGGTGTTGAGTGTGTATGATCAGGGAGAGTTGCAAGGTCTACAAGGTCAAGGAGCTGATCCACCAGAGTACTGGTTGAAGAATCATAAGGACTTGGTGAGGCAAGGACAAGGGTTCTTCAGGGGTGTAGAGATATCTGCATGGTGAGTAAGGTCAAGTGATTTGTAGGTAGTAGAGAGCAGGAGATCTACTTGGAGTATGGTTGTGTACTTGGTGAACTGGTAGCGTGTTACTGACTGGTTGGAGAGGTGAACATCAATTCTATATTTGAGTTGATTGTTGGGACCGAGAGAGAGAGGGAAGAAGGTCTTGAGGCATGGCAAACCTTTGAGGTGGAGGAAGAAGTGGCATCTTCCTTATTGTATATTCTTCTGAGTGATTATTAATACAATTGTGTATTGTCTCTCATACTCCTGTGTTGTTTCATATTTCTAGTTACTTATTGATTCTGGTATAATTCCGTGTTTAGTTGCTAATACAAGAAGTAATCATATGTGCTCTAATTGGTAGAGCAAGATCCTAACTAAGTAGGCATCAGAGCATGTTTACTCTTCTAGGTTCCTGACACGTGGTATTAGAGCTTTTGGTTGGGTTACTAACATGTGGTTTTAGATCTGGTAGTGTTTGTTGATTACAGGTTACTCACAGGGGTTTCTGATTGAGTGGGAGTATAGCAATGGCAGAAGGAAGTAAGCTTCGAATGGAGAAACTGAATAGCATGAATGTTTGGATTGATGGAAAGAAAGAGCAGGTAAATAAAGATTGTTGGTTGGTTATAGATCAACAAGGAGGAGCAGATGTTGCAGGAGATGTTGCACAGGATGTTCTGGATAAAGTGGAATCTTGGTTCATAGATTCTTTTGCCTCTTTCCATGCAGTTTGAAATAGAGCATATTTTCATGGGTATGACTTTGGAGAGATTTATTTAGGAGCTGGAGAGCCTTGTCAGATTATTGATGAAGGGGAAGTGAAGCTAAAGTTGCAGATGGATGACACACAGTGGTTGAAGGAAGTCATGCAGGTACCAGTCTTGGAGATGAGTCTAATTTCTTTAGGAAATTTTGGTGATGGTCGATGTACTGTAACTCTCACAGTGGATACACTTGAATTAGATGGTGGTAAGAAAGTAGGTATCCTTTATCTATCTACTTATATTACTGATTCACCTTCTGTTGTAGAGATGTGGCTTCATAGGCTTAGTCACATATGTAGAAGGAGAATGCAGGTTTTGAAGTAGAAGACAGATGTTTTTGACAAGCTAAAGAATTGGAAAGCCTTGGTGTTCATGGAGGAGATGATGGATAGAGATCAGGTGAGGGAATTGAATTATTCTGAGCAGAGCAAGGTTGATTTGATTAGGACTTTGATCCATGGAGAGCTCGCGGGTAAAAAGTTATCACTCACAGACGAACACAGGTACCAGCATTGGTCACACAGTAACCAATGTCAGCAATAGGAAGACTGACGTCGGTCATGAAGTAACCGACATCGGCAGAAAGGATACTGGCATCAGCTAGGGAAATGACATTGGCAGTCAGGGTCAGTGCAGGAAATTGACATCGATCGAGAGCAGACTGGGAGATGGCCGAGATTGGTCACTGGAATGGATATTGGGCAGATAGCTAGCTGTCAACAAGTCTCAAATGCTCATGTTGAGGTCAGAAATGGTAAGTGAACCTCATATTCATTGTTCACCTTCTTTATATTGCTTACTGATGGTCGAGAACTAGGAAGATGTGAAGAGGCAATACAGGTAGAATCCAGATATAATGGGAGCTTGGTATAGATGAGGAGTGTGAGTCCTTGGAAAAGAACCAAATAGGTATTTGTTGGTAGAGCTGTTAGTTGGAAGAAAGCACTAAGAGACAGAATGGATTCCCATTTTAGAGAAGAGAGTGGATGGACACAAGAGATAGAAGGCCAAGGCATATGGTCTTGAAGAAGTTGCAGGACAGTGGTACAGGTTTGACAGGGAGATGACTAAGCATTGCTTCAGTCAACGTCAGTGTAACTATTGTGTTTATCTTACCAAGTGGATAATGATTGTAACATTATTCTATTACTGTATGTGGGTGATTTGCTAGCAGGTTTGTACATACAGGGTTTTGCTGAGCTAAAGGTAAAGTTAGTTCAGAGGTGTGTCATGAAGAATTTGGAGCAGCGAAATTATTTGGCATAAGAGTCATGGAGATTTTATCTCCAGTGGGAACTGATGTGAAGACGGTGTTGGTGAGGTTCATTACGCAGGATGCAAAATCGGTAAGCACACCAATGGCTGGATAGTTCAAGCCTAGCTTGAAACAGGGTTCAAAATCACATGAGGTCTAGTGTAGACCTGAGTTTTCCCAATCAGTGGGGGTTGTCAGAAAGTATGGAGTGAATTCGGGGAAGGAGTACTGGAGGGCAGTTCAGTGGGACTAGCAGCAGGGATTCTTGTTATACAGGGTCAAGTTCTTCACTACATGGATGTGTAGGTTTGGATATGGCAGGTTACTTGAATGATAGGTGCGGCATCACAGATTGTGTGGTGGGTAGTCTTCAGGATTGATCTTGAAGAGGGATACAAGCCAGGGAATAATTTAGATGGTGTACAGGTATAGGTATAGGTGCAGCTATTTATCTCCAAGTGGGAGATTGTTAGGTTGTGGAGCTAAAAGCTTCACCAAGATGCAAACAGGAGAAGTTATGGAGGATGCAGAGTTGCGAGGAGTTACGAAACTAGTTGCAGGAAACTAGCTTCGGTCTGATCAGCCAACGTCGATCAGATGGTAGTGAGGAAGCATCCGGCGTCAGTTACCAGTTGGCCGACATCGGTCATGGAGGAGCCGGCGTCGGTAGCCTGTGTGTGAACAGGCAATTCACATGTTGATTTTGGAGAGTCTATTTTTGGACTCTTAGTTTGCATGTTGAAGGCTAGTCTTAGTCTTGAGTTACGTGTCTAATTATTGTAATTAGGTTATTATAATTATTGTAATCATGAGATCTATATATGGACTCATGGGATGTATTGTAAAAGTGTGCTAGAAAGCCATAGAGCTTTTAGAAAGAGCTAGTGTAGCTCCTCCTAGTTCCAAAGGGGTGCTGAGTGTGTATGATCAGGGAGAGTTTCAAGGTCTGCAAGGTCAAGGAGCTAATCCATCGGAGTACTGGTTGAAGAATCATAAGGACTTGGTGAGGCAAGGACAAGGGTTCTTCAGGGGTGTAGAGATATCTACATGGTGAGTAAGGTCAAGTGATTTGCAGGTAGTAGAGAGCAGGAGATCTACTTGGAGTATGGTTTTGTACTTGGTGAACTGGCAGCGTGTTAATGACTGGTTGGAGAGGTGAACATCAATTTTATATTTTAGTTGATTGTTGGGACCAAGAAAGAGAGGGAAGAAGGTCTTGAGGCATGGTGAACCTTTGAGGTGGAGGAAGAAGTGGCATCTTCCTTATTGTATATTCTTCTGAGTGATTATTAATACAATTGTGTATTGTCTCTCATACTCCTATGTTGTTTCATATTTCTAGTTAATTATTGATTCTGGTATAATTCCATGTTTAGTTGCTAATACAAGAAGTAATCATATGTGCTCTAATTGGTAGAGCAAGATCCTGACTAAGTAGGCATCAGAGCATGTTTACTGTTCTAGGTTCCTGACAGTCTCTAGGTAAATAAGATGGAGAAACTTGGCATAATATTAGAAATTCACTCACTCAGTGTACTTGAAATATGTTTTGAGTGTTAAAATTTCATGGGTTCATGGGTACATGGCACATGTCCTTGACTATTAAAAATGAATTCTTAATATTAATGTCATGGGTAACCATTAAGTTATTATAAATACCTTCATGTTATCACCTAGTACTACCTTTAAATAGACCTTGAAGGGCCTTTTAAAACCTTCAAGGGTACCCTTATGCATGTTTGAAAGGTATCTCTTAAGAAATACCTTCAAACTATTAGGTTCACCATAGAGGTTCAAATCACATATATGATCCCAAAATATAATAAGATAGTCATTTTCCATAATTTTTCTCAAAATCCCCATTGCTCAATATCATTTTTTATAACTAATAAAATACATGGTTTAATATTGACTTAATTAGCTATTTTTCTCTATACATATATTCCACTCTTATGCATGTTTGAAATGTATCCCCTAGAAAATACCTTAAAATTAGGATGAAATGAGGATTGAAATATGTATTATATGATATTAAAATCTATTATTTTTGTTATATTGACATAAATCATGTCATTAAAAAAAAGAGTTATACATTACCTTTTTTAAAGATTCAAGTTTTAAAATATCTTCATGCTTATGTTATGGAATAAATATAACTTTATCTCCTACATATAGGTATAAATTGGACTGATTTTATAAATAACCTAATTTAAAACTATTCTCATGTCTTTTTCAAATGTCCAAATGAAATGCCAATGGATTTATAATGTGGAGACTATGTTTCTCTCATAAATAATGGTAAGGTCATTACTGAAGGAAGAATACACAAAGTTGTAGGTCTAGATGTTGAATCTATGGAATCCATCAATCTCAATTCCACATGCCAAAATGAGTAAATACCTATTGAATGTGTAAGTGTTAATGTGACTAAATATTTTTATCTAACTCTACCACTTCCATTTCCTATACCTTTTGAGATAATTTAGGGGATGTAATTAATAGTTTTAATATAGGGAGTACAATAATGATGCAACATGTCATAAACAAGTTTTATATGGACAATAACATGGAATAAAGACAAAATAATTTCAGCTTAGCCCTACATATAAAACCATTGCAATAATAAAACTCTTTCTTGGATTCATCAGTTCGATATATTGATGATACTTTTCATATCCTATGAAAAATATTTCTTTTTAAAAGGGTACATTTGATACACAAATGTAAAACTCTTGCAAATGATGAAAAAAATCCTTTTGGTAGTATTGATTTTGCATAACCAGGGGAGATTTTTTGTTGCATTCTTATCCCAATGTTATAAAATTAATTCAAAATTTACATAAGGCATGTTATGCAACATTATGATACTTGTAGTATAGAGGTAACTAAAACATCTATCATTAGATGGCCTTCCAAAAAGATAATAGACATTGAATGTAGAGAAATCAATCTACCATACATGATACCAATGGAGAAAGAAATCAACCAAAGATTCCTAGTGCAAAGGCATCTAAAAAAATTAAATCATGCCTACGACAACTCGATCTGAAAAGGAAATCAACCAAACACCTAACTCATCCAAGCTGAGTTTTATGAAAGCATAGATAGTGATATTAAAACAATGTATACAGATAAATGTTTTACCAAAAAATGTTTTTAGTTAGGATTGCCATTGAGATTATAAAATCTGCAAGGATAATTTTTCTTAATTCCACCATAATAGATAGGAGGCAACATGTCTTAGATGCCATTTCTACTGATTTGTTTAGGAAAAAAAATTACCATTGATTTTAAAGGTATAGAGATATGTTTGGAAGATTGGATTTAAATATATGGATTAAAGAGAAGTACCTTTTTTAACACTCAAAATTGTCACAAAAAAGGGGAATGAAATTCATTCCATGTAGGGAGGTTTTGATAAAAGCCACAAATGAAGACAATGGTAGTAAATATTTATTGGAACAATTGGTGGATGACTTTTAAGATGTTTCTCCATGACTAACATGTCAGGTAGATATATACAACTAATGATAAAATGTTTGACATCTTCTAGCATATTTCACTCAATAATTTATGAGGCATCACATTAATTCTTAACTATCATATATAGAGTATGAGCTAATATTCCAACCAAAATTCAATAACACATGGAGAACTAATTTTCATGATGTGACCATTATCATGTATGATGAATTTTCTAGGTGCAAAACATGCATATTTTTGACTCAACAAAAACACTCTGGGTTCCTCTCTAGAGATCAGGAAGATTTTATCAATCAATAATTCATGGTGCACTCAAATTAGATACTTTCTAAAAGACAAATGTATTACACATAAATGAATGTCAGAGAAATACCCTAAATAATACCTTAGTGTCATTCATGATAAGGTGGAATGTTAAAAAACATTTGTGCCAAGGACAATGATAAAAATCAAAGTAGTTATCGATATAATAGTAGATTTATTTATGGTAGGGATTATATCACATGGTCATGGTGCAGGTGGATATGGGCATGTTTTTTACCATTTGTTCTTGGAGGGTCTAACTTTACTATCACCTCATTAAACAAGTGCTTTAAGGATATGGAAACAACAATGTTAGATACTTATGCATTTTTACTATATAAAGTTAGATCTTCAAAAATATCCATTATATGATGTACTTTTGTCTAATAAATATTACCTTGAATTCAATAAATACAAATGAGAAACACAATCAATTGGTTCCTTAAAAAAGCTTCCTTCTAGGCTACACCTTCAACTAGACTATTATTGTGGGGATAATAAGAACATGTACTTCCTTTCATCCATAATTATATTTAAAAAATGTCAAACCTTATATAGAACTAAAAAAACATTTAAATATACACAAAATCATGTTTTTTTATAGGTTTGAGTTGTAATATTTATGTCTTCTTGTTTACAAAGGTGTTTTCCTTGATGTCAAGGTTCTATTTTTCCCTATAGGACATACCCATGAGGACATTGATGACACATTTGGTAACCTATCTGAATGTATAAAGAGGAAAGATGTGTGGAGTGTGGAAAAGATGATGGATACTTGTAGGACATGTGTAACTACAATAAACTTCATGCCATATTTGACTGAAGAAGTAGTGGATTTCAAAGACTATTAATAATTACTGGCTGAAGGGAAGAAATGAAATAGTAGGATTGACAAAAGGTCAATACTTTCTTCTATGCATGGAACAAGGTTATCCCATTATGAATTGAAAAAACTCTATAAGAGATAAATATTGGTCCCTCAAATTACATTATGTATAACAAAATAAAATGGTGAGCTAAATGTTCCATAAGGAAATTTGACAAAAATATTTTTAAAAGACTTGAAAAATAGAGAAATTTTGTAAGATTCCATTGTTGTAAAAGTCTCATATATAAGTAGTAAAAAGAGTGAAAAAGAAATTAAATATAACTTGATTAAGTATGTACATCAATTCAATGAATTTGGTTTGATAAAAAATAGTAAGTGGAAGGATCTAACATATTAGTTCCAAAACAACCATGACATAATGAAAGAAGACATGTTCCCTTCTGAAGTTGAATGCACAAGATATTTTTTGGATATAAATCACCATGACATACCATTGCATAGATATCTATAAAAAATGGTTCATGATAGGACCCTTGATTTTGGAGTGGCATATATATATATATATATAGTTTCAAGAAGCAAAATAACAAAAATTGCATTTGATGCATCTCAAGCTGTGCAAATCAAAGATATGTTATTTGTCAGACCTAACAATTATATAGGAGTAGACTACACAGTATGGGTTACTAGATTTAAAATCAATATTGAGATACTACAAAAAATTGGAGATATAGAACAAAGGGTAAATGTATCTTGGTTCATCCCAATTCATGTAGGAAAAAAAGATATAGAAGAAACATAAATTTATTCAGGCTATTTGGATAAGAAATAAAATCCAAACCCAACTGACACATATTTACCATCCATAATCATAGATAGTATCATCTACGCTTGGAAACTAAATAAATGTTGGAGAGGTCATACACTTATTCTTACTATTTTTTTAAGTCATTTTAATGGACTATTTGAATGCATAATCCCACTAGGCACTTTAAAAAATAATGATAAAGTATTGGGAACTATTATTTTCTTTTGTGACATTGGAAATTTTGAAATGGTATTTATTTATTTTTGGAATGAGAAATATGAATGGTATTTTTAAAAATTTAGTTCATTTTTGGGAATGTATAATGTTTTATTTCTTTACTTATTTATATTTATATATAGTGGCACTTCACATTTTGGGTCTTGGAAAATACACTTCAGCATTTGCATTTTATATTTTCTAATATGAAAATTTAGTAATTCAATAACTATGAATCTATTTAATGGTATTTTACTATTACAACATCCAATTTAATTTTCATGTTTCAAAATGGTTTAAGCTTTTGCATATTCCAAATAGATAGATCACATTTTGCAAATCATGAAAACCTCTTCACCTTTTTAGTTTTTCAAATTAAACTTCACATTTTTCATACACAAAATGGTCTTTGAAATTTTTACATTAGAATTTACACTTTGGATTTTATGCACTACAAAATACATTTAGGCATTCCTATTTTTGTGAAAAGATATTTGGGGTTTACGCCTCATAATGTCCCACATGCACTTAAATATTTGTTCTTTTACATTTTTGTATCAACAAATGGTCTTTGGATTTTTAGTTTTTAAAATTACACCTTGACCAATCACATAATATTATGCCACATGGAACAATATCAGTGCCTCAACTATGTATAAGGATGATCAGTCCAAATAAAAGTCCCAAATAGTGCAAGCACTTGATATTGTGACACACATCATAATCTTGGTAACTTGACTATATGGGAGATTATATTAATAATATGATAATATAACATCGAAGAGGTACCCACCACCTAAACACCCATGATCGATATGTGGCATGTGCAAAAATACAAGATAAAATTTGATGGTCATAGGGACGTCACCTAATTTAGATTTAAAAAATAGTTCATGATCCAATCAACTACTAACGCATGGCATCCCACTCATCCAAGGTAATTTAAATCACATATTGCTTGAGTGCCTAACTGATGTATTAATTATTTTTCCTTAATAAATAAATCACCCATGGTTATTATCTATAGATGTATGGTTTGTGAACTAGTTTGAATGGTTGTATAAATTTGATTGAAAATATTAGAAAGACCACGGTCCTTTTAAATGTTTTGAAAATTTAGATAGATGTGATTTATTTGTAATAAGTTCAACTAATAATCTTTTTTAATTATTTTAAATAATTTGGAATTATTACAAATACATTAGATAGATGTGATTTATTTGTAGTAAGTCCAAATAATTCTTCACTAAGTCTAATTTATTTATGATAGTTTTCAACTACTAATTATTTATTATAATTTTAAATAATTTGGACTTGTTATAAATACATTAGATAGATGTGATTTATTTGTAATAAGTCTAACTTAATCTTGATACAATCCAATTTAATCTTGATATAGTCAAAAAAAAATTGATAGTTTTCAAAAATTTAGACTATCTATAAGTCTATATTATCTAAAATAGTCATTTTAATCTCTTTCTTTTTATTTACTTAGTAGATAAATATGTTTTTCTTATTGTTAGAGTAGTATGTATGTACTTATCACTTTATTCATCCAGGTTGCTTTTATTCTTAGTAATATCATATTATAGGGTGTTTATGCCTACATATATAATCATATTTTAGGTCCTTGTCTAGTCCACATTTTCATATACTATATATCCAACCAACCATTTGATATTTATATCTTGTTTAGTCTACTTTATTTATATCTTAGACGTATGTTACCATAGCATGTGTTTTTACTATATCCTTGTTATCTCTTTTACATGTCTTTATTTACACTATTGATATTATGTTTGGACATAGTTATACCCCATATCCCATATATTAGGCATATGATCTATAAGAATATACCCTTGATATCAAGTGTGGATTAGTGTCTACCAAATCCACATATAGTTACATGACTTGATTATGCCACCTAGATATTTTCTCATGTGTGTCAATTATAGTTTGGTCTTATACTTATATACTATTTTATAGATAAAAAGAGGATTGTTACATTGATCATATTAGTTTACACAAGTTTTGATTCACATTCACATTTAATTCTAGATCCCTCCAATGCTAGTATTTTATGAAGCAAAAACATCCTTATTATACCATCCTAATTTTTTATAGAATTCCCATCATGTTTCCTATACTATATTTCACTTAATTCAAACTTATGTTGGATTTCACTATCTTATAAAGTGTAGGTCTATGATTATCTTTGTTTTTGATCGCATACCATACCCCATTTTCAAGCTAAAAATAGGGACATTGTTTTTGCTCTAGATTTTAATCTTATATATTTTAGGAGTCATTATGGTTTCTAATTCAAATCAACCTTCTTGTGAATTGTCTAAATTATTAAGTTTCAAGTGATTGAATGGTTTAGTTTTATGTCTTTGTATTTCTTCAATTCAGTCCAAGCTTTTATTTAGAAACATATTAATTTTAATATATGAGTTTGCATGATTTCACTAAGTCCTATTATATCATGTGCTTGCATTTTCAAACATATTTAAAGGTTTAATTTTAAACCATTTAACCCAAAACTATTTGAATTTTTCATAATTCTAATTCTTTTCTTGTGTAATCTGATCCATTTCTACTTCAATTTCAATCTAAGAGGCTGAATGTTTATAAAGTTTCACTTTTTGACTTAGTCACATTTTGTAACAAGTGGAAAAAATATGATTTAAATTAAATAAAGTTTGGATTTTATTTGATTATTAATATATTTTTACTTCGTAAATTTTCCATGCCCTTTTGCTTGAATTTCAAAAGAAATTAGCCATTTGAATTTAAATAACTTAGCCATTGTATTTTATAGATTTGAATTCACTGACTAAGTTTATTAATATTATTCTTGTAGGTGTTTTGATTATTATAATAGATATGTGTCATCTTATCATAGAACATAGAGGTTTTATCTAGTTTTAAAAGGGCTTTTAGCACTTAGTCAATTTCATAAAAGCATCCTAGGGCCATGTGACACTTTTTTACTTCTTCAAAAGACTTATTCAATTTTCAAGAAATCACCCAGTGGAATCCACATGAGATGAGCTCTAAGAAAAAGGATTATTTATCTTAGTCTTGGAGAATTTATTCTTCCTCTTGAAAAATTTACATGCATCACAGTAACCCCAAATTGCTTGAAAGAGACTTTCTACACTTAGTCAATTCTACAAGATGACTCCCGACACCATGTGCCAATGTTTTGACAGTCCTAGGCTTATTTGAAAATACTTTCAATACTTAGTTAATTTTATTAAAAGTTTCCAAATGGGGAGAGGATGTCACCAAAGTTTTAGTCTATCAAGTTAGTGGGATGATGCTATTTGGCATAATCCCACTGCTCTATTATCTAGAGGATGTTCATACATATTTATTTTTGCTTGTATAACATACCCTATTTTTATTTTGAAATTAGGGACAATATTTTTTCTCTAGATTCTGATCTTATATCTTTTAGGAGCTCATTATGGTTGTTTATTTAAATAAAACTTCTTGAAAATTATCTAAATTATTAAGTCTTAAGTGACTAAATGGTTTAGTTTGATTTCTTTGTATATCTTCAATTAAGTCCAAGATTTCATTTAGACATGTATTATTTCAATATATGAGTTTGCATGATTTCACTAAGTCTTGGTTTATCATGTGTTTGTGTTTTTAAAAACATTTAAATGTGTCCTATACCATTTAGAATTAAACTAGTGTAAACTATCTGACTTTTTCAGAAGTTTATTATTTATTTTATTGAGTAATATAATCCATTTATTATTTAGTTTTTATCTAAGTGGTTTAATGTTTATAAATTTTCACTTTTGGAATTAGTTTCTTTTCATTAAAAATGGACAAAATTTGATTTTAATTTAATAAATTTTAGCTTTGATTTTATATTAAAAAGCTTTTTCCTTCATAATTTTTCTATGCCTTTTTAATCTCATTTCAAAGTAACTTATTCATTTGAATTTAAATAACTTAGTCATTGGATTTTAAAGAGTTGAATTCGCTAACTAGGTTTCTTTCTATTATGATTATAGGTGTTTTGATGCTTCCTAGAGCCATGTGTCATCTTCCCACAATACCAGGAGATTCTAGACAATTTAAAAATGGCTTTCAACACTTAGATAATTTCACAAAATCATCCTAGGGCCACATGGAAATTTTTAACTTCTTTGAAAGACTTAGTCAATTTTTAAGAAGTCACACTAGTAGAATCCATGTCACCCAAGTTCAGAGCAAGTAGATGTTTTATTATTCCACTTGGAACCTTTTCTTAACTCTCAAGAACCCCAAATTACTCGAAAGAGACTTTTTTAAATTAGTCAATTCTATAATATGACTCTTGATGCCACATGTTGATCTCCTAGTGGTCTTAGGCCTATTTGAAAACACTTTTGACACTTAATCAATTTTATTCAAAGTTTCTTGGTAGAGCGATGATGTCACCAAATCTCTAGGCTAACACATTAGTAAGATGATGATATATAGCATAATCCCATTATTATACTATCTCAAAGATGTTTGTATGTATGCAAAGCCTTTAAGCTAGTAGGTTAGTAGGATTATGCCATTTGGCATCATCTTTCTACCTTGCTAACCTATAAATTTTCATGTAAGATAGGAGTAACATCATAGCCCCAAGAAAGTGGGTGAGTGGGATGACACCACATGGCAACATCTCAAATCCAATGATCTTAGAGGCAATCACATTTGTGTCAATAAAGGCAAAAACCTGATGAGTCAAGAAAGTGACACATGGTGGTGGAGGTCATAAAGTTAATATCCCAAGAAAATGAAAAGAGGTTGAATGGAAATAATAAGGGCTGAAACAAGCAAATAAGAAGTGTTACATCATGATTCCTCACTAATAAAACTATTTGATTATCTCTAGATATTTATAATTAACACATTTGTGTGGTTATGTTTACCTAAGCTTTGAGATATATGCTATTATGGGATAGTAGGATATTGCTTAGGTTACATTTTTACATTGTGATGAGTTAGATGCATTATGTGTGTGTGTTTACATTATGAATATGTTTATTTATTATTTTATTTATATTTTATGTTGTATGTACATTATGATGTTATGATATAAATACTTAATTTTTTTTAGGTTGATGCAGGAAAAATCATCCCATAGAATGAGATGGACGGAGTGCATTATTGGAGATGGTGATGTAGATTGAGATGTCATAAGGTGAAATAGAAACCAATGAGAACCCTACACACACCATGTTAGCTATAAAATGCTATAATTTATAATAAAATTTTTAACATAATGTATTTACTTATGCCTACATTAGATAGTGGTTTTCTCATGATTTGCTAGCATAGTTAATGGTTATTTGGAAACTTGTTTTGCATGATTATCATGTGTGATCATTAAATGTTGGTAGAAACATGACTATCATAGTTAAATTAAATACATATTATTTATTTATGAATTTATCATTAATTTTTTTATGCATTAGGAGATGTTAATTAAAATTAGTGAATTTGTTGATCTTTATAATTAATGATAAAAGCAGTAAAAATTTAAAAATTTTGATTTGAGAGGAAAAAATGAAAAAAGAACAATGAAATAAAACAAAAAATAAATAAAATAGTAATGGTCTAAAATTAAGACAAAAAAAAAAATAAATTCTTAAAATAATGAGAAAAACAATAAGGAAAGGAAAAAATCTAAAAAAACCATTTGCCCTTTCATAGAGCATAAGAAAGAGGACATTCACAAAAAACTACACCTCTCTCATGTTAGAAAAGATTAAAAAGAGTAGTGAGGCATACCAGGAGGAGGAAATAATAAGGAATAAATTATTAGAGAATAATGTGGAGCATGGAAGAAAAAGAGATAGAGAGGAGATCTAATTTTAAGCGAAAGCTATTGAGGTAGGTGCCCATGTATAATTATTCAAATTTGGAAATTTCTAAGTATTTGAATTCTTGATAGAAAAAGTAAAGACTATATAATGATAATCTTATTTCCATATTGAGCTTATTTTTATTAAGACTAGTTACCATAGTGAACTCACATTTATGCCACTTTTAATATAATTTACCTTATTTCATGAAATTTAAAGACTTGATGATAACATAAAACAAACTATATAATCTAATATATATATATATAGTAACTATTAAGTATTTAATTATACATTAGAAAATATAAAAATAAATAGTCAACAACCTATTAAACTATAAAACTAGAATTTAAAAACAATGATATATGTGTATGGGGTGATTTACTAAACCATCTAGCTAGAGAGCATGGCGATCTATAATGGATAAACTTATACTAAGGAATATTAAATGATATGTCTATGATATATTTAGTGACTTGGATCATATTTATGCATAGCATCTTGAAGTAAATAATATTTACATAAAACCATAATATACTTACATCTGTAGCACCATTTTTGGGTATTCTTCAATATATAACACAAGGAAAATTTTAATGTTAATAGAATAACTAACAATAACAATGAATGTTATCCATCCCCTATTAACTTATAATTATAATATACAATTATCAAATTATTTCCCTAAACTCAAATCACTAAATATATATGAAAGATTTCAAATTTACTTGACAAGGAAATAGTGAATCCATACGTAGAATCTCAATAAATAATATACACTAGAATTTGGAATAATTTTGTTTATATAGTTTAAACTAGGTCTAAATGGTATTCCTAATGGATTTTTAATATATTTAAATGGCATGGGGGAATTGTATCATATGTCATATTCTTCACTGAAACATAATGCCTATATACACCATAGATTAAATCAGGGAAGAGATACACTAAAGGCATAAAATAATAATTTGGTATGACGTAAGGAAATTATGGAATATAAAATGAGTATTTATGAATATACATGGTTTTAAAATTATAGATGTAAATGTCAGATTTTATATGTTTAATCTATTATATTATCTAAAGATGACTAATTTTACTTGGATGTGGATGGTTTATATCTTATTATAAAAGCATATTTTTACCTTTGGGTAATTAGTCTATGTCACCTAGATGCTCATGATACAACCTCATATCTCCTTATAAAATATCCACAAGTCTTTGGATACATGCAATTATATCCATTTAATAATATCTAAGAATATTTATATTGTTTAGTATTGTGTGTAGAAAAAAAAATGAACTATGTAAAGCTAAGTGTTAATGGAAAGAACCAAATAAATCACTAAAAATTAACTATATGTTGGAAAAAATTGGTGGATCATTTTATGAGGTAATATGACTTGTAATATTGTATTTCTAATGTTGAAATAATTATCACTTACTAATTAGGTTATAGAATTAATTTCTACCCATTACACCAACATATATGTAGTTATAAGAATACCAATTGTTGGAAATATTGTCATTGATGTCAAAGGTCTAGAATTATTGGTGATAAAGGCCCCATTGCATTTAATGGTGTTTTTAATAGTAATATCTTGGCTAATGTGTGTTAATATTTATTTAATATTAATGAATATATTTTTGGTTGCATAAAGTCAAAAGAAGGGCCCATAGAGAAGTCAAAGAGTCATGGGGTAAAGACAAAAGAAGAATGGGATGCATTTTCCCATAAAGAGTCATCTTGAGGAATTCCAAGAGTCACCAAGTGAAGAAAAAAGAGGAAGGGTGAAATTTCTCATGAAGGGACACTTTGAGGAATACAAAAAGTCACCAAGATAAAGACAAAAGAGGAAAGGATGCTTTTGCTTATGAAATGTCACCATATGACTTTTCAAATGCAAGGATATGAAGGGTCATGCAAGTTTGGCACCATTTTCCATGAGGATTGAAGGGTCACAAAGGGGGGAGGCCAAAGGTCATTTGGAAAGATATAAATAAAGGCTTGAGAAGCCATTTGTAATATGGGAGATAGAGTATGATTTGTAATTGTTATATCTAGCTTAGAAGAGTAGAGGAGAGAGAGGAAAGAGATATTGTAATGAAATATCATTTGTTGAGATAAAAACATTGAGAGATAGTTGTGTGTTATACACAAAAGGGGTTGGTGCTCTTGTGGGTTGGTGCTCATGAATAGTTGTTGTATTGGTGCTCAATAAAGGGGTTGGTGCTCTTGTGGGTTGGTACTCATGAATAGTTGCTATGTTGGTACTCAACAAATGGGTTGGTGATCCTATGGGTTGGTGCTCATGAATATTTTCTATGTTGGTGCTTAGCAAAGGGGTTGGTGCTCTTATGGCTTGGTGCTCATGAATAGCTGCTATGTTGGTGACTAGCAAAGTGGTTGGTGCTCCTCTATGTTGGTGCTCATGAATAGTTGCTATGTTGGTGCTTAACAAAAGGGTTGGTGCTCCTGTGGGTTGGTGATCATGAATAGTTGTGTTGGTACTCAGCAAAGGGGTTAGTTATCTTGTGGGTTGGTGCTCATGAATAGTTTCTATGTTGGTGCTTAGCAAAGTGGTTGGTGCTCCTGTGGGTTGGTGCTCATAAATAGTTGTTGTGTTGGTGGTAAAAAAAGGGGTTGGTGCTCTTATGGGTTAGTGTTCATGAATATTTGTTGTGTTGGTGCTCAATAAAGGGTTTGGTGCTCCTATGAGTTGGCACTCATGAATAGTTGCTATGTTGGTGCTCAACAAAGGGGTTGGTGCTCCTACAAGTTGGTTATTTTGAATATTGTAGTTTGATTTGGTGTTCATTCATATACTTGAGATTATTCTCCATGTTTTTTCCCACATTGGGTTTCCATGTTAAATCTAGTTTCTCTCTCTATCTTATGTGGTGTTTTATATTTTAGTTTTATTACATATCTTGAATGTATGGTTGAGTGGAATTTGATTAAGATAAAGTTTATAAGATTTATGATATACAGATTCAACCCTCCCTCTCAGTATATCCTGTGCTTAACACCAATATCATAACATGGCTTTGGTGAAGCATGGGAAACATATTTAGATCAAAATTAGTCCATTATATTATGTTTTTATTCATGATATACATGTGGTTACTTATCATATTTAGTTAATGAAACCAAAAAATTTGAGTTGATATAACACTATAATAAGTCACATATTTATGAATAATGGTATGCTAAATGTGAATATGGGTATACATGTGTCTATTAACATATACATGTATGTAGGGGTGTGTTCTTATAACTATACTTCCATTGGTGGTTTAAAAGTATAATATGTATAATAGAACCTTATGAATGCATGTATACAACCCCCTAAGAATATAAAAATGCTAAAATAGAGTATTCTATGTTTTGTATGAATTGAGACTTGCTTTGTTATATCTATTTTCTTGAATAAAAAGTTTATTGTTCCATGTATTTATGAAAACTTTATTATTATTGATTATGGAAATTAGTAATTATGTTTTAGAACACTAAACTATGATAATATGGGTTATCATAGGGTGTAGTGTGTTCAGAAACTAATTGTGGTAATTAGAATTTGTAGTTAAATGTGTATTTTACCCTAGTGTTATAAACTATAGTAACTATTTATAGTATAAGATAGAAAATAATGTGAGATTAATTCATAAGTTTGATGGAATAAATGTATGCTTTTTTATTTTTCCTATGCTTAGCATGTTATAAATTATGATTGATAATAAGATATAAATTATATGAATCTATTGGTTATATTATGTTAACCAATGTCACATTGATGATACTAAGTAAGGAGTGAGATGGATTTCACTATATTACTAGTTTCATAATGCCAGATGAAGGCAATTTAATCAAGTGGTGTGTGTATGAATTTTAATTAAACTATAAATCACTATTATTTGTTATTATTGAAAAATTTGGCCAAAGTAATGTTTAGTGAGACATTGTCATTCCATGAGTATGATTTACATTTTTCTATAATATCTTACAATAGAATGGGGTTTTTATGATAAATCACATGTTTAGTTTTAAAAATCATACAAGATGGGTACTATCTTGTCTATCTATATTCTCGCACCATCACTACCAACTCATCTATGAAGGGAGGACCATTCCCTGATGGGATTAGTGTGGGGGATCTTTAATCCATGGTTGGTATGAAAATCACTTAGATTATGTTCTCCCTCCCCACAATATTACTTATTTGGAGATGACACTTGATATTTCCACATATACTAGAGTTTGGGAAACTATGCTTTAGGGAGCCATGTATCTTATATATGTACATTATATTAAATTGTACTTATTATTAAAACATTGTCATGAAGAGATGTAATTACTTATTTATTATACATTAACAATAGTGGCTATAAGCATGTATCAATCATGGTTAATTTATTTTAATTACTTTCTATATTGGAATAATTATTTGTTTCTTATGATGATAGTGATCAGTGATGTATGATGTGGAATACTTCATTTACAATTATCTCATTTAGAGTATTTTATATGATCACTAGTTATATTCTCATGGTGTAATCTATTTATAATATATATGTTTAAATTTTTTAAAAATCACATACTAATAGGTAGATCCCAGTGGGGATGTTATATGTGGCATCAGAGCTACATTCAACATCTAAGACCTAATGAGTCCATTAATATTTTCATATCCTTATATTGATATAAAGAAGGATGGTAACAACTAGAGTTTCTAGAGAGGGTCTGTCAAATGCCAGTGATAGTATCCATCCATTTGATCTTGGCTAATTTGCCCCTAACTAAATAGCAAAGATGGATCAGATTCTCATAACCATGAATGAGACCAAGGATTGGATTATAACTCTATAGTAAGTGGTTCATGGCCATGAAGAGGAAGAATAACATGATGTACCTAAAGTGTAGCCTTTTGAGTAGTAAAATCTTTAGGATGTTAGAGCCTAGGTGGCTATGGATTTGGCTAGATACATGAAGAAGGTGAACCCACCTAAGTTCAATGGAACTATTTTGGGTGATGGATCTTAGGCATGGTTGACCAAAATGGAGAAGTATTTCAAAATTTCAAAATACTCTAAGTTCATTAAGGTAGTTTGGAGAGCATACTAGTTGGTTGGTGAGGAATTTATGTGGTGGTACAACAAGATATTGGAAATGAATCTTAACTCAACCTCCACTACTTTTTATTAGTTTGTGACTTTATTCAGTGACAATGACTCATAAAACTTCATTTTAATCATAATCTCATAGATTTTCACAATCTAAAGTAGAGGGACTTATCAGTGAATGAGTATTAGGAACTGTACACCAAAATTTTGAATTATGTACCTTAATATTAAGGAGATGAGAGGTTCAGTATCATAAATTTTATCATGATATTGAGACTCTAAATTGATATAGAGGTGGATGTTCATGGACCTTCCACCATGGACTAGGTCTTTGAGAAGGTGATCAAATAGGAATAGAAGTTGAAGCTTTGTTTACAGGCTAAAGATAAGTTCAAGAAAAAGTTTGAAAATTATAAGTCAACCTTCAAGAAGAAGAACTAGAAATAGAGGAGTAGATACTCTAGAAAGTAGTTCAAGATCCAAAATGACAAGTTTAACAATAGTTTAGGCAACAATAAATAGGGTAATATATCTAAAGGTGGTTTCAAGGGAAACCAAAAGATTGATAAGAAATGACCACTTGGAAGTTGTTTCATTTATAGATATGATAGTTATAATCATTATTCCCCTCATGAAAATCAAAAGGGAAAAGGTCCTAATCCTTAGTAAGGTAGTTTGAAACACCAAAATCATGCAGTAGTGGACAATTGACAAGTCAAATTTTAGGTATTACCCATAGAGCTATCAGGTATTTTATTTGACCATATAGTTTCCATTCTGATAGATCATAAAATAATTAGAGCCAAATAATGTTTTATAGATCATAAAATAATTAGTATGTTAACTAGAAGAGATGGAGTAATGGAAAATATATGGTTAGTATAGTATGGGAGTAACTCAAAAGTTATGGTCGAGAAGTATTTAGCTAAAGTAGAGATTAGGTTACCCAAATTCAATATATATATATATATATATATATATATATATATATATATATATATATATATATTTGTGTGTGTGTGTGGCACCACTAGGTTCATATGATGTGATCTTAGTAATCAAATGTATTGAAAAACATAAATCCAAAGTTGATTGCTGCCTAAAGAAGGTTGAGTGTGTGAATGATTTTGAAAATCAAACATAAATTCATGGAGGGAAAAGATATTTAAAGATGAGGCAAATTTTAGCTATGTAACTCAAGAGATCCCAATAAAATTATTCCAAACATTTATCATCAAGATAAATGAAATGGAGGAACCTAGGGAACCATCACTCAAAGATTACCCATTTCTTAAAGATTTTCATGATGTATTTCAAGAATAGTTTTCAATATTTCCTCCTAAATGTGAGTTTAATTTTTCTATTAACATCATATTTAGTTTAGAACCATAGTATAAGGCACCATATAGGATGACAACCACTGAGTTGGTTGAATTAAAGGCTCAACTCTAAGAATTGTTGGAAAAAGGGTTGATCAAGCCAAACACACCATTATGGGGTGCACCAGTTATTTTTATCAAGAATAAGGATGGTACCCTTTGACTTTGCATTGATTATAGAATGTTGAACAAGGCAAATATCAAAAAAAGGTATCTTCTACCTAGTATAGATGATATTTTTGTTCAAATGTGAGGATAAATATTATTTTATAAGATTTATCTTAGAGTGATATACCATAAACTGAGGATACAAGATGAGTATATTCTAAAGAAAGCATTTAGAACTCATTAAAAGCACTATGAGTTCATAGTTTTACCATTTGGGATGACTAATGCTCTAGTAGCATTCATGAATCTCATGAATAATGTGTTCAAATATTATCTAGACCACTTTGTTTTTGTCTTTCTTGATGACATTCTTATGTACTCTAAGAATGAATATGATCACCTTTGGCATCTAGAACTAGTTCTACAATGGTTTTGGAAGCAAACATTGTATGGAAAGTTATCTAAGTGTGCATTTTTTGAGGAAAAAGTCCAATATTTGGGACATATTATCCCTAAAGATGGTATCTTAGTAGATCTAGTAAATATTAGAGCCATTATGGAATGGCCAACACGGAATAATGTGCATAAGGTAAGAATTTTCATGTGATTATCAAGCTATTATAGGAAGTTCATTCTAAATTTTTCCAAGATAGCTAATCTAATCAATTCTTTGAAATATAAGAACCATAAATTTGTCTAGATAGATAAGTGTAAAGTAGCTTTATAGGAATTTTAAAAAAGGCTTACTTCCACACCAGTGTTAAGAGTTACTAACCCCAATGGTCAATTTTTAGTGATCATGGATGCATCAGGGGATGGGCTAGGAGGAGTCCTTATGCATGATGGTGTAGTGGTAGTGTATAAGTCATGGAATCTAAAGCCTCTTGAGGTGAAATATGCCCCTCATGTCCTAAAACTTGTAGTAATTTCACATGCTTTGCAAGTGTGGTGGCATCACTTATTGGGAAAACCTTTTGAGCTCAAGATGGATAACTTGGGAATAAAGTATACCTTTACCAAATAGAATTTAAATGCTCATTAGATATACTAGCTTTAGTTCTTATTTGATTATCATTTTGACATTAGTTATATCAAAGGAAAGGAAAATAGAGTAGTTGATGCCTTTAATTATAGAAGGTACATATAATCTATAACTACTATCAAGATTACTTTTAGGGATCAAGTGACTGAATTATTTATAGGAGATGACTTTAATGATTAGGTTAGAAAATCATTATCTGAGAATATTTAGAATCCTTGATATAAAGGATTCAAATTGGAGAGTGATGGTATTTTGCATTAGAATGGAAGGATGTATGTGCTAGATCAATAAAATATATAGATCATAGTGCTAAAATAATTGCACAATTCCCAATATTTAGGACATTCAAGAGTAACCAAGCTCATGGTAAAACTTGGACCGCTATATTTTTAGAAGGGAATAAATAAATATTTAGTGGATTATGTGTCACATTATATGGAATCTCAGTGAGTGAAAGAGGAGCATGTGCATCTAATTTCATTTTTATATTTACATGATAAACTAAAATGTAAGTGGCAGGTGATTAATATAGATTTTGTCCAAGATTTACCACTGTCACAGAACAAGCATGATATGATCTTGGTAGTTATTTACAAACTAATCAAGGTGGCTCATTTTATACTAGGTAATTTGATAGATGATGCACTTACCTTTATAAATAGGTTTGTAAAGGAAGAGTATAGGTTGTATTGATTTATATAGAAGATCATTTTAGATCATGATATAAATATGACTTATAGATTTTGGGTAACTTTGAACTCAACTTTGGGTATGCAACTAAATTTTAGTATAACATAGCATCTAGAGACTAACAGATAGACTGAGAGAGTAATTTGGTGTTGGAGTATTTTCTTCAAATGTATTACATTGATTGATAATATAAGTGGGAATATTATCTTCCATTGGTTCAGTTTTCACATAACTCATACCAATTAGCTTTGAATATTGTACCTTTTGAGGAACTATACATAAAAAGGTATAGGATACCAATTAGTTGGGATAGGTTAGAGGATAGGGTAGTCTTTGGACCTAAGATGATTTTATAAATAGAAGAGTAATTTATATTAATTAGGAAGAGATTGGCTGAGGCTAATGATAGGTAGAAGACTTATGCTGATCTGAAGAAGACAAATAGACACTTTATAGTAGGTGATAAAGTGTTTTTATGGGTTAAGCCATAAAAGAGTTGATTAAATTTGGGAAGTCAGTAAAACTATCACTAAGATATGTGGGACCCTTAAAGGTGTTAGAAGTGGTCAATATTTTAGTGTATAGGCTTGAATTTACACCATACCTAGCTCTATTACATAATTTATTCCATGTTTCTTATATTAAAAATTATATTTATTATCATATGCATGTATTGGATTGGAATTCTTTATAGGTTCTGGATCCCAAGGTGGTCAAAGAATAACCAATCAAGTTAATTTACACTCATAAAATTCATTTGTGTAATAGAGAGATGTCATAGTGCAAGGTCTAATGGGATCAATACTCAAAGGATAGTGCTACTTGGAAGGAATATGATTAGTTCTACAAGAGATATCCATATTTATTTTCTTGATTAGATATTATTATACTATGTTATTTTTCTGTTGAAAAATATTTTAAATTCAAAATTTATGTTTGAATAAGAATCATCTAGGATGATACTAGATTTAGGGGGGAGGATGTTACATCTTAATTCCTCACTAAGAAAACTATTTGATTATCCATGAATATTTATAGTTGACACATTTTATGCAGTTATTTTTAACTAATCTTTGAGATATTTGTTTTAATGGGATAGTAGGATATTACTTAGATTACATGTTTAAATTACTATGATTTAGTTGTAGTGTGTGCATTTACATTACAAACATGTTTTAGATTAAGGTAAAAGCAGGTTTTGAAGGGGCCCTGAAACCCTTTACAAAATTTTAAAAAAAAGAATAAAACAATAAAAACTGCCAGGTCAGGCTAACCCACTGAACATCAGTAATAAAACCAAGATTTACATGGCCCTGAAACCATCAATATAATCCAGACAAAGCTCCCCAAGTTTTACAAGGACTTGAAACCTAAACAAAAAAACCAAGCTCAATAATCTGAAATAGGCATCTAGGTCATACAAGAACCTAAAACCTTAAAAAAAACATGCAATAACAGATCTACACATTTTAGAACCGCGTTAACATGAGGAAGGGTTTTTTGGAGCCGCATAAACATCCACCTTCAGACCCCATCCCCAACCAAACAAACCCCAGAACTAGCACCACCAATGCCCTAAACATCCATCCGATCATCAACCCATTCATCCCCTCTACAAAACACAGAGGCAACACTGCCTTGGCAATCAAAATTTCATCATGAGACGTCATGAAGCACTTCAACATAAGCTACGACCCCATAGATGGAAGGCAATGGTGAAAAACCAGATTTGGCAACCACCCCCAACAAACTCATCTTCAATCTAGCCCCTGAGGTTACCGCATATATAGAGCCCCTCTGGATCCACTAAAAAACACATCAACTACCGCCACGGGGAACTATTCAAGGACCACCCTGCGGCCAAACCCTCTCCAAGCACACTGAATGAGTAACCCAACAGCCAACTCCACACCACGTGCTGGATTGATAGTCAAAGCGAGAAAAAAAAAACTTTCCCCAACCACGCATAAAAATGAGCCCGTAGCCACCCCACACTCAGCAACCCCAAGTCTCAGGACCTGGTCTCAAAAAGCAAGGCCACGAGGGTTTCAACACGGCCAAATCCATGACCGCTCTCCCTCTTCCCCTGCAACAGTCCATTCACAAAAATAAAGTTCCACGCAATAAAATATCTTGCTTTAAAAAAATTGCATTCAGAAACAAGGGATTGGGGGACCGCACAGACACCAGCAGAGGAGTAGGGTTTCAGTACGGTCGCGGACGCGACCGTGCTCCCTCGTCCCGCTCCCTTAACCTAGTTGCATTACATTACAAACATGTTGATTTGTTATTTTAGTTATATTTTATGACATATGTATATCATTATTTTATGATATAATTACCTTCTTTTTGTGAAGTTTATGTAAGAGAACTCATCCCTAATATCATGATGGAGGGAGAGCATCATCAAAGAGGGTGATGTAGATCAAGATGTTAGATGATGATAGAGATACTTGATATAACTCTACACACACCATGTTATCTAGCACATGTTAGAATGCACAATAAAATAGTTAGCACAATATGTTTATTTATGCATACATTATATAGTGGTTTACTCATGATTTGCTAGCATAATTAAATGGTTATTCAAAAACTCGTTCGGCATGATTAGAATGTGTGATCATTAAATGTTGGTAGAAACATGATTTACATAGTTAAATTAAATATGGATCATTTATTTATTAAATTATCATTAAATTTTCAAGGCATTAGGAGATTCTAATTAAAATTAGTGAATTTATTGATCTTTATAATTAATGATAAAATGAATAGAAATTTAGAAATTGCCATTTGAGATGAAAAAATGGAAAAAGAAGAAGGAAATCAAAAAAATAAAAATGAAATGGTATAAAACTAATTAAAAAAATATATAAATTCTTCAAATAATGATAAAAACAATAAGGAAAGGAAAAAATATGAAAAATCCATTCACCCTTTTCATAGAGCATAAGAAAGAAAATATTCAAAAAAAAAGAAAAAGAAAAAATCTAGGTCTTTCTCATGTTAGAAAAGATTAAAAAGAGTAGTGAGGCATAGAAAGAGGAGGAAGGAAAGAGGGAAAATTTCTTATAGAATAACATAGAACATGGAATAAAAAGAGACAGAGAGGAGATCCGATTTCAAGTGGAAGTTTTTGAGGTAGGCACCCATGTTTAATTGTTAAAATCTAGAAATTTTTGAGTAGTTCAATTATTGATAAAAAGTAAATACTATATAATGTTGATCTTCTTTCCATTTTGATCTTATTTTTATTAAGATCGGTTACCATAGTTAAATCACACTTATGTCACTTTTAATAGAATCTGCTTCATTTCATGAAATTGTAGGACTTGATGATAACATGTAGCAAACTATCTAATCTAAAAATAGCGATTAATATATACACATGTATAACAACTATTTAGTATTTAATTATATATTAAAACATAGAAGAAAAAATAGTTAGTGGCTTGTTAAATTATATATATATATATATATATATATATATATATATATATATATATATATATATAATTTAAAAATAGTGATATATATATATATATATATATATATATATATAATGTGTGTGTGTGTGTGGGTGGGGGGGGGGGGGGGGGGGGGGTGATTTGCTAAACTATCCAGGTAGAGAGCATGGTGATCTATAGTGGTCAAATTTTGACCTAAGAATATTCAATAATGTATATATGATATATGTAGAAACTTGGATCCTCTTTCTGTATAGCATCTCAAAGTAAATGATCTTTAGATAAAACTAGAATATACTTATAGCTATAATGCCATTTTTGGGTATTCCTCAATGTATAACACAATGAGATTTTTAATTATAAGAGAATAACTAAGAACAAAAATGCATATTATCCATCCTCGTATTAACTTAGAAGTATAATCTATACGTATATAATTATTTTTCTAAAATCCAATCACTAAATATATATGCAAGACTTCAAATTTACTTGATAGGGAAATAGTGACTCTATAAGTAGAATCTCAATAATGAATATATATTGGAATTTGGGGTGATTATGATTATATACTCTAAATTAGGTGTAAGTGGCATTCCTAATGGATTTTTAATTTATTTAAATGTCTTAGAGAAATCATATCATATGGTATATTCTTAGTTGAAACACAATGCATATATACACCATAAAATAAATTAGGGAAGCAATACACTAAAATCATAGAATAATATTTTGGTATGAGATATATAAATTATGTCATATACAATGAGTTTGTATGAATATACATGATTTATGACTTATATATGTAAATTTTATATTTTATATATTTAATATATTATATTATTTGAGTATGACTAATTTTGCTTAGATGTGGGTGGTTTATATTTTATTATAAAATCTTATTTTCACCTTTGGGTAATTAGCATATGTCCCTTAGATGCTCATGAGACAACCTCATATCTTCTTACAAAATATCAATAGGTATTTGGATACATTAAATTATAGCATGTTAATAATATCTAATAATATTTATATTGTTTAATATTGTGCATAAAAAAATTAACTACATAAAGTTAAGTGTTTATAGAAAGAACCATAGAAATCACCAAAAAACATCTATATGTTGGTCAAACTTGGTGGATCTCCCTAGGTAGGCATATAACATGTAATATTTAATTACCAATGTTGATATAATTATCACTTATTAATAAGGTTATTGAAATAGTTTATATCCATTACACTAACATATACGTAGCTATAAGCATACCAATATCATAACATGGCTTTGGTAAAGCATGGGAAACATATCTAGATCAAATGCAGTATTTCATTATCGTGTGTTAGGATTTATGATATGCATGAGGTTACTTATCATATTTAGTAAATTAAACAAAACTTGTTGAGAAGATATAACACTATAATAAGTCACATATTTATGAATAATGGTATGCTAAATGTCAATATGAGTATACATGTGTTTATTAAAATATACATGTATGTAGGGGTGTGTTCTTCTAACTATACTTCCATTGGTGGTTTAAAATTATATTATATATAATATAAAAATTTTAATGCATGTATACAACCCCTTAAGAATATAACAAATTATAAAATGGAGTATTCTATGTTTCATGTGAACTGAGACTTGCTTTGTTATATCTAGTTGATTGAATAAAAGCTTATGTTCCCATGTGTTTATCACTACATTATTATAATTGATTATGGAAATTATTAATTATGTTATAGATCACTATACTATGATAATATTGGTTATCATAGGATGTAGTTTGTTTGGAAACTAATTGTGGTAATTAGAATATGTAATTAAATGTGTATTTTACCCTGGCGATATAAACTGTAGTCAATATTTATAGTATGGGATAGAAAATAATGTGAGATTCATTCATATATTTGATAGAATAAATGTATACTTTTTTATTATTCCTATGATTAGTATGATATAAATTATGATTTATAATAGGATATAAATTTTATGAATATTTTTATTATATTATGTTGACCAATATCACATTGTTGGTACTAAGGAGAGACAGATTCTATTAGCTTACTAGCATCACAATGCCAGATGAAGGCAATCCAATCAAGTGTTGTATATGAATTTTGACTAATTTACAGATCCATATTATTTATTATTATTGAAAACTTTGGATAAATTAATGCTTACATTTTTAGCTTTATTTACATATTTTTATGATATCTTGAAATAAAATAGGTTTTCTATGATACACTACATATTTAGTTTTAAAAATCATACAACACACAAGTACTAGCTTGTCTCTCTGGATTCCCATACCATCACTATCTACTCATACATGAAAGAAGGGCCATTCCCTAATGATATTAATTAAAGGGATCATTGGTTTGTGGTTTGTGTTGAAGTGCTCATATGATTCTCTTCCTACCCACAATAATATTTACTTGGATATGATACTTGAGATTACCACAAATACTAGAGTTTAAGAAATTATGATCCAAGGAGCCATGTATCTTATATATGTAAATTGTATTAAATTTTACTTATTATTGAAACATTATCATGAAGATATGTAATTACTTATTTATTGTACATTGATAGCAGTGTTTATAGGCGTGTATCAATCATGGTTGGTTTATTGTAATTACTTTCTATATTTGTATTATGACATGTTTATTATGATGATAGTGATTAGAGATATATGATGTGGAATACTTAATTTATAGTTATCACATTTATATTATTTTATATGATCACTGGTTAGATTATCAGAGTCTAATCTATTTATAGTATATATGTTTAAATTTAAAAAAATCATGTATTTCTATGTAAATCCTAGTGGGGATGTTACAAGAAGGAAGTTCAAGAGCACCAATGGACTTCCAAATATCAATTAGGTCCCACATAAGTAGAACCTATTGTGATACAAGGGGGAAGTAAGAGAGGCTAAGAATAAACCATGTGAAAGAGACCCTGTTAAAACTAAAAACACATTGGCTATGTAGCCAATGAAGCATAATAATAAGATTGATGGCCCATTTTCCTACTGAAATTATCAAAATATAGGATTCAAGTACACATTCATATTTATTTTTATAATTAATAATAAAATGGTCCCAAATGTTAGAATGGTGGAAGAAGCAATAAAAACCATAAGTGGAATGGAATTAAGGAGCATCCCATGTACCTTGGGATTAATCATAGAGAGTAAAAGACAAACTTAGCCTTGAAAAGGTGTGGCAGATGGTTATGAAAATTTAAATCATGCCATTAGTCTTTCAGACATCTCAAGATGCCTACTTGACCACTCTCCATAAACCATGTAGAATCTTTGTAATAACCTCATTAGTGGGAAAATTTGATTGAGTTTGAAATCCTTGAGCTTGTATGCCTATATAAGATCAGTGACTGAGTTGCAATAAGGGCTGGTCTTTTTCAAGATAAGAAAATTATGCTTAGGCAATTCTTTTTATGATTAAAAGAGACTATGTCTAGTTTGCTCCTTTTAGAATAGATATTAGAGTAAAAGACTAGTCATTTTTCCATTTCATGTATTTCCCTACTTTCTAGAATAGTTTTTTGATTCGAGACTATTTGAAAGATGAGTCTATAATTCATCGATCATTTGATTAATTCTAATTGATATTTCACAAAAATATATTTATGTGAGATATTTTATAGTTGATAGATTATGTCTATGCTTATATATGGTGATTTTATTTTCTTCACTAGCTCTGCCACTTTGTTCCATAGACTCTTGTACCATCCTTATTTGGATTTTTGCTAGGTATGACTCAACTAAGGACCAGCCTATGAAATGATTTGTCTACTCACTAGAATTAGGTTGGATGCCATTATAAAATGTTCTCTCATTCTCTTTTCTCCATGACCTTCTCTCTTTTTAATTTTTTATTAGAGTGTTAGATTAGTTTTAACTAGTTTCTAAGTTTTAACATGAACTTAATGTTTATCTTGAATACATGATCTTTATTTATTGATATTATTTCACTATAGTATTTAGGAATGAAATAAATTTGTCTAAATTAGTTTTATTTATATACCATATTTTTATGTTGATTATCATAGGTAAAGGTTCTATTAACTATATAAATATATATGATAATTGAAATATCCCTAAGGTTCATTTGTGGTTGTGGTTGCAACATCCAACTAAGATTATCTAGTTGTAAGGACTTGGTAATAAGATACCTTGGGATGATCTATCACTATCGTAGAGGAAGATCTCCTTTCAAGAGAGGTTGGGGGAAACTTAAACCTAGGAAGTTGTTGGCTAAGTGTCAAAACCACCATCAACAATCTTAGTGTTTTTTGTTTCTAGGATCTCCTCTTTAATGACTATGTGTAATTTCTTGTGTTAGTAATATTAAGCACCATTTTTGATGGTCTACATATATATAGAAGAGTTGAATGGGAAAAAATCAAAAGTTAAAATATTATAGAAAACAATGGAAAATTCAAAAGGCAAAATAACAATATCAAGAATCAAATCACACTAAAAGGCGTAATCATATCACTCACACATCTTGATCCTATTTAAATTTAAAACCTAGATTTAACATCATAGTAGAGTTGAAGGTCCATTGGGGTGTGGTGGGATAATATACTAGGGTAGGATCATACATATATATCATTAGTTTCACATTAATATTTAGATAATTACCTAATCCTAATAGTAAATAATGGCTCCTTTAGGGTCCTAAGGAATGAATAATATGTCATGGGAAGGTAGGAAACTTGAATTTATTGCATATAATCTTCATGGGATGATATCTGTACTTCAGTTTGTATCCTAATGTTATGCTTTCTAGGTGGAGTTTTCTATGTCCACTTGATTAGAGTGGCTTATCTCCACTAAGTATTTTCACATCACCCTATTTTTGGTATGTCATCTCCTTATTTCAATATTATCATTACCAATATCCCCTTGACATTTTTTTTAGTTAACCACATCCTTATTCTTTACTTCTCCTTTTATATATACATTATTCATACTTGACTCATGGCTAATCTATTTTGAATTAAATGAGATCAAATTAATGGAACTAAACTATTGAAATTGAAATGGATAAATATACAAATATAAAAATAAATATAGTATAGTGTATAATTTTTTAAATTTTGAAATATGCTAAAAATAGTAAATAATGCCTCCAAATATGAAAACCTCTATAAATAGATCTTATGTTGATTATGTAAGTTGATTGTGATTGAAAAATTAATTAAAAGGACTTGTGTACTATATCATGACTGAATTCAAAAATTAGCTATGTATCAGGGCAAGTCTATAGGAGGAGGATAGGGCCACACTACAACCTTGTATACTAATTGTGACTACATCCTAGTTGAATCTGCACTTGATTTTTAAATTTGGGTTTATGTGACTATCTATAAGGGTATGTTGATTAATTTTGTGTCTTAATATACCATGAAAAAGACTTATAAAACAAAAACCCTTTTTCCTATAAAAAAATAAGGAGATCAAATGCAAATGGGTAACAAGTAAGATGAATAGTTGATCTATGCTTAGAAAAACCCACATAATCTATGTTCTACCTACATAGACAAAATGAGTCTTAGATTGATGTACATCTCCCTCCTAGGGTGATTGTGTGAACCAAGATTATTCAAATATATTATTATAACTATAATATTGATTGAAATACTTGATAATGAATTCCCTTAACATGTAACAAAATATATTAAAAATTGGTCTATGACTACTAGAATGCCGAAATTTTAAAATTGGAAGAAATAGTGCTCTTTTACTCAGTTTGGAGTAGAATTTCAAAATGAGTATTATAATGATCAAGATGTTTATTTATTGGATTTTATGTGCTTAAATAGGGTAATATTTGTAATATTTTCACTAAATGAATTTAAAAAAGTGCGAGGGAAACATTTTGAAATTTATCTATTTAAAAAAGTAATAATTAGAGCATGGGGGATAAGGACATGATAGTGGACAAGGTCGTAGTGTGACCATGTCCTATCTAGCATGAACCTATCCCAAAATAATAAAAACTACTATAAAATGTCTAACATGAATCTATGGGTTGAATATGCATGAATGAGGCTGAAATAGGGATATTTGTATGATATCTCATGTGTTTTCAATATAATGGTGTCTCTTTTATAGATTTTAATTTATAAAAATGGTAAATAAACTAAGTTAAGGATGTTAATATTAAATATTATCAAGTATTTAATGATTAATTTTATGTGTTTATATTTTCCTCCATGATATTCTAGTGATGCAAAAAAGTTAAATTAATAGAGTAAAGTAGATGCAAACCAAAGTGTGCTTACACATTTTTTCTTCGGATGTGAATATTGATAATACAACATGAATTAATGTGAAAACCTAAAACAATGCCACTAAAATTAGTTACTATCCATATTTGAAAATTGAAAATCTATAATTTGAAATTTGGAAAGAGAGAAAGGAAAGTATACACTTGAAAAAGTAAGCAATATAATTTACCTATAACTTAAAAATGGATTAGTTCTTACCCCCTTGTTGATGTATTTATATAAATTTTGATTCACCTATGTCAAATTTAAGGTGATAAAGTCTCAATTTGAAAACATTTGAATGCTCTTGAGTTGGAAATATTGTATTCTCCATCTCTCATTTTATTGCATAGATTACTCTATAAAATAGTTGAAGGGGTGTAACCATAAAATATCACACAACAATTGAAATTGAGTGTCACTTTACTCTAACACATCCCAATTGAAACATTATTATGAATCATACCACTACATATGGCTATAGATTCTATTTAAAAATTTAAAAAATTTAAAAATTTTGACTTCGATAATTTTGAAATTTCCATATAGTAACTCAAACATTAATTAGTATCATGCCCTCTATATTTTATTGAATCAATATTGAATTCCATCTAAAATTTGAAACTATTGAAACCTATAAATATTTTCAAACTTGTAGCTTGTAATTGTAGGAATGAGTACACATGCATGTCACATGCCCCCATAATCTAAAAATTATAAATCTTGTTGTAATCATGAAAATTTTATAGTTCTATAAATATGAATTTTTCTCATGAATAATTGAATTTTCTATACAAGCCCATTATGATACCTCCCTTTTAAGATAAGATATGTAGCTTGAAATTTACTTATCTCAAAATAAATCATATGTTAAAGATAGAATCATGTAGTAATATTTGAATCTTTCAATGTATTGCATAATAGTATTTATAGCATTAAACTTGTACATGAAACATGTGTTATATTTTTATAGCATTGAAGTTCATAATCATGATGTGCATGATATACATCATGGAAACAATAGTAAGAATAAAAATATATATAATTAATGTTTGATATAAAATATTACACCATAGTAATAATAAATGATCATATAAGTAATGTCATATGATGTCACACAATTTGCATATAATGTCACACATAAGGCCTAAAGGCCACATAAAAGGGACATGTAAATGTCACATAACACACAAATACAAGGGGAAAATGAAAATGGCATGATTATGCTGTATGATAAATAATTTCTCACATAAAAGGTCATCAATTACACATAATAATAAATTTATAAATTATCATGTTGTAAAGAAAGAAATACAACATAAAGCAAGTAAAACTATTGTATATCCACCATAGAGATCCATGTCATTGTTATAAAATAGGATTTTCATGTAACACATGTATAGTATGAGTGATTATCAAAACATTTTTATGTTATATATCTCAACATGTTAGAAATTTTGTGGATAAATACAACTTTTTAAAATGCTTATGAATAATTAAGAGAAGCCCCCAAATTATCAAGGTTTGGTGATAACTTAAGCCTTACATCAAAGTGTGTCATGTATCACACTTAAATCCCTTCAGAGAAGAAATTTGCATTCAAAAAATATAATATGGTATCTATCCAATATATAATAAATAACATATGGAAATAAGTAAGCTATCAATAGTTGAAAATCTTTTTTAGGTCCTCCTTTTGAATTTTTGAAAAGATTTTGATTTTGATTTTTTTGACATTTATGAATGTTTTAGGGTATTTTTTGAAATATTTTAAAATTAAATATATGAACATGATGCTAATAATAAAGGTTTTACAAATATAATAAGTTATATTTATTATAATAATCCTAAAAAATGTGATAAAGCATAATGTGATAAGAAGGAAGGCAAGCAAGATGCCCCCAATGTATATAATATGTAATTTATTCATAGAAATTTATATTGAATAATTAAGATAGATAATAATGAACATTATACTCACATGAAAAAGAGAGATATGATAATGAAAGTGTAATTAAGGTTATATTAATATTAAATAGTAAACAAAATGTATTAGAGATTATGGTTAAATTGTTCAAATCAGTTTTAAAAATAAGGAGGAAAGTTCCCAAAGTGAAAAATAAATCCAAGGTATATAAGAATGTGTAGATAGTGGATATAAGAGGTATAAAAAAATTAAATAAAAAATATATGTATGAATCAAAAATATAAGTAGTTAATCAAGAGATTCAACCCAAGTAGTAGATTGGGAGGAAGGAAGAAGATCAATTAAGTCAAGTATCTCATCAAGAGGATGAACATATATACCCAAATACGATGTATGAGTAAAATAATTATTATGAATAACTAGTGTCAATTTTATATGCCTATGAATTTGAAAAATAACCATTTATTGTATCATAACTCTCTGAATCACTATTCACATGCCCATGTAAACTTATTTCCTCATGTGAAAAATTAAAATAAGGAACTAATTATACCTATGTGATGTAGAGGTCATCATAAAATTTGTCATAAATGGATAAAAATAAGAAACACATTCATTACACTTACCTTTGCCAAAATCTCTTAGTTCTGATGCTTACTTGCCTTGGTTCTTGATATCTTAATTTATCTTGTTTGTTATTAAACCTTTAGTTCAATAAAAATATTTGTATACTATGTGTATTATTATCCCTTCAACACAATCACTCTATTTAAATATTCACCAACTCTCACTCTTAGCAACTTTGATTGTCTTACCATAACTTGTTCATGTTTGCTCAAAATCTCAATAAGCCAATCAGTTCTCAATGTATGGTTTAGGTTTTAAATTTTCCATTCAAGGTTATTATGATCTATATCATACTAATAATATTATATTGATACCCCTGATTACATTCACAAAACCCCTCAATAAACTCTATAATAAATCCCCCTCCTCTTTTAACAAGGTCTACTACTAGACATTTTTTAGGCTTATCTACTTTATATAGACTAGTACCATATCATATGGGAAAACTAAAAATACTTTTGGATAAAATATATCCCTTTATTTCAAAATACAAAGTTAAATTCTTTAATTCTTTCATTAGATGACTTTTACAACAATTTTGAGGTCTCAAATTAGGCCTAATAGGTCTCTTATGCCTTGTCTTACACTCAGACACTCTATTTCATAACTATACATATGTTATCAAATTGAAACCTATTAAATCTCTAAAATTAACTTAAAACACTTATTTTCACAAAATTTTAGGGGTTTTTTATAGTTAAATATCTCACAATATAAATTTTTGAGTAGAAATCGTAGCATGGGGTTTATAACAGGCTGTGTCTAGTTGAGGAGTAAAATTAAGTTTCAAGTTTTGTATGGGGTTAAAAATGAATGTGGATATTTTAAAAGGAATATGTAGGTACCTCACACATTTTTAATTATAATATTGCTTAAATGATACCACTATAGATTGGTTTACTTACATTCTTTATTTGACTGAGATAGGTTACTCTATCATTTACATGCTTCAAACATTGTTTATTAAATCTATATGTAACAAACCCATTTAATCACAATAATAAAATCAATAAAGTTTTAAAGACATATTACCAATTTTAATTTCAATTCCAATTCACACATGATCCTTTTCTCAAGAGTATATTTTCAAAATTCTTGTTTAATTCATATAGGCAACATAGAATATAATGCAAACTTTGTAAATGAAACCTTTACTCAAAACTTGTAAAAAGAAAATAAAATATTTATAAACATATTGTTCCCAAAATCCATCACTCATTTTTGCGGACAACATATCAACTATTTTGGTCCTGTAGGCCAAAATTATCTGTTCCCTTCTCAAAAAATGTTCTGAGTGCTCTAATTCTTCAATTATTCAAGATTTTTCAGCTAAGGGACTTGTAGGTTCAATAGGTTCAACAAATTCAAACAAGTGAGCTCTCACAAAGAAACAAGTTCCCAAAACTTAGGCATTTCAAGGTTGGTTCGACGTTGAAGTTCAATCAAAAGACTTATCGATGGGATTCAAATAAAAGTTTGAACCATTGAACCCCACCTCCAAAGGTTCAAAGGTTCAATGGGTTCAGAGGTTCAACAACATCGGCAAACTTAAAGAGTTAAGCACTTTAGAAAAGTTCAAAAGTTCAATAAGTTCAGTGGACTTAAAGAAAAGAAGGCTTCAAAGATTGAAGGTTGAAATATTGAACTATTAAACCTTGAACCAAAATGGTTCAACAAGTTCAAAGGTTCAATGAGTTCAATAAGATCAAAAGACTTAAACAAAAGAAGACTTTGAAGGGGAAATATTGAACCGTTGAATCGTTGAACCTTGAACCAAAAGAGTTCAAATTTTAAAGGTTCAATGAGTTCAATAAAGTTTGAGAGACTTATAAGAATAAAGGATTCTAAGAGAAAATATTGAACCATTAAACCTTGAACCAAAAGATTTCAAATTTCAAAGGTTCAATGAGTTCAATAGAAAAGAAAAGGATCCAAAATTTTTGAAGGACCAAAGGATTCAGAGAAAGAGAATGAACCATTGAAATTTGAACCAAAATGGTTCAAAGTTCAAAGGTTTAAGGAAGCTTTGAGTGAAGGAAGGAAATGCAAGATTTTAGAGACAAGTTCAAAGAGATGGTTCAACCAAAAAGGAAAGAAGTGATTGAACCAAGAAAGTGATTGAACCAAAAAAAGTGATTGAACCAAAGAAGTGATTGAACCAAGGAGCTGATAGGACCACTCGAACCATTGAACCATTAAACTGATGCACCTCAAAGGTTCAAAGGTTTAAGTTTCAAAGTATTTCAGATGACCAAGTGACCAATGACGTCCCCGTGGATGTCAAATTCAGGGTAATGAAATGCCTATTTATTTTCAAATATGGCATCGAACCTGAAAACAAACTCAGCAACTAGCTGAAGAAGAAGCCAAAAGAGCCAGCAAAAAGGGAAGAGATAGTCTGAGAACTTAGATCATGAGGAAGAGATAAAATGCATTAAGAGAAGAGGGAACAAGAAGGAAAGACTAGAAATATTTGTGCAAAAGTTATTCTAGTAGGTGAAACTATCCACCAGGTGGACATCAGAGAGTGCGAGCACTCAAGGATGTAGCTTATTTTTATCCATCAAGTAAAGGCAAAGTGGAAAGCTATGAAAATATTAGGAAGAGGACCAGGTGGCCCATACTTTGTAGGAGACATTTGAGATGAATGGACATGCCACAGTTAAGACGGATGACCTGTTCCAGCATGGCCCCTTGATAGAACTAAAAATGCATTCAAGGCATTGAATGTAGCATGGGCCATTCCATGAAACAAAGCACCAAGTCTTTCTTGGTTGTTATATATTGTAAAATATTATTTTATGTAGAGGATATCTATTTATTATATAAACAAAACTCTACCCAAATTGAAGGGCATGTCCTGAGACTTTGAGCTTAGATTGTTAATCATATTTCTTTATTTGAATGAGAAAATAAGTGACCTTTTAGAATATGTGCTAGAATAGCTTGTGTTATTTAGGAAATCATTCTTATGTCTATTTCCTAGAAGCATTCTTGTCCATTTAATTTAACAAGCATAACTAGTGGAAGTAATCAAGAAGGTGTCCTGAAGCTGACTGTGGAGAGACTTTATGCTACCACAATTGTCTTTAACATGTTTGTTTTTCTATTATTGTGTAAAGGATCTTGGGATGAATTTATGCCCCCATTTTCCTTTGTATATTTCATTCTTTGGTAGTTAAGGTGGAGACTTTGTACTACACCTCATTCTACTAGTTATTGCACCCTATTGCATTTACTTATCACTACCAAAAAGAAATCATGTTGTTTGTTGTAGACCACTTATGAAAGAAGAAAAGTGCCTTCTATCATTTCACGATGATTTATCCTTTGTCTGTGAACATCATCTCTAAAAAAAGAGAGATATATGGTGTTTTCCTACCCCTGAGTGTTATTTTCTACTTATATATATACTATATATAACACCTCATAGTTATAGGGAACCTCCCCTTGATGAGAGGAGAGATTTGTCCCCTTTTGATGTGGTAAACCTACACATTTGGCCAATTAATCTCCTTATGCTTTGGTTGAAACAACCTATTTTGCCCATTAGTTAGCTGGTGACAAAATGTTCACCCAAAATTTTTTGGTGACTCTGCTGGGGAAGAACATGCAGTTTGAAGCCTCAAGCCTCAAATTGAAGTAGTCCCTATCCTTATCCATTTTAGTTTTACACTCTGGCGGATCCATGGTATACAAGAAGCTAGAGATATAGAGGTATTATTGACCTTGTATTTGAGTTGGTATAACAAAGTGATTTTGATCCTTTCCCTTCACCATCTCACCTTCAAAAAACCCCTACCAAAATTAGGTCTCCATTACCAAGTAAAGAATCCATTTCTACTGTTAGTAGAGCTTTGTCAATACATACCCCTTAGACATTTGTTATCACTCCCTTCAATAGTAAAATCATGGAAATTCAAGGCCCTTAGGGTAACTCTTTTGGTCCACTCAATCTAACTCCACCTCTACATGAGCTACCTTGCAGTTAAAGGAAGAATTTCCCCAAATTCTTTGGTAATGGGAGAGTTCATCCTGATGAACATATTATAGCCTTCATCATAGCCTGTGGTGTGATAGGTGTGGAGTATGAGGACGTAGCAGTCTAGCCATTTGTTGATACATTACAAGGAACTATTGTAGACTAGTTTTATCATCTATAAGCATAAACTATGACTAACTGGAACACCCTCAAAGCCAAATTTGAAGCCAGGTTCAAGCATGTAAAAGATGTGCATGCCCTTCTAGCCCAGCTCACATAAATGAAGAAATAACCTCATGAACCTATGAGGGACTTCATAGCTAAGTTTGACAAGCTAAGGAATAGGATTCATACAATTGCTCAACCAACAGCTGAGAATCTCAAATGCTTCTTCATCAACTCTCAGCTGCCTAAAGTGAGTTTTTTCTTGAGATGTGCTAGCCACATAGACCTTGCCACAATGTAAGATTTGGCTACTGAGGTGGAAGATGATCTCATCTTGGTGGGTAAAATACAGAGAGATCCTAACAGAGGTAAATCTTCTTCATCCTCTAAATATCCATCTATAGGCACCACTTATCCAATGGTGTAAAAGCTAGCAAATGAGTTGTTGGCTCTCATAAAGAAAATGGTGCAAGGGATGTCTTCTACTCCTTCATACTGAGATATACCAAGGAGGACATTTCCCAATCATTAATACCAAGGAAAAGCTACCAAGAATCAAGGGTAGCCAAATTGTCTTCCTCCCCCACAAGGGAAGCTTGCCATTGAAGTAGCACCAACCAACTCAGTAGTTGGATATCTCAAAATAGAATCTAATTTCTCCTTCTAGTGTGAGTTGAACGTAGAATATGATGATAATCTCTTCATAGAGGGAGAAGAAGAAATAGTTGATGACTACAACATTAGTTTCCTAAATTACTAAGATGAACCCAGAAGTAAAGGCAAAGCATTTGATGGGTCATACACTGTATTCACCTGGTCCTAAAACCAGTCAGCTCAACAAGCTAATAAGGGAAAAATAGGGGAAGGATCTCAACCTATAGTTTCAATTGATAAGTAGGGAACCACTCTACCTTTTCAATCAAAGGACCTGGTGATCCTTAAAAAACTAAGTACCTCAAGTACGCCTTCACCTTCAACCTCAATTTTGTAGATTAGTATCCCCCTCCTAAAAACTAGAAGGATGAACTACCTTCCCCTATTCCTAATTCATTTTAGACATTTGATATAATCAAACATGTCAAGAAAACCAAAATTCAAATTTTTGAATTTGAATTCCTACAATCCAACCTTGAGCAGTTGGATAAGTTGGTTCAGTGTGTAAAGAATAAAATTGTCCTTGCAAGACTAGTTGTTCCAAAGGTGACTCCCACATCCACCCAAAATAACCTTGTCATTACTTCTCCTACTACTCCCAAGAGGATAGAACCATTTTATGTCTCCCTACTAATAAATGGACACCAGCTAAACAATTGTATCATAGACTTAGATGCATCTAACAATGTCATGCCTACCAAAGTGGTAGAATATCTTGGACTCACACTAATCAAGACCTTTGGGAGATGTTCCTCCATGGAGAAAAAACAAGTGCCACTACTGGGACAAATCAAGTATGCCCAATTTGCATTTGTGGCATTCCCAGATAAAAGGATCAAAATGACAGTCCTGGTGGTTGACGTCCCAACCTCCTACAACATTCTTCTTGGGTGAAATTTTTGCAAGGATGTTGGTGGAAAGTTAAGCATGGACCTATTTGAAGTGAGGATCCTGGTCAATGGTGTCATTTAAAGATTACTCCCTGAGAAGGAGGTAAAATATGTTGTCACTCAAACATCAGTGCCTAGAACTTAAATTTTGTTTGAGTCTTCAAGCGTGGGTAATTACTTCCTGACTATAGAGGATGTTTCTGTCCTAGCTTGTGAAACTTCTAAAAATGACAATCTAATAGTCAATTCAAATAAAAAAGTAGAAGAATTGATAGGATGTAGTACAAGTATAGAAGAATCCTCCACTCCAATTAAAGAAAAATCTAAGGAAAAATTAGTTTTTTATGATGTTTGGATTCTAGAATTTGATAGCAACTATTCTTCTACTGATTCAGGGGTCAGGATTGTGTTGATATCTCCTCAAGAAGATATTTTCCCCTATTCTTATAAATTATAGTTTAGCAACACCAACAACACTACTGAATATGAATCACTACTACTCATACTAAAGGCCACTCAAGATAGGGGCATCAAACTCCTTCACGCTAAAAGAGATGCTGAGCTGGTGGTTTGCTAGGTTAAGAACTTGTACCAAACCAAAAATGAGAGATTGTGCCATTACCACAATCTAGTTTGGGATCAAATTGAAAGCTTTGATGCTTTCAATATCTAAGTAGTACCTAGGGAATTCAATGATTGATCTGATGCATTAGTTGTTTCTATAACTCTTTTGGTTCCTCACCTAGATTTTAAGGGAGATAGGTACACTATCAAACTGGTCTTTTGACCAAGTGTGCCTAACAATTTCAATCATTGGCAAGTGTTCAATGGTGACAACTAGATCATCACCTTTTTGGAATAAAAAGATAGCTATAAATAGCTTCACTTTGAAGGCAGTGAGCCTTAGAAACTTGAATCAGCCCCTAAAACAAGTTTAAATGTAGGTGAAAATTTCCTAAAACTAAAAGGGAATAAAAATCCCAAAGGATTGGTTTCCTTTGAGAAACTGTTTGACAAGCATGATAGGTTCATTAAACAACAACAAATAGATTCAAGCTCCTCTTAGGAGTATGATTAAATAAATTTGGGTACTAAGGAAAATCCCAAGATTGTTAACATTGGGAAGTACTGCACTCCTAAGGAGAAGCCCAAATTTACTACCCTACTTCACCATTACATGGATGTTTTAGCATACTCCTATGACGATCTAAAGTCATTCAGACTTGAAAAAATTCACCATGAAATTCCTCTATAGAGTGATTCAGTGCCTTACAAGTAGAAATATTGATAGTATAATCCAAAGATATCAGGTACTATTCTATCTGAAATATAGAAAATACTAAACTCTAGAATAATTTTCTCAATCCATCATTCCACATGGATTGTAAACATAGTTCCTATGAAAAAAAAGAATGGCAAAATTCACCTCTACATGGATTTTAAAAATTTGAATCAATCCTCCCTAAATGATAATTACCCTCTGCCCATCATGGATCAAGTCCTTCAGATGGTGACTGGTTTCTTCTAGAGATGTTATCAATGTTGGATGGCTTCTCAGGGTACAATCAAGTAGAAGTTGGTGAACCAGACCAACATAAGATTACCTTCACCACACCTTGGGGCACCTTTGTGTATCGAAGAATGCCATTTGGCCTAATAAATGTTGGCACCACTTTTCAAAGAGTAATGGACCTTGATTTTAAAGATAAAATGGGTAAGTTCATTACGGTGTACCTTGATGATTTAACAGTCTTTTCCAAGTATCATCCTGATCATGTGCGCTATTTGCAACAAGTGCTGGAACGATGTCACAAGAATGGCATTTCTCTAAATCCCAAGAAGTCTATTTTTAGAGTAATAAAAGGGAAACTTCTCAAACACATTATAGCCTAAGAAGGCATAAATATTAACTCAAAAAGAGTCAAATCCATCTAAGAGCTTAATCTACTCACAAGTAAGATTGTAGTTCACTCTTTCTTTAGAAAGGTGAATTTTTTACAAAGGTTCATTCCTGAGTTTGTTGAGAAGACTCGCCACATTGTGAACATGATGAATGGAAAGGCCACTTTTAGCTATATTAAAGAAGGCAAATTATCATTTCAAGACATCAAGATAGCTATCACCCATGCCCCAATTCTAGTTTGTCTAGATTATACTAAAGATTTCATAATGTACAGTTATGGTTTCGAGCACACACTTTTAGCAGTTCTGGTTCAACACAACAAAAAAAGTGTGGAATCTCCCATATCCTTCATGAGATATCCTCTCAAATCTCATGAACTAAAATATTCAAATTTGGATAAGCATGCTTATGTAGTGGTAAAGGCAGTAAAGCACTTCTATTTTTACATCCTAAATTCACACATTATTTCCCTAGTTCCTAATACCACAGTCAAATCCATATTAACTCAGCAGGAGTTTAGAACCAAAAGGGGCAATTAGGTTGATAAAATGTAAGATTTTGATCTTGTTATCAAAACAATGAAGCTTGTGTGGGGAAGGGGTCTCTACCAATTGATTGCTAATAATAGACCAAAAGAAATAGGGCACGAAGAAATAAAAGTGAGAGACACACCAACAGTTCTCTTTATCACCACTATGGATGAGTGGTATTCAAATATCACTCATTTACTTAGCTACAGTGAGTGTCCTACTCACCTATCTCATAAAGGAAAGAGGATTGTTAAGTTAAACGCTGTCAACTTTGTCCTGTGGGACAACAGGCTGTATAAGAGGAACCTTGATGGGGTATTCCTTCGTTATGTGGATAAAGTGTAGTAGAACAAACTTCTAGAATCTTTCCAAAATTTGGCTTGTGAAGGACATTTTTTTATTCCTGTAACTACCCATAAGATTCTATGAGCTAGGTATTACTGGCTTATTTTATTTCAAGATGCATATAAATGGGTACGAAGATGTGAACTATGCCAACAATTCATTGGAAGACCCAAGCTAGTTGCTTTACCTCTTAAGCCAATGGTAATTGAAGAGCCATTTTAGAAATGTGGAATCAATTTCATTAGTGTTGTAAACCTATATTCAAGTGCTGGACATGATTATGTCATCACAGCCATAGATTAATTCATAAAATGGGTGGAAGTTATTCCAACCAAGCATGCTACTTTACAAGTAGTATGTAATTTCCTGAAGGAAAACATCATTTCTAGGTTTGGGGTCCCAACCAAGATTATGACAGATAATGTAGCCTATTTCTCTTACCATGAGATTACTTAGTTTTGTTTTTATTATGGGATTACCCTTTCCCACTCCTCTAATTATTTTCCACAAGGGAATGGCCAAGCAGAATCGAGCAATAAGAACTTGGTGACCATCATCAGGAAGATGGTGGATGACAACCAATGAACATGGCATAAAGCATTAGTTGATGCTTTATGGGTAGACAAAATTTCACCCAAGAGGGTGATAGGTATGTCACCATTCCAAATTTTATATGGTCTCAATGCAAAGATACCAATCACCCTAGAATTGCCAACACTAAAAATGGCAAAGGTAATCAAAGATCAAACATATGAAAGCTCCATTGACAAAATGATCATGTGCTTGACTAAGTTAGATGAGCAGTGAACTATGGTGGTGGACTAAATTTTTGTGCATCAAATTTTGGTGAAGAAGCTCTTTGACCAAAAATCAAAAACCCATGATTTTCAGATTGGTGATCAAGTTCTGTTATGGGACAAGAGAAGAGAACCAAAGGAAATGCATGGGAAATTTGATTCTTTATTGAGAGGCCCATTTTCTATTCATCAACTCAATGGTGAAAATATTTTCCTATTAAAGTATCAAGATGGCACACCCTTTTCACTACCTCACAGTGGGCAGCATCTAAAGTAATTCAATCTTTGAAGTATCAGGTGACATCAATTATACATATGTATATTTGTATAATCTTTAGTTCTATTATGTGTTGTTCATTTTCATTTCTTTTTGGTTCCTTTATTTTTGGGTAGCATGAATGCATAGCCTAATGGCATACTTAAAGGCACTAGAGATTCTATATTTTACTCCCTTTGACTATATTTATAATTGATGGAAGTTCCCCAACTAGAGCCAACTATTGTTCCCAAAATATGTCACTCATTTTTGGGGACAACATATCAACTATTTTGGTCCTACAGGACAAAATTCTCTCTTCCCTTCTCAAAAAATGTTCTAAGTGCTCCAATTCTTTAATTATTCAAGATTTTTTAGCTAAGGGACTCACAGGTTTAACAGGTTCAACAACTTCAAATAGGTGAGCTCTCACAAAGAAATAAGTTCCCAACATTTAGGCATTTCAAGGTTGGTTTGATGTTGAATTTCAATAAAAAGACTTATCGGCGGGCTTCAAACAAAATTTTGAACCATTAAACCTCACCTCCAAAGGTTCAAAGGTTTAATAGGTTTAAAGGTTCAATGACATCGGCAGACTTAAAGAGTTAAGCACTTCGACAAGGTTTAAAAGTTTAATAAGTTTGGCAGACTTAAAGAAAAGAAGGCTTCAAAGATTGAAGGTTGAACTATTGAACCATTAAACCTTGAACCAAAATGGTTCAATCAGTTTAATAAGATCAAAAGACTTAAACAAAAGAAGACTTTGAAGGAGAAAGATTGAACCATTGAACTGTTGAACTTTGAACTAAAAGAGTTCAAAGTTCAAAGGTTCAACGAGTTCAACAAAGTTGGAGAGACTTGGAAAAACAAAGGATTTGAAGAGAAAATATTGAACTATTGAACCTTGAACTAAAAGAGTTCAAAGTTAAAAGGTTTAAGGAGTTCAATAGAAATGAAAAGGATCCAAAAACTTTGAAGGACCAAAGGATTTAAATAAAGAGAATGAACCATTGAACTTTGAACCAAAATGGTTCAAAGTTCAAAGGTTTAAAGGTTTAAGGAAGCTTTGAGCAAAGGAAGGAAATAGAATATTCCAGAGATAAGTTCGAAGAGATGGTTCAACTGAAGAGGAAAGAAGTAATTGAACCAAAGAAGTGATTAAACCAAGGAAGTGATTGAACCAAAGAAGTGATTGAACTAAAGAAGTGAGTGAACAAAGGAGCTGATAGGACCACCCGAACCATTGAACCATTGAACCAATGCACCTCAAAGGTTCAAAGGTTCAAGGTTCAAAGTAGTTCAGATGACCAAGTGACTAATGACATCCCCATGGACATCAAATTTAGGGTAATGAAATGCCTATTTATTTTCAAATATGGCACGGAACTTGAAAATAAACTTAGCAACCAGTTAAAGAAGAAGCTAAAAGAGCTAGCAGAAAGGGAAGAGAGAGCCTGAGAACTCAGATCATGAGGAAGAGATAAAATGTGGTAAGAGAAGAGTAAAAAAAAGAAGGAAAGACTAGAAATATCTACATAGAAGTTATTTCAGTAGGTGAAACAATCCACCAAGTGGACATCAGAGAGCACGAGCACTCAAGGACGTGGCTTATTTTTCTCCATTGAGTAAAGGTAAAGTGGATAGCTACACAAATATCAGGAAGATGACTAGGCAACCTATACTTTGGAGGAGATATTTGAGATGAATTTACATGCCATAGTTAAGGTCGATGCCCTATTCCAGCATGGCCCCTTGACAAAACTGAAAATGCATTCAAGGCATTGAATGTAGCATGGGCCATTCCATGAAACAAAGTGCCAAGTCCTTCTTGGCTACTATATATTGTAAAATATTATTTTATGTAGAGGATATCTCTCTGTTATAAAAACAAAACTCTGCCAAAATTGAAAGGCATTTCATGAGACTTTGAGCTCAGATTGTTAATCATATTTCTTTTTTTGAATGAGAAAACAAGTGACCTTTCAGACTTTGTGCTAGAATAGCTTGTGTTATTTAGGAAATAATTATTATGTCTATTTCTTAGAAGCATTCTTGTCCATTTAATTTAACAAGCAGAACTAGTGGAAGTAATCAGGAAGGTGTCCTAAAGTCAACTGTGGAGAGACTTTGTGCTTCCACAATTGTCTTTAGCGTGTTTGTTTTTATGTTTCTATGTAAAGTATCTTGGAATGACTTTGTGGCCCCATTGTCCTTTGTATATTTCACTCTTTGGTAGTTGAGGTGGATACTTTTTGCTAAACCTCATTTTGTTGGTTATTATGCCCTATTACATTTAGTTATCACTACCAGAAAGAATTCCTATTATTTTCTACAGACCACTTTGGAAAGAAGAGAAGTGCCTTCTATCATTTCACCATGATTTCTCCTTTGTATGTGAAAATCATCTCTAAAAAAAGAGATATGGATGGTGTTGTCCTACCCCTGAGTGTTAAATTATGCTTATATATATATAGTACCTCATAGTTATAGGGAACCTCCCCTTGATGAGAGGATAGATTTGTCTCCTTTTGATGTGGTAAACCTACACATTTTGTCTATCAATCTCCTTATGCTGTGGTTGAAACAACCTATTTTGCCCATCAGTTAGCTGGTGACAAAATATTCACCCAACATAATATTCACACATGTAATAAACCTTATAAAATCATAAGGAAATATAAAAACTTATATAGTTATAACTTTCTCTATTATGTTGTTTACAGAGTCATCTCATCACTTTGGCACAAGGTAGGGATTGTATCCTTGAACCACCTCAAAAGTAGTTTGAAAAAAATGTGATAAAAACTTGAAGCACCACAAGAAAAACCAATATATATTGACCAAAAAATATATATATAATCAAAAATTGTTATCATCCATCTTCCTTCACTAGTCATTCTTGCACAATCAACTTTTAATTGCATTAATACAAAGATACATGGTCTACAATTTGTTTTAGTTTTCAAAACATAGAAGATTTTCATTATTTTCTTGGGGCTAATCAACTTAATAAATTTGAATCCAACCCCCACCATTATTTACTAATAATAAATATATGTACAATATCTTTTATTATCATGTAATTATCCTAACTAACTTATAACTCCCTCTTGTATGTTGAGAGTGTGTAAACTACCTAACATTTAACCTACTCATCAATATGACTCATCATGTAAGTCATGTGTGTATTGAAACAATCTTGACTCTTTATTATAACCTAACCACCAAAATAAAATATTTTAACTTATTGAAACAAGATTTAATTCTCCAAAACTATACATGAAGATTTTAAAATTTAAGTCAAAGGTTTTGGTGGGAAAATGCCAAAGTGACCCTAACTCAAATTTGACAATAATATAGCACCTAGTATGGACTCATAAAGACTTCCTATGATCATAAAAAAATACTAAATACTCAGAACATTTAAAATAGACCAATATGTACAAAATTTAGTGATGTTCCTTCATCATACTACCAAGAAGTAAAATAAAACATTCCATGAAAGTTATAATTGATCTGACTTTTTGGTTCTTTACATCATCCTTCTTCTAGGTTCATGTCCACCTGGATCCCAAGGTATATTTGAAACATGTAGTTCTTTTTTATGATTCCTTACACTCATTATGGCTCCTACTTTTTTGTTCTTTCTCTTGTTTTGAATCCTCAATTTGATCATGGGCAATTGATGTTCATTTTATTTATTCCAATGACTTGCACATGAAGCAAACAAATTAAAACAAAACCACTCCTTACTTTCTCTCTTAGAGTGTACTTGGTTTTTCCTCTTGACTTAGGATTTCTCCCAATGCCAACTCATCTATCATGATGGATTTATTGTCTCTTATGAAACACAAATCCTTTGCTTCTTCCATTATGTGTTGCCATATTTGTTTCTCTTCTATTGTATATTCATCCATACCACTTTGATCTTCCATTGGTGCCAAAAAAATCACCTCTATCTACTACAATTCAAAATTTTAAAGAACTTTAATATGTGATTCTTATTCATTCTCTACTGCTTCTACCTCATATATCTCCTCATGCATGTCAATAATTTAATTTAGTGTTGGTGTTCCTTATTATCCTTCAATTAGAATAGTAATAAACTTCAAGGTACTATCATATAACTCATCTTTATAAATGTTCACATCAACATATTCATCAAAAACAACATTAAAAATAATACCTTGTACTTCTTTATTATCCTCTAATCTTTCTTGACTAAAATTTGACTCCATTTTTCTTGTCAGGAGGCATGGTACTACTAAAAATTCTCTCTCTCCTTCATCTAATTATTCACCTTCTTCAAGATAACACTAAATTATTTCACCATACTCTTCTATCTAATAAACTTGGTCTTCATTATTAGCATGTTTCTCATGCTTCCAATGCTCTTCACCATCATGCATCTCTTTGCATGTATACAAACATTCTAAGAACTCATTAGCCATAAACATTTGAGGATTACATGCCCCTTGCTTCTTCTTCTAGGCTGCCTTGCTATCATCTTCATATTTTGTCTTCTCTTCTTCCCTATCAACTGCTTGAGATGCCATCTCATTTTTTTCTTTGTTCATAAATGAAATCTTGGTCTCATTTCTTCCAATATTTTCTCTAGTATTGTCAAAACCTCTTTCATCTGAGAAATATCCTTCTCTCTTTCTAATTCTCTTTATTTCACTTCTTTGTATTTATTTATATTCTTTTGGATTTATTCAATCTTCAAGCCCTTCATCATTATTTATTTTATATTAACTATCTCACTCTCTCTCTAGGTCTCTCTCTTGACCTATCTCTTCTTCTTGACAAACCTTCCCACCCACCTTCTTTGACATTTTCTCTCTCTCTCTCTCTCTCTCTCTCTCTCTCTCTCTCTCTCTCTCTCTCTCTCTCTCTCTCTCTCTCTCTCTCTCTCTCTCTCTCTCTCTCTCCTCTCTCTCTCTCTCTCTCTCTCTCTCTCTCTCTCTCTCTCTCTCTCTCTCTCTCTCTCTCTCTCTCTCTCTCTCTCTCTCTATTATCCTCAATTGGGACTCTTATATTTATTATCCTTTTCCTATGAATATATTATCTCTTTTCAATCTCACTTTTGATATTCTTTCTTTAGAGCTTTTACTAGTTCTCCTCTTTCTAAGCCTCTTTAGCTTAATGGTTTTGCCACACCTTCTCTTCTCTTTCTTATATTTATGCCTCACTTATTTCTTAAAATATTATTATCAACCTCAAAATAACATATCAAATAAACCTTAACAAAATGTACACACATGTTTAGTCAACTCTTTAAAAAAAACTCAAACATACCTTATCCATAGAACCTTTCAGCTTTGATACCATTTATCACCTAGTAGGTCTAATTTGAGACCTCAAAGTGGTTGTAAAAGTTATGTAATGAATGAGTTAGATAATTTAACTTTATAGTTTGAAATAAATGGATAAATTTTATCCCAAAAGTGTTTAAGTTTTCCCATATGAGATGGTACTAGTCTTTATAAACCAGATAAGCCTAAAAGAAGTCTAGTAGAAGACCTTGTTAAAAGAGGAGGGGTTTTTTAGTAAAGAGTGTATGAAAGGGTTTTATAAATGTAATAAGGGGTCTCACTAGAATATTATGAGTATTATAGATATAATAATCACCTTTAATGAGCAAGTGAAAAATCTAAACCATACTTTGAGAACTAATTGGCCTTTTAAGCTTTCGTGAAAGCATGAACAAGTTATGGTAAGACAGTCAAAGTTGTTAAGAGTGAGATTTGGTGAAGATGTAACAAAAGTTATTATGTTGAAAGGAGAATATTACACATAGTATTAAAATATCATTATTAAATTAAAGGTGTAATAAAAAACATGACAAATTAAGAGATCAAGAGCTAAGGTAAGCAAGCATCAGTAGCTAGGACATTTTGGTAGAGGTAAGTGTAATGAATGTGTGATTCGTAATCAAAATTTAACAAGTGTCATAAATTCCAAAAAACCACACTTTTAATGGATCAAAACCTTTTTTTTTTTAAATTGATTTAATAAAATTGATTTTTAAAAGATTACAAAAATTTAAAAATTCACTTCGAACTAAATTTTAAAGAGTGAAATAATAATAGAGGCAGAAATGAAAGATAGATAAAAAATACATCAAAATGATTTCATAATGGAGTTTATCACAGTGGCCTATGTCTCCAATTCCACTCCAATGGGGATCACTCCTATTAAAATTGTCACCAAATGCTTACAATCTTGTATAAGTCTTTAAATCATCTTCTTAGACTTATATCAACAGAAGTATTACTCTCAAACTAAAAATCATAATTTGAGGGATTTTAAAAATAATCTATAATTCCCTTACACCACTCTTTATCTTATGCTTAGCCTTCAAAAGCATTCAAAACTTCATTACAAAATGAATCCCAAGCAATTTATATAGTTCTTTTGAGCTATGGGTATAATAGTTGGAGCATTATCTTTTTTCCAAAGTTGGTAAAGCTCAAAAACTAATTAGAAATGTCTTTGTGGCTAAGGCTAATAATTTAGTACCAAATTGAAGGGGATGTAAATCATTTAATCCTTTTAAAAATTCATATTCCATGAAGTGGATAATGCCAAAACATTGGCATTTGAAATAGATTTTGAGCTTCATGGTGATTTGGGATCTCCATGGTTATTGTGATGGCTTGGCATTGAACGTGGAAAACTTGACTTGGAACTTTTGTTTGGCATGGGAACATTTAGTAAAGTTAGCATGTCTCAAGCTTTGGTTTGGTATGGAACTTTTGATGGTCCTTTGAGCATGATAAATAATTACATAAAAATAATAGTCACTAGGTGACTATTGATAAAATTTGATCATGGAATAAAATAGTGGTGGTAAACCATGTGGTTGATTGAGGACCCACCACATATACCACTCATAATTTGACACTTTTCTACATCTAATTGGATGTTATATAGCTCTATTGGTGGCAGGCTCCCCCTCTGAGAAAAAAATAGACTCCACCAGCTATGGTCCTCATAGCTAACCTTTTTATGCTTGTCAAAGATCAATTATGAACCACATAATTTATTCAACCATGTGCCACATGTTACTACATTATTGGCCCATTTGGTGATCACTTGACCACGTCATATTTTTTACCTGTTGAGTAGGAACTTTGAGAAGCCATATCCTTTTGACCATGAACCTCAATTTTTTTGAAAACAATATATCATTGAAAAGATATCGAGATGATCTATGTAGTGGAACTATTTTTTGAATAATTCCATATTATTAAATTTATATATAATTTTACTAGATTTGACTTGCTTTGACCGTCTTGACTAAAAATTTGACTGGCTACACAAGGAGCTTACGAGCTCTATTTTTCACATTCCACATATCATTGGAAAGGTCTAAATAGGACCTATGAAATGGTTTATAATTTTAGTCTACTTCAAGAACTTTTTTGAATTGCCTTTGGATCAATGTGTTTATTATTTTTATCCATTGATGATAAATGTGATGATGACCTTTGCATCACTATGATGGTGCTATCTAAATAACCTATGGCCCCTTAAGATATGAAAAACCTTTACTTTATGTTTCTGTTGACCCAATTTTGCCCCTCAGGCAAAAGCCCGGTCACCTCCTACACCTGCTTTGCCACGACCAGTCATTTCAGGTTGCAAGGTCCACCTTCAAGTTTCAATAGCTCTGTTTCAGAGCATTGGTTCATTGGCCTCATTCGTTGACATTCACGGTAGTGAAAAGTAGAATCTTCAAACGTTCACAAGAGAAAAGAGGGGAAAAAATGGAGCGTTTTACACTTAGGCAAAAAAAAGAGGGCAGACAAAATTTAGAGGGCGGCAAAATCACCATCCACAACAAGGGCAGGGAAAAAGAGACCACCTACACACATGCAGAGGGTAGAAAATTTGCCACCCACAACACAAATAGAAAAAGAAAGGCCATCAACATCTTTACATCGACCGACGTCGACAGAACTGCCACCGTCGGCAGCACAACAGCTGGTGGGGAAAAGGAAAATCCCACCTGAAGGTGGTGAAAACAAAACCCCCACCCCCCGGTAGGAAATAAGAAACGACCGCCTGAAGGTAGCGAAAGTGAAAACCCACTGCCTAAAGGCAGCAAAATGAGTAGCGGCCCGCCCACGGTGGGGAAGGGGAAAATTGCCGCCCAAAGCACAATACCACTTCCATCGGCATCTTACACTAGCTGACATCGGCAAAGCTACCGCCGTTGGCAGATTATCGGCTGACATTGGTGGAAATCCTACATACAGTCCATGTAGCGGGTGGCAAATTCACCACCCACAACATTAGGCGGCAAAAAACACTTGCAGAGCAATATAAAAAGCCTGCCCAGCCGCCAGAGGAGAAGACCAACATGCAAAATGAGGCAATAAGCATGGTCTTGGTAGGATTGTGACATCAGCTACAGTGTTTTTTCACTCTTCCCAATGAAACTTCTCTTGGCTCTTCTGATATAAATACACAGACTTAGTCATTTATCAGGATCTTCTTCCCCACTTTTGTAAAGAGCATTGCTCTCCAAATTTTCCACCTGAATCAATAAAAGATAGTTTTTACCTCTATTTGGATGGATCTTTATGCGTATGCATTGAATGTTAATCTATGTCAAGTCATTATCTCTTGATGCTCTCACAGGTTCAACACCAGCAAACCTGTGATCTATAAAGTGCCACTGTCTGCTGCTGCCAAGAGTAGAGTTCTATTTTGGAGGTATAAAATAGGTGAGGTCACTTACAGTGTGTATTTCTCAGCACCTTGGTGAGTCCCTATTTCTTGTGCTTTCCATAAGAACCCCCCTGTCATCCCAGAGACCTGGTCTTTTCTGCCAGATCTGAGTGTATGTATGTTTTTCCCTGATCTTGAGTGTGGATGTGGAAGGTCAACCTATTTTTGGTGTATCACCTCTTTTAGAGTAGGCTGTTTGTTTTCATACTTTTTCTCTATCTCTTTTCATCCCCCCCAGTATACCTATATACCTATATTTTGCGTTACCTGAAACAAACAAGATACATCGGAGGGAACTAGCCCATATCTAGAGACTCTCCTCTCCTGCTTTGCCATCCCACAGGCAAGAGAGGGGTTTCCATGTTGCGGGGAGAGGGCAGGAATCTGTTTTCCTATCGCAGGGTGCACTTTCCAGTGTCAACAGTTTTGGCACGCCCGGTGGGACTCCAAGTTTTTTATCAGCAAAGTTGCAGGGTTACTCGCTGATCCTGTTACAGTAAAGGAACCACCAATACAGCACCGTGCGCGTCAACAGTTTTGGCACGCCTGGTGGGACTCTAATTTTATCAGTTTCCAACACAGTAGTATTTTAGGATTGATGCTGGTCCTGCTACAGTGATTTTCAAAGATTTTTAGCATCTGGCGACTCCACTGGTAAGAGCTCAGTGCTTTATTTTAAGACCAGTCACTTTTCTTCTATGCCAAAGGTTACCACAAGGTCAGCTTCAAGAAGGGTCTCCTTTGAGTTCATTAAACTACCTTTAAACTTTGCTAAAAGGCTCAGGTTTGGAAGAACTCACCCTTATCTACTAGTAAATCCTCCTAGACTTGTTGCTAGGAACACCAACCCAGCTCAGCCACAAATACAACCTGTTTCAGCCATGGCATTGCCTTTTGCAGCTTTTCGTGGTGAGAGCCCCTTAAACCTCCCATGCTATGACCCATTTCTAGGAACAGCTCTAAAGAATGTGCCTTATTTTGATGGAATGGGACCTATTACGGTTGTTGATCATATCAAGAATATTGCCAATCTTTGCAATATTCACAATATAATAGAAGAAAATATTGCCATCAGACTGTTAGCCTTGTCTCTGAAAGGAAAAGCTCTCGACTGGTACGACACTTTGCCTATGAATTCCATACATTCCTGGAATGAATTGGGCACCCATTTAATTGATCATTTTGGAGAAAAAAGTGATGGCCTCTCTCTTGCTGAGCAACTGACAACTATAAAAAGAGCTCCACACAAGTACATGCAAGACTTCAATACGCGGTTTCAAAAGACTTGGGATAGAATTCCCATCCTGGTAAGGTCGACTCCCAGCTATGCTTTCTTGTACTATCTAAAAGCATTGAATAGTGATATTGTTGTGATGATCCAATCTATGGGGGGACACATACTGCCACTGCATATGACATAGCCATTGCAGCCGAAAATTGCTTGGTTCAAGCCGAAAAAATCACCCCTAGGCCTCATATGCCACTTTTCCCAGAACCGCTACCCCCAATTCAGGCTGTCACTCCCATAATTGCTCCCCTACCCATCACTGAGAAGCCAGCTGCTTTTCCATCCAATGAATTAAATGAAGTTAAGGGCCTGTTGCAGAGCATGTCGAACAAACTTGTTGCCCTTAAAAGGCAGCAAGCTCAAAGCAACAAGCCAAACCAAGGTTATTAGAATTATGGCCATGCCCCTAGACCCCCCTTTCAAAATTATAACCAAGGTCAGGGGTAGCTCACTACAACTAGGCCTTATCAAAATTATAACCCAGGCCCCTCTTCGTCATCTAAAGCCATGGTGCCTACTCAGAACAATCTAGTGCAGGAGCAGCCAGGCTGTTCGACCATGGGACAAGGTCAAGAGCAAGATGTCCATACGAATGACATGATGAATTTCTTTCAGAATTCAAAAAATCAGGCTGCTGATTTTTCCCAATTTTTTGAGTTTTCAGCCCAACCCAGCACAAGTAACAATCAAACTCAGTCGGATTCTACCCTGATAAATCACAAAGAAGGGGAACTCTATGCAATTAATCATGGAGGTGATGCAACCAATCATGCTGATTGTGTTGCAGCCAACACAAGATTTAAAAGAAGAGTAGTTAGAGAAGCACAGGCCTCCCCTCAGGTAGCAGTGAATCCTCCACCACACCCATTTCAAAAGGCCCCAATTGCCAGACAACCATTTGCACCTCCAGCTCCTCAGTCTATAGCTCCAGTCAGGATCAACCCAAAGGAAAACATGAAAGGAGTCAGTCCCCAAGTTAATATAGTTGATCAAATGAAGAAATTGCATGTGAACATTTCTCTATGGGATTCATTGTCTCTTCCAGGACAAAAGGAGGTATTGAAGAAGGAATTGCATGAGCTAGATCGCCAGGCCATCCCGATAGACACTAATAACATCCTAATGATGAATGGGCAGCCTTTTGCTTTAAGTCAGGTAAAGAAAGAAGAAAAGACTCCCCATTTTTATGTATCTTTGATCATAGGGGATTTCTTAGTACATAATTGCATAATTGATAGCAGGGCCAGCACTTCAGTAATGCCCAAGTGCATTGCTGATAAGATGGGGTTAAAGTACGAAGCCATGAACAAGGGAGTCTTGCAACTAGATGGAACACCTGCAAAGACAGTCAAGATCTTGAAAGGATTGAGTTTAACATTACATGCCTGCCTGACATTCTCAATCCCCCAAGATATAGTGGTAGCGAACGTTCCTCCATATTTTGCAATCTGTTTGTCTAGGGACTTTACGTCCAAAATAGGTGGTTATCTAGCAGTGAATTGGTCATATCTAGTTTTCAGAACCAAATACGGGGCCAAAGTGAAAATTGAATCTGAGCCACTCTACAAGGACCACCTAGAGCCATATTCACCCAAGGCAGTGAATGTCAGTTACATTATCATTGATCCAAAAGACTCTCAAACTGACAAGTCCTCATCTTCTGCTCTTGAAGGAGTCACAGATCTACTCTTGGATGAATGGGGAAGCAATAAATTTGAGCACGATCCTTATAATTTTATTGAGGAGGTAGACCTTGGTGTCTATTGCTTGCACAAAGAAAGCCCCGTCATGCCCAATATAATGAAGGAGAACAGAGAAGACCTTGGCCTGTGGCAGCTATACTTCGACGGTTCTAGAAGCATACTGGGCACTGGTGGTGGGGCAATGTTAGTTTCCCCTTCTAAAGAAATGTACTTTTCAGCCTTCCGTTTCTAGTTCTCTTGCACATGTAATGTTGCAGAATATGAGTCTTTGATTCATGGACTTGAGTGGGCAAGAAAGAGAGGGATCAGGGAATTGCAAATCCTGGGGGATAGTGAACTAATAGTGAACCAAATAAGAGGCCTAAACCTGACCAAGAACTCCTTACTGAAGTCTTACAAGCATAGAGTCTGGGACTTGATGGAAGATTTCCTTGCTCTTAACATTACCTCGATTCCTAGGGAACAAAATAAGTAGGCTGACAGGTTGGCAGCTGTTGGCACCCAATTTGATGTTTTAAAATAAATAAGCAGGGGTTGTCGTTCGTGCCATTTAAAAGTGGTGGTTTGACCTTCAATTCCAGACAATGTTACAAATTAGTAGGTCTTTGAAAGTGATCAACAGATAGCTCTCTTCCTGTAGGAAGAAGCTGAGTTTGCAGCCCATAATCAAGTGAAATTGCAACAGCAATATGGAAATCAGATTGTTCAAATGAAGAACAATAAACTCCCTAAGTCTGGTCACACTTGAAAGTATTTTCAATGGAGAGGACCAACTAAGAGATGACAAAGCATGCATCACTACCAAAGAGGAGAATTATGAAAAAGTTGAAATTTTCAAAGACAAGTTGCTGGCACTCGGTAAGGTCTGCATGTTTTAAGAAAGGCAAGCTTTCATTCTGCTGTGTCAGGAGTTCGCTAACATCTTCACTTGGAACTATAGCAACTTGAAAGGCTTCAATCCAAGACTCGCCTAGCACACTATTGAATTAGATGAAGGTGCAAAACCAGTCACACAAAAGTAGAGGCCTGTTAATCTGATGATCGAGCTCTTTATGCAGAAAGAATTGGTCAAGTTGATTGAGTCTGGCATTATATTTCTGATCAAACATTCCTCATGGTTGGCCAATTTGGTTCCGGTTAGAAAGAAAAATGGGGAGATCAAGTTGTGCATCGACTTCAGAGACCTTAATAAAGTCTCTTTAAAAGATCATTATCCCCTTTTGAACATGGAGTAGATCCTCCAAAAGGTAACTGGTTTTGAACACTTCTCCCTCCTGGATGGCTATTCAAGATATAATCAGATTCTAGTGCGAGACTCTGACCAATACAAAACAGCCTTCACTACTAAATGGGGAACGTTCACCTATCAAAAGATGCCTTTCGGGCTATCCAATGCTGGTGCTACTTTCTAGCAAGCCATGGACATGGCTTTCAGTGGTTTGATAAATAAGAATGTGCTAGTGTACCTCGATGATATAACGGTTTTCTCTAAGGAGGTGGGACAGCATGTGAAGCACCTCAAATAGATTTTTGAGAGGTGCAGGGAATTTGGCATCTCCCTAAATCCAAAGAAATGTGTATTTGTGGTTCATGAGGGGAAACTTCTTGGCCACATTGTGTCCAAGGAAGGTTTGTCTATTGACCCTGAAAGAGTCTGATCTATCTTGGAGATGTCCCTACCAAAGCATAAGAAAGGCCTGCAGAGTTTCTTTGGCCGGATAAATTTCATTCGGAGGTTCATTTCAAATTTTTCTGAAATAGTTAAACCCCTAACCTCCTTGCTGAGGAAGGGTGAAGAATTCAAGTGGACAACGCCAAGAAAGGATAGCTTTGAAGCTATCAAATAGGCTTTGACCCAGGCTCCCGCTCTAATCAGCCCCGACTTCAACAAAGACCTCAATCTCTATACCTTCAGCAAGGGAGAAGTAATATCTGCTATGCTTACCCAAGCGAATAGTGATGACCTTGAGCAACCACTTGCCTTCTTCAGCCAAGGGTTAGAGGACTTCAAAATTAGGTACACCTACATAGAAAAGCAAGTCCTAGCAGTGGTGCGCAGCCTAAAGAAATTTAGATATATGTTATCAAACAGTAGGATCCATCTCATGGTTCCACATCCTAGCATCAAGGATTTCTTGACCAATCGAGACTTAAATGAGAAAAGAGTAGGATGGATCACCAAAGTGATGGAGTACGATATAGACATCAAAATCACCAAGTTGGTGAGAGGAAGGGGCCTGTGTGAACAACTAGTAGTAGATTTGAGACAAAAGGGTGAAGATAGCTTACTGATCCATGACGTAGCCACTATAGAAGAATCAGGTGTCATAAGAGATTGGACATTGGACATGAGGCATTTCCTTCTTACGGGCGAATGTCCACAGGGTCTTGGTAAGGCCGAAAGAAGGTATTTTAAACTTCAATCCCTTCCCTATGTTTTGATTGATGGAGTATTATTTAGGAAGGATCTCTCTAGGGTTCTCTTGAGATGTATTGACGCCAGTCAGGCTAACAAGGTATTGGCTGAGTTTCACGATGGGCCAGCAGGTGGCCATTTTGCCCCTAAGACTATAGCGGCAAAAATAATGAGAGCTGGCTATTTTTGGCCCACTTTTTTCAAGGATACACACGCCTAGGTAAGAAAGTGCCAGAAGTGTGCACTTTTTGATGGAAAATAGCGATTGGCTGCCATGCCCCTACAGCCCATTCAAGTTGAACAACCATTCATGTAATGGGGCCTGGATTTCATAGGGATGATCAATCTTCCCTCTAGTGCCAGACACAAGTGGGTCCTGACTGCTACAGATTATTTCACCAGGTGGGTGGAATCCATTGCTTTGAAGGAAGCAAATGAAAGCGCAGTCCTAGATTTTTATGAGGACTTAGTGACACGTTTTGGGGTCCCATCCACTATAATCTCAGATAACACCTTGGCTTTTCTGGGAACCAAAACTAGTGAATGGGTGTTAAGGTATGGTATATACCTCAGCACTTCGTCAAATTACTACCCGCAGGGAAATGGGCTAGTTGAGTCCACTAACAAAAATTTAATCAGGATTATGAAAAGGACCATGGAAGAAAATTAGAAAACTTGGCATGCCAAGTTGAAAATAGCTCTATGGGCCGATCGAATCACTCTGAAAAGATCAATCAGAAATTCTCCATATACGCTTGTGTATGGAAGGGAAGCAAGGCTTCCTATCTCACTCAAATTGCCAGCACTGGACCTCGCTCATCAACTACAACTAGAAGAAAGAAGTAGCATGGAAGTCAGATTGTGTGAACTAATGGAGCTCCAAGAGGTAAGGAATCGGGCCATGGTCTCTATGGTCATTCGCCAACAACAGGTGAAAGGACATTTTGATAAGAAGTCTTCATCAAAAAGTTTCATCAAAGGAGACATTGTCCTAAAATGGGATGAAGATAGAGCTAAGCCCAAAAAACATGCAAAATTTGATGCCCTCTAGAGCAGTCCTTACATCATTACTCAGTGCAAGCATCATAACGCGTTTCAGCTCTCCAAGTTGGATGGCAAAGAATTGCATATCCCAGTCAATAGGATACATCTGAAGCACTGCCACTAAATTTTGGTTTGACTGTACATATTTTTCCCTATTTTTCCTAAGTGTAGTTTGCACAGTTAGTTGTTTTTAGCCTTGCGTGTTTCCCTTTTGTTTGGGAGGTAATTTCTGTATATTTGATTCTGAGATCTCGAAAGCTGTGGAGAAATCTCTTCAAAGTCACCATCTGACTCCGCACCCAATGGATATGCAAGGCAACTGGGTCCTAAGCATAGCAGGCACGCTTCCCCCATGAGTCGCCAATTTGTTGACCCAATTTTGCCCCTCAGGCAAAAGCCCGATCACCTCCTACACCTGCTTTGCATGACCAGTCATTTCAGGTTGCAAGGTCCACCTTCAGGTTTCAACAACTCCATTTCAGAGCATTGGTTCATTGGCCTCATTTGTTGATGTTCACGGTAGTGAAAAGTAGAATCTTCAAACGTTCACAAGAGAAAAGAGGGAAAAAATGGAGCGTTTGACACTTAGGCAAAAAAGAGGGCAGACAAAATGTAGAGGGTGGCAAAATTGCTGTTCACAACAAGGGCAGGGAAAAAGAGACTGCCTACACACATGCAGAGGGTAGCAAATTCACCGCCCACAACACAAATAGAAAAATAAAGGCCGTCGACATCGGCCAACATCGACAAAATTGCCGCCGTCGGCATCTTACATCGACCAACGTCGGCAGAACTGCCGCCATCAACAGCACAATAGCCGGTGGGGAAAAGGAAAAGCCCGCCTGAAGGCGGAAAAAATGAAACCCCCACCCCCAGTGGGAAATAAGAAACGGCTGCCTGAAGGTGGCAAAAGTGAAACCACCGCTTGAAGGCGGCAAAATGAGTAGTGCCCACCCACGGCGGGGAAGGGGAAAATTGCCACCTAGAGCACAATACTACTGTCATCGGCATCTTATACCAGCCGAGGTCAGCAAAGCTACCGCCATTGGTAGATTATCAGCCGACGTCGGTGGAAATCCTACATACATTCCATGCAGCGGGTAGTAAATTCACCGCCCACAACATCAGGCAACAAAAAACACTTGCAGAGCACAGGAAAAAGCCTGCCCAGCCACCAGAGGAGAAGACCAGCATGCAAAACGAGGCAACAAGCATGGTCTTGGCAGGATTGTGACATTAGCTACAGTGTTTTTTCACTCTTCCCAATGAAACTTCTCTTGGCTCTTCTGATATAAATACACAGACTTAGTCATTTATCAGGATCTTCTTCCCCACTTTTGTAAAGAGCATTGCTCTCCAAATTTTCCACCTGAATCAATAAAAGATAGTTTTACCTCTATTTGGATGGATCTTTCTACGTATGCATTGAATGTTAATCTGTGTCCAGTCATTGTCTCTTGATGCTCTCATAGGTTCAACACCAGCAAACCTGCGATCTATAAAGTGCCACTGTCTACTGCTGCCAGGAGTAGAGTTCTATTTTGGAGGTATAAAATAGGTGAGGTCACTTACAGTGTGTATTTCTCAGCACCTTGGTGAGTCCCTGTTTCTTGTGCTTTCCATAAGAACCTCCATGTCATCCCAGAGACTTGGTCTTTTCTACCAGATCTGAGTGTATGTATGTTTTTCCCTGATCTTGAGTGTGGATGTGGAAGGTCAACCTATTTTTGGTGTATCACCTCTTTTAGAGTAGGCTGTTTGTTTTCATGCTTTTTCTCTATCTCTTTTCATCCCCCCAGTATACCTATATACCTATATTTTGCATTACCTGAAACAAACAAGATACATCAGAGGGAACTAGCCCATATCTAGAGACTCTCCTCTCCTGCTTCACCATCCCACAGGCGAGAGAGGGGTTTCCATGTTGCGGGGAGAGGGTAGCAATCCATTTTCCTGTCACAAGGTGCACTTTCCAGCATCAACAGTTTCATTATCTACTTATAAGAATGTAAAATGATTTTTATAATTAACTTAATATGCTCATTTGTAGCTATATCATGCTCCTAAGTAGATGGATAAAATAATTCTATAATGTTCTCATTCTCATGAATAGATGGATAAATTAATTATGTGATATCTTCATTCTCACTAATATATGAATAAATTTTAATGTGCATTGGGATATGTAAATCATGATCTTCAAAAATTATATAAACTATTTCATTACAATATTTCTCAATGATTGTGTTAATAAGATATTATATAATATAATTAAAAAACATTTATTGTAAAGGATATTCATATTGGATTCCTAAAAATTTTACCAATTGATTAACATGAATATATTTGAGACATTTATGCACTATATAAGTTATTATTCCAATATATTATATCAAAGTACACCTAATAACAAATAAAATACCCTTGTGCTTTTTAGAACTAAGAATGGAGTGTAAACTATGAGAGGTGTCACTTGTAAAAGGAAGAAATATATTCCCAAGAGTATACTATGTAAGATAATTAAATGCTTTGATAAATATAGAAGTATCTTATAAATCTTTCTCTATATAACTAAGAGAGTAAAGGATTGTTATGGTGCAAACATTTTCACTTAAACTGTTGATAATCATTACACTATGTATATATTTTTTGTAAACATATGTTTGAATACATTGTCCCTGATCCTATCAATCTATGTCAATATTAAAAATCAACTAACCATACATAAAGTACACTATAAAAATCACATTACAAACTTTGTCATATAATAACAAGCACATTACACACTTTATCATTGTCATATAGACTATCAAGGCTCTTCATCCATTCAACAAGACACCTTCATGATACCTCCATGACATCAACATGAAAACTCTATAATAATCTCCCCATTTATCATTGATGTCAACAACCATAAATAAATAAATATATACCTCACCTTATCTCTCTTTAAAGCACTCTTACAAAAAGAACTTCCTCCCCCTTTGTCATAATGACAATGTGGGTGTTGGGCCCCCTTTTTGGAGAAAATACATGGACTGCACTGACTAGATCAATTTTAGTGAAAGGCAACCCTTAGAGTGGTTACTCCCCTTGTACATTTTGATGCTATCAAGAGAAGTCCTTGAGGATTTTGTACTAGTTGGCATGTAGTTTTATAGCACCAAATTACAAAATACATCCTTATAAAGACTTAGATATGATGGCTTAATAATCATAGATGTTGAAGAGTGGAGAAGGTGAGATAGTGACCCATCAAGGATAGATCAGTGTATGCCATATTATTGTCCACCCTAGATAGTGTAGTGGAGATGATAGACTCGTGATTGCTCAACTCTCAACATGGACCCATCTGACTTGGCAAGGAGACTATTTTTCACCTATAAAGTGAGACTCACATTTGAGGATTAAAAAAGGTGATAATAGTGTAGCAAAATTTTGGTGAAATAGAGAGCCAACCAGTAGTATTTTTTATTATGCATAAGGTAGTTTAGAGGTTTGAATGTATAAGACCAAGCTCACATGTGAGCCTCCAAGCATGAATAGAGTTAGGAAGAGCATAAGCTCTGTTATTGTATTGAACCTTGTTGATGAACCATAAGTTAATGAAGAAGACTATTGATGGGATGACATATTAATCCTTATTTTATAATTTGCATAATGTTATGCTTATAAGTTAATTTCATTTAATCTTTATTTTAGTTCTCACATAATATATCAGAATATGGAGGTTCAAACCTAGTCACTAATGGCATCCTTATGCCATTGAGTAACTTTGGCCAACCTATAAACTCATCAAGTGTTGGAACCCAAATCCATTAAGGATCTAAGACCCCTACCTAGAGTGCTACCTTTAATATGGATTATTGAACAAATCCATACCTTTGAATTACCTATATATCTAAATCACCTTATGCTAACTACTCTCTAATGTGTGTCAATAAGATACCTACTTAACCAAGTATGGGATTACACTAGAGGACTTGTGCTACTAAGAAGGCTCATGACTATTGAAATCCTTTTGGATAACCTAGTGAAATATTGCCACCTAAAACCTATCGTCAATGACTAAGTCTCATTGAGATGCTAAGTTTCTCCATGATGCAACTAGCCCAACACAGGCCCAGTCCTTTCACTATTGCACTTCAAGTGAGCACACAAGGATTGTTATTTATGTGAAATTGATGTCAATGCTATAGCATGAATAAATATTTTGTGCTAGACCTTACTATCCTGTTTCTTATCCCCACCAAGTCTAGAACTAACATAGCTTGATAGATAAGTGTATGACCAAGTGTAAAAGCCAACCTACTAAACTTTTATACAACATTTTGGTTTCATTCTCAAGATGTTCTAAATTTTTATACTATAATGATACAATAGAGAAATGAATTGACTATTTCTTGAGGAAATTTAGCATTAGCTAGAGTAGGTGGAATATAGTTTCACACAAAACCATCCTACATGAAAGGGGAATAAGTTGAGAAATGGGTATAAGCTAACTTGTATGATTCTTTAAATGAAATGTTATTTTGTGAGCTACCTGAGCATGTGTACCAGTGGTTGGTCACCTACACTAATAATATAAGGCATAGCTATGGCCAGTACCTCAAGTGGACCATAAAGTACATAGAGAGGCTAGAGAGCCTAGATGAAGTTTGGATGCATATTATGGATACGTGGTGGAATAATGCATTGAACAGCTACATATTGGAGTTCATAGTGTCAACCTTCTCATGCCCAAAAGTAGCAAAGTATAAGTTTCTTCATGAACCAAGGGGCACATTCATAAATGGGCTTGGAACTAATCTAAAGAAGCTTCTAGTGGATTATGACATAGAAACCATAAGAATAGAAGGCTAAATTCCTTGTGCATATGAGCAAGTAGAGAAGGTGAGAAGGGGAAGTGTAGGTAAGGTGTGATGGAATAAAAATAACAACTTGACACCTAAGATCTCTAGGGGATAAAATATAATAAGTAAAATCATATAATTATTGAGGATCTAGAACCTAAAAGTGCTAAGATGACCTATAGTGAGTGGGAAGGGCATGGGAAAGGATACCTTGAATTATAGTAGCATGAAGAGAGAGAGAAGAAGAAGCAAGAGACTAGACTTAGTAGTTAGGTGTTATATGTAGTGGGTTATTACAACATGAGAAACTACCCCTTTGAACATGAAGCACAAGCTCATTTATTAGAATCTCCACTAGAAGAAAGAAGAATGGTAACTAAACCTATTATTGACATAGACTTTGATAGGGTTTGAAATTTAGATCAAGAATTTGTAATTAAGTAATTGCTTATGATGAATTGAGTAACAATATATAAAATATATAAATCACCAACATAAGATCCTTAAACATTGGTGCAATCATTCCCATGAAAATAATGTTAGCTACATTGATTGGCCAATAGCCTACAAGAAGTGGCATGATGCCACAAGTGAGTTGTACTAAACTTATGAGTTTGCGAATGCAACTGATAACATTAGTCTCAATACCCCTACCTATAATTGGAATCACTAGAGTGCCACCTCAAACATAGGTACAAGAGGATAGGTACCTTAGAACTTGGCACCATCCCTTTAACAAGTCTATTACAAGATGGAGATGTGCTTTCCTGAGTGTCACAATGTAAATAATGTTGTGGATCATGTGCTAAAGTGTGAGTTATAATGTTACACTTAGGTAATCACTTATCCTAAGTACAAAGCAACCCATTTCATGACCACCCTATTAGATCATGCCCATACTTGGTATCAAAAATTTGATCCAAACCAAGCTATGGTTAAATTACAATATGTTAAAGGAAGCCTTCTTGAAAGAGTTTGATATCCCTAAGTTTAAGCATTAGAACATCATGGCACTCAAGGAAATCATCCAAGGGTTATCTAAGAGCATGCACATATAGATGTGTGATTTAAAACTCTTCTCTCTAAGCTTTTACATGACATTCACCCCTCCCAAAAAATACAATGGTCTATAGGATACCTATTAGTACCATTTAGAAGAACAATGTCTATGAAGACCTTCATAAACCCCCATTAAGTGCTTAAAGTTGTGATCTAGGCTAACGTGGTAGGCAACACTAATATTAGGATCAACCCATTCATGGAGGTGCATATTGATTCAATGGCCTCCCAACTACTTAAGATAACTTTTAGTTCAGTTCATGATACTCATAGTGGGTTATGGTGTACTGAATGTAAGATGGAGGGGCATAACAAGAACAATTTCCCATGAATTAATGTTCATGCCCTACTTCTCAACTATGAGGTTTTTTATGGATCACATGAATCTTATAAATGTTCTCTATTATAGTGCACATGTCAAGTAAACACCACTTTTTACTATAAAATGTGTGATGCCTATACACACTCAATCATAGATTATATATTCATCAATGAGATGCATCAAAACATGGAAAGAGGTACAAGGTATGTGATGACATCAGGCAATAGTTAGGTAAGTCAAGGAAATGAAGGCTATGGCTAGAAAAATATGGGCTATGGCAACTAGCAAGGCATACATAGATAAGGAAGAGGATGTGGTGAAGGAACATTCACACCATGATCATGATACAAGTGTGGGTTGATTGAAATTTATCATCATGACTACCCCATGTACCCAATTTTCAAGTATTATCGAGGACCTCATGTAGTCAAGGAATGCCCTGACTTATATAAAAACCTAACTCAAGATCAACCTAGTATAGATAGAGGTACAAAAATGGTGAGGTGTGATTATAAAGAGGAAAGGTGGGATCCTAAGCCACAACAAACTTGTAAGGAGCCACATATATTTTAGGTCATGACTTGAAGTGATTTTACCACTCAACCACCTTCCATGCTAAACTAAGATCTACACCTAGAGTATGGTGAATCTAGTTACACTAAGTACATAATGCAACCAGAGATAAAATTTGCACCATAATTTGACCTTAAAGGACATCCTATAGTAAGCCATGAGCATGATATATAACTTATAGGGCAAACTTTAGTTGGCAAAATATTTAGAGGTGTAGGCTAGTGCTTTGTATAAAAAGAAAGATCACCAGGAGGTTGAAGTGCAAGAATTGATCAAGATCCTACACCTCCTACACATAAAAGGAATTCTACCCTTAATAAAAGATTTGTTGATAAAACATGTAAGGAAGAAAACAAATTTAGAGGATGTGCCTTAGATGATTGAAGTTATTCCATTGCATATGGAGTGGGCATGTGAGATAAGGCATACTTAGAATGTCAAGTATGACCAATAGTTATTGATAGATACCACCATCAATGGGTGGTTATTTTGTGAATTATTAGTTGATATGGGTATTGAGGTCAATATTCTAACTCAAAGCACCTAAGAAAATATGGGGAAACCACCCTTGAGACATTCACCTCACATGTTATTCATGGATAATAAAAATTGAGCACAACATATCAAGATCTTGAAGGGAACCATTGTAGATATCATGGGTTCTAAGTTCCACATCAAATTTGAGGTCATCCAATTGGAAAAAAAGGATAACTATCTATCACACTTGGGAAGGCCATAGTGCTATACTAACAACATATATATGCACTTTAAGAAGCATTATATGACTTTTGAGAATGACAAGGAAAGAGTGGTGATTCCTCTTTCAAGTGACCAAGGGCCCCCATATGTCAAAAGTGTTGATAATAATGAAAAGATAAACCACATATATAATATCATAGCATAGGGTGTTGAGAATCTCAACCCTAATAACCAAGGCATACTCAAATGGGAGGATGGAAAATCAGCCTTTGATACAACTAATGAGGTCTACAATTAGTGCATTGAAGAGGGCCATGAGGTCACTCACTGAAGGAGCTTGCTAGTGTGTGTAGTCAAGACAAGGCCAACCAAGATAGGGTTGGTTAGGATTATGTTTTATAAGATTTAATGGGTCCCCCACACCTAAAAGATGGAGAAAAGGGTAATCTAGCTCAGTTAAGGAAAACTTACAATGTTTCTAAAGTATGAATGGATCTAAGCCATATAAAAGTATGTCTAGGACATTAAATCCTAAGTCCTAAAGGAGATAGATCAAATGGATACACTAGTACATACCTTAAATATCACTGTTGCTCACTAGTAGGCAATGTATAGACCTATCTTTCCAACTTTTCATGATGTGAAGGAAATGATTTACACTAGGTTTGGCAAGAGTGATGAGGGTCTAGACATACCTGCATACACTAGTGATTTCTAACCCAATCATACATGTGTGACTATATGAATAAACCTACACTATCCATGGTGAGAATACACCAAGAGCCCTATGGGTTCATGTCTTCTACATGACCCTAAATACATGGGTGCAATCATGGTACATTGTAAATGAGACACACCATGAGATATGAAATTGGGAGATGCTCAAGGATAGGATCATTCACACTTTCTCCTTTTCTTCATAGAACTTAGAGATACTAGAGCCACTACAAGTCATCCATAGGGAAGTGTTTGAGGACACTTCTATATTAAAAAATCCATTGAAGGAAATGTTTGGGAAAAAAGACTAGCACTTCCAACATTCTTTAAGGATATGCTGCTTAATAGTGACTCCAGTGAAGAAGATGATGAGAACTAGAAAGAGTGAAATTGAAAGGATCTAACAAGGAGACAAAAGCTTGTGCACATTGTTGATGATAACACCCTAGATGATGAAGATGAAATGCATCTTCAAATTGAAATAATAAAGGAGACAAGTCAAGTTGAAGACTATCATCAAGAAATAAATGAGCCCTACCGCATGTCACTCAATACCACTAAAGTAGACATCAATATAGAAGGTGAGTTGAAGATCACCACTATAGGCACTTACTAGTCTAAATCAAAGATGACATGAATTATAGACCTCTTCAAAGAATTTTAGGACTTGTACCCACATAGCTATAAGGACATGAAGGTCACCCACCCTTCATTTGGAAAAATTAATATGAAGTTGGTAGACAGTATGAGGCTAGTCAAGAATCACCCCTATCAGATGAATCCCAATCTCCACACCAAATTAAAGATGGATATTAATGGAATGTTGGTAAATGATGTCATCTACTTAGTATAATAATTTGAATGGGTGAAATTGATGGTTATTATCATCAAGAAAGATGGGTGCATATAGATTTGCATCGACTATAGGATGTTGAACACCACTTGCATCTATGATCCATTCCCAACTTCATTCACTGATAAGGTCTTGGATGGAGTCATAGGTTGAAAAATATACACTTTCACTAATGGATTTTTGGGCTACCATCAGGTGTAAATTAAAGAGGAGGATAAGCCCAAAATAACCTTTATGATTGAATGGGGTTAAATCACCTATAACATGATGCCCTTTAGACTCAAGAATGTGCTATTAGTATTCTCCAGGGTAGTGATCACTACCTTCAAAGACTTTATCCATAGGTTCCTCCATGTATATCCTTGATGACTAGACTATGTATGATCTTGTAAAAGATGACTATGACAATTTGTGCCTCTTACTTGTAAGGTGCAACCACCTCTATATATCTTTAAATCTAAAGAAGTTCATCTTTGTAAACCATTTTGGGACATTTCTTAGTCACATAATCTACAAGGATGGTTTTCTTGTGCATCTGATGAAGATATCCATAATAATTTAGCTCTAGAGTCACTTAATGCAGAAAGACATTCATACCTTTATAAGCCATTATGGCTACTATAGGAAGTTCATTCAGAGCTATGAAAAAATAGTAGTGCCTCTAAAAAAGCTATTGTGTAAGGATGGCCCATTCTACTATGGTTAAGAACAAGAGGAGGCCTTTGAAACACTGAAGTTAAAGCTAGCTAGTGCACAAATTCTATAATTTATTCACTAGATGACTCCTTTCCACATCTATGTTAATGCTTCAAGCTATGCCATTAGTACCATATTAGTGCAACTAGGTGAGGGTAATATGGATCACAAAATCTACTTAAAAATTATAAAATTGATGTAGGCAAAGTAGAATTACACCACCACCAAGTATGAAGCATTGGCAATTGTCTATGCCTTACAAAGATTTAGGAAGTATCTACTAGCAACTCCATTTATTTTATTCACAAATCATGAGGTGCTAAACTACTTTGTGAACAAGCCTATTTTACATGGGTACATATGTAGATGCATTATTCTCTTCCAAGACTTCCAGTTCTTTATATTCATCAAAATTGGGAAGTAGAATTTGGAGCTAGACCATATATCCCACATCAACTCTAGTGATGTGATAGTGTTGATTGAATATGACATGATGGATGTGTAATAGTATAGATTTCAACACATTCTTGAAGATCTAGTGGAGATTATTGCTTTCTTAACTTATGGATTTTCACCCCATGACTTGTCCACCAAAGAGAATAAACAACTCATAGTCCATGTTGCCTCCTTCCATCTCATTAAGGGGGAGCTATACAAACTAAATAGGGATGAATTCCTACACTGATGTGTATTTGAACATGAATATAAATATATCCTATAATAAGTGCATGAAATAATCATAAGAGGTCAGTTCTCTAGAAATGCAATGATGTGTAAGGTATTGTAGTCAAGCTTATGGTAACCAAGCATATTCCAAGACACCAAGAAGTACACAAAGGCATGTGATGTATTCCAATGAAATAAAAATCCCAACTATTGGGATAATATGCCTCTTATTCCCACTCTTACCTAGGTTCCATTTGAAAAATGGGCCATTGACTTTGTTGGGCTGATCATTCTAGCAACATGACACATAGGTGCAAGATATATCTTAGTGACCATCGATTACTTCACCTATTGGGCCAAATTCATGCTAACCAAATATTTCATAGTTATAATATCCATACACTTCATATGGGAGAATATAATCAATAGATATGGGTGCCCATTGAGTTTGATTAGTGATAGGGGCAATCATTTCATCAATTAAATAGTATTCATCCTTTTAACCAAATACATGGTAGCACACCACAAGACCACCCTATATCACCCCTAAGATAATAGCATAGTTTTAGATTTTAACAAAATCTTGGGAATGTGCCTAAAAAAGATATGTGGTGTTGGTCGTAAGGATTGGGATGATTGTGTTTTAGTAGTACATTAGGCATACTGCATGACCTATAAGTGCCTAAATAAGGCTACATCATTTCAACTAGTGTTTGGTGATAAATCAGTTATGCCCATGGAATTCAAGTGCCCTCTTTGTGTATTACATTAATTGTTTTCTTAGATGACCAAGAATCTTTAAGTGTAAGGTTGGAAGACTTAGAGAATTTGGATGAGAAATGCACCCAAGCCAAATGGAGTTAGTAGGTTGAGAAAGCATTCCAAAAGTGGTGTCATAATAATCACATCATGCACAAGGAGATAACTAAAGGAGCATTGGTATTTATTTATGATTCCAAGTACTTTAAGTACCCAATTAAGTTTCAAATCTAGTGGATGTATTTCTACATCATCCATCACATCTTGTAAATAGGTGCATGTAAGTTACACATATTTTCCAATGAAATGCTCCCTGGGAATTTCAATGGCAACTGACTGAAGACATATAGGTAGTAAGATGACACACATACCATGAACACTCTAACTTCATGGTCAATAACTATTTTAAGTTGAGCTAACTAGGATAAAGTTTGGTGTAAGCTAAACCACTCTTTTATTTTTATTTTGTTCCTTGTATAGTGTATAGGGGTAGTGAGTTGCATTTGGTAGCCACAAGAACTTTTTATATCAACACTTCATGTATAATTCCAATCAAGTGAGTTGAGCAATTGTACCCATAAGCACATGATGCCAAACATCTAAATAGTGGGTGCATAAAGCTTACTAGACACAAGTAGAAGTAGCTAGAGATACACATGTACAAGATGGAAAGTATAAACCCCTAAAAGGCCTAGTAATGAACCAATCTATTGATACATTTGTACTAGAGTTACAAGAAGGCACATCAATTGATCCAGTGTTAGATAAGCCTAAAGGTAAGCAATGAATATCGCCAATGTGGTTGAGTGAAAGGTATATAATGAAGATGCACTCTAGAAGTGTGAAATAACATAATAAGTGGACCAAAGTGTTGAGGGGATAGGAAAAGGTATTTTTATAGGGTAGGACAAGGCCAAGGCAAGCTGATGCACATGAAATTGATCAAGGCAAGAAGTGTGCTTGAAATAGAAACAAAGATAGAAAAGAAGTGAAATAAAGGAGGTTGAGCTACATGTATTTTAGTTACTATACCCAAGTTACCACAACAAAGATGAAGTTTATGATGAAGGATACACATGTAGAGGGAATTCATCCAAGATAGTTAGCATCCACCTAGGAAGGAGTACAAAGTGACTATTTGAACTGCATGTCACTTCACCAAAAAATCCATTAGGATTATTTAATTACGTGTCACTAGTGGTACAAAGATACATAATTAATGCTTATAAGATAGAAAATTTTCAAAGATTTCATGGATTTTTCACATTGTCTAAGATGATCGAGGTGTCTTCACCATTAATCCTACATTAATAACTATTGGTGACAAAAGAAGGATATAAATTATCACAAAATTAACTATATTAAGTTATAAATTTTATGCTAACTTAGACCTAGAAAAATCCTAAAAGAGAACTAGAGAGCTGAGGTAAAAGAACCATATCACAGTGAGCATTTGAGAAATGTAGGTACCTTAGAGTGAATGGAGGCATATAAAAAGAGAATGAGTTCACATTAAATATTGGAAAAGGATTGAAGAAATATTCATGTAGATAACCATGTTGAACCAATAATCTATTACCCAAGCTACCATTAATGGCCAACAAAGCTTGGATCCTAAAAAGTAGTCACAAATCCCATGAATTTTGAAGTGTTGGTCATCATTTGAGGCTTCAACAAAAAACACATCCCAATATTTAATACTAGTATATTCAAAATGGTGAAAAATAAGAAAGTATCAAGCTCTGCACTGGCATAGTTGGAACCAAAGTGAGTAAAAATTATTGAGGAAGCATCTACCACCAAGACAAAGTCATAGATAGTTGAGGTAGTTAGTATCATGATGGTGCATACTGATATTCTAACAAAAATGTCCTATCAATACTTGTAGTTCCTAATAAAGGTATGTTTAGGAGAACCACGGTTCTCCTTCATCCACATATACCAATTGAAAGAGTACAACCACTAGACATCAAGCCATTTCCAAGAATTTGTGCAAGACTAAATTGTGAATATAAGGCATAAGACCCTAGATGGTGACACTTTATTTTATGTCTCAATTTAGGACAAGCTAAAAGTCTCATGCATAACTTAGCTCTATGAGTTTCCTTGTTTCAAAAATCCAAAATATCTCATTCAAATCCTTATCTCATACATCCATGAGGACCATGTATAATTCATAGGTTGATGCATGGAGATCTCTATGTAGATGATAAAATGGATAATCAAGCTTATAAACACTAATATAAACATCCATCAGTTGATGGATGATGATAAAGAGGTGAAACATGTCATGAATCTCTTAAATTGCTTCAATGGGGTTACACATTCCCATTCAAAAAATGTAAGGACCCCAACATGAGGGTGGAAATACACCTTATGAGCTTAAAGTTGTGTCCTAATGGCCGATGGATAGATGTGTCTAAGGCATATCTCTACCTACCCTACCATATGGTATAGGGCATATGATTTAATATCATACAATTAATTTATGAATAATTTACCAAGAATGCACTCAAATTCCATAGTGCCAAAGTAACCTTTAGGTGGGGCTCCATCCTCATCTTATCATAATGAAAGAGATTGGGATCCTTGATAGAATCATGATTAATTTATGGGTGTTTCTAGAACATCATGAGTCCCCTACATATAAATATAAATACTACACCTAACCCACCACATTTAACCTAATTTATAAGACTCATGTAATTCACTAGTGTGAGTAGTACATTGAAGCCTTTGTACTAGAGTGTTGCATTCCCTAGGGTCTTCTTATGATCATGATCAAGATGGTGACTTTTGATGTGATTTAGCTCTACTACATCATGTACTTGGTGATGATGGATGGGAATAAGTCAGGATGGTTGAATATCCTCTTTGCATTCTTAATAGGATACTTTTGATATGTGATGCACTAGATCATGAATGTGTAAAGGATAGACATCCTGGTTAAGGAGCTAGACATAGAAATCCAAAAAATGTGATGTAAGTTTCCCCATGTAGAGGAAAGTGTTACTAAAGACAAAGAAGATGCCTTAGATCACCCAGGCATCAATTCAGTCTAAGAGGTCACCCTCTTTGGATTAATCGATAGGCTCTAATATGTGATAAAGCCAAGGAAGAAGGATTATAGTGCAGTGTCTATCATTGAAAGGAGAAGACACCCCCCATTCTAGGTTAAAGATGAAAGAACCTCAATGCCCCTTGATAAGAAAAGGTCTTGAAAGAAAAATAAAGGGGAGACCTTAGAAGAAATTAAGGAGTATCTAAAGTTGAAGATCACTTCAAAAGGGGAAATGTCTACCTCATATTCATCTAATAAGTTTATAAGGTTTGTGTGTAAAGCTTCCCCTAGTGTAAAGGAGAAAAAGAAAGGGAAGGCTCCTTATTCACTACCCAATATTATTATATCTAAAGAAGAGGAACCAGAGGAGTCTGAGGAAGAAGAGTGGGGATGGGGAACCTATATTGTACCTAATGATGATGAATCATCATCAAGGTAACAAAACCCTTCCCTTCCACCTCAAAGTAAGCTAGAAAATCCTAGCTGAAGATTGAGAAGACTTGGCTCTTGTGAGGCCAAAAAATATAGGGAACATGAGCTATGAGAGAATAAATAAGAAATGGATAAGGTATGGGTGTTAAAGGAATTTATTCAAATGGTGGAGGCTAAATACTAATGGTAGAAGGAAGAGTCCAAGTTACAGGAGTTGAAGGAAGAAGGAAGGAATGAATAGGAGATGGAAAAGGAACCTAAGGAGGCAACCCACTTAGTCATGCCAATAGAATAAAATATATAATTCCAATTGAAGGTCATGAGCCTTTACCAAGGCCATATTGATGTGGTTTTTAAATTACAATTAAGGCACGAAGAGATGAGAGCCAAGGGCATGTCCCATGCTGAGATAAATTGGCTAGAGGTCGAGGAAATAAGTGAGAGAAAAGGAATGTGTCATGTAAGCCACAAAGAGAAAGGATGAACAATAAAAGGACAAAAAATAAGTAGAAACAAAGGATGAAGTAGAGAAGGTCAAGAAGAGGGTAAAAGAAGATAAATTAGTTAGGGATGAAAGGGCACACATGATAAAGGAGATGGAAAAGAAGGGTTCAGCTAGTATAAAACCCAAGGAAGAGAAATTAATAGAAATAATGCCTATTTCATCTACTATAATAGTAAATAAATCTACACAATAGGTGTACCCTAACTCTAAAGGGGTGCCTAAATATAAAAAAGGAAATATTGGTGCCTTAGAGAAGCAAATGGAATAAACATGGTCATGATAGGAAGAAATGGATGAAAAGGATAATTTAATATAATAAACCCTAAAAGAGAAACATAATGATAGGTATAGGGCCAAATAAATATAATGAGATTATGAGAAGAGAGAAGAATAAGAAGAGGAAGAAGGATAAAAATATGAAGACACTAGGTTGGGCACTAATGTTAGTGAGGAAGAAGAGCTAGGTGAAGATGAAGAATATGATCCCAAAAATAGTGAAAGGGCACATTAGGAATTCAAAGAGGATGATGATTTCTACATGATGGAGTACATGCCTCCAAGAACTGCTATGACCTTGATGTACCACTAGGTCTCTTGTATATTGAATTGCTACATGTATGGACCCAAATTTGAGGTTCCAACAAAGTCAATCTAGTGTACCAAGAAGCCTAAGGAATGGCATGATTATAATTTGATAAATCCACATGATATGAACCCAATATGCTCTACAGATGCAATAATAAATATGGAATCCTTAGTGGTATGCAAGAACATCATTAATTATGTTCATGCCAACAGCTAGAGAAAGATAGAAAAAAACATGGAGAAAGAACTTGAGGCAACAAAGCTCAAGTTTAAAATCTAATAGAACATGTATAAGAGGTAAAACCATCCCTCTTGTATGGTGTGGATATGTCTAATATTAAGTAACTTAATTGCATCTCTGTACCCATAGAATAGATAATACCAAAGATGAGGCTACCACTCAAAGAGAAATAATACCCTTGTGAAGCCTTACGAGGAGAGTTAAACAAAAATATGGACATGGTTGAAGACATTTTCACTAAAATTGAATAGGTCAATGAGGAATTAGACACAATATTTTGTAACTTCACCAATTAGGTAGAAGTTGTCCACACACACCTTAAAAAGGTAAAGGAGGAGAATGATGCTTTGATCGACACTCCTTCATGGTGACCAATATTGATTACATGTAAGTGATGGCCAAGGTTAAATCCCTTAGTGATCAATTAGAGACCTAGGAGCAAGACTTGGAGGTAGTATTTCATGCCTTGCAAACAAAGGCTAGTGAGTAAGGAGAAATATTTTATGATAGAGTGAAGCATGTAAAGGAAAGGCTGGAAGTCTTTAGAAAGGAATTAGAAAGCATAGAAATGATTACTTTAGAAGCCACATCCACTAAAGTGGATGGTTATACTAAAGATATTATGGGCACCATCCAAGGCTTTGAAAATTTTAAAAAATACTTAAGGTAGGGTACACATGAATTCTATGCACCTAAGGTGCTAAAAGACTAATCCAAGGTGGACTAGTAATTTTGTATGGGGTAATGTTGGGCCCCGTTTTAGATAAAATATGTAGACCACACCAACTATACTAATATTAGTATAAGGAAAAACTTGTAGTGATCACTCCCCTTTTTATACATTTTTATTCCAGTTAGAGAAGTCCCCATGGGTCTTGCACCAGTTGGTGGGTAGTTGCATAACACTAAATTACATAAAGACATCCCTACTAAGACTTGGACTTGGTAGATAGAGAAACATGGATGTTGGAGAATGGATTAGGTGAGATAGCCACCTCTTAATGATATATCAACATATGGCATGTGCTCATCCATCCTAGATAGTGTATTGGAGCTGATGGACTCATGAGAGCTTAGCACTCAACACACACCCATCTGACTTGGCAAGGAGACTCCTTTTTTATTATAAAATGAGACTCACATTTGAAGATAAAAAGAGGTGATAATATTGAAGAAAATCTCTAGTGAAATAGAGAGCCAACTATAATTTTTTATTATTATTCATAAGGTAGTTTATATGTTTGAATATATAATCCCAAGCTTGCATGTGAGCCTTTGGGAATGAATAGAGTTAGGAAGATCATAAGCTTTATTATTGTATTGAAAATTATTGATGAACCATAAGTTAATGAAGAATAATATTGAATGGATTAAGTATTAATGTTTGTTTTATAATTTTCATGATGTTATGATTATAAGTTAGTTTCATTTAATATTTGTTTTAGTTCTCACATAATATATCAGGATATGGAGGTTCAACCCTAGTCACTAATGGTGTCTTTATGCCATTTAGTGACTTTAGCCAACCTAAAAATGTACCACATTTTGGAACCAAAATGCACTGAGCCTCTAAGAGTCATGCCTAGAGTTCTACCTTAAATATGTGTTGTTGAACAAAACCATCCCTCTGACTTGCCTAAATATATAAATCACCTTATGTTAGTTGTTCCCCCTACATACACTGATAAGACCCTTGCTTAGCCAAGTATGGGATTGCATCATAGGACTTGTTATATTGATAAGGATTATGGATACTAAACCACATTTGGATAACTTAGCATAGGATGGCCACCTAAAATCCCTAACTAGTGATTAAGTCCCATTGAGATCCCAAGTTGCTCTATGATGCAACTAGCCCAACTTGAGCCTGGTTACTTCACTGTTACACTTTGGGTGAGTGCACAAGGCTTGTGCCTTGTGTGAAATTTATTCTATCACCATAATGTGATTAATTTTTTTTCTAGACCTTATTCTCATGCCTAACCCCATCAAGTTTAGAACTGAGTTGGCTTGATAGCTAAGTGCATGACCAAGTGTAGAAGCCAACCTAGTGAACCTTTTTTATAATAGTGGGTATAATTTGATCTTAAGACCCTAAAAATACTATAAAAATAGGAAATAAACATCTTATAAATATAATACAACCCCCCCTTTACCTTGAGGTAACCTTTTCTTATCCCTACAACTTCCTCTTGCTCCATGCCAACACTCTTCTTCACAAGTACATCAACTAATGAAGATATAACACATAGAATACTAAAATCTAATGTAACTTACAAAGAGACATCTTAGAGGAACTCCCCCTAATATTTATGAGCCATTACACCATGACAAACGACCATGCAAGCTTAATAACTTTCTTTCTCAAGGCACTTCCATGACTACCAACTCTAAATCTATATTAAAAAAAATAGCAAACATGCACTGAACCAACTTGAGAGTATACCTTGAAATACACACCTTGATATTTTGGATAAACTTATCAAAAAACATTATTCTTTAAACTAGGTCTTTCTAGCCACCTTATAGCCCTACCTAAAACTTGTTGTGCCCACATATTTTAGTAGACATATATTCAAGACCTAAAATTCCATATTTGGAGAAATATCATATGCCCCCTTAAGCACACCAATTTTTTATCACTAGGCTCATCCTATGTAACATATTTCCTTCACAAACCTACTAGCTAATTAGCCCTCCATTTTGACATAAACAAGGAAAACTTGAGAACCAAAAACCTTCAAATATTTGTAAATATTTATTTAACCACCCATTTGGACCATTTAACAAAAATAATAATCTTCATACCTCAAATCATAAGGCATACCACTTTTCTATAAAAGCCTAAAACCATAGAAACCTAAAACAATCAAAGTCAACACAATACTTTCTAGTCAACATTCACCTCTAAAGACTTTTGTACACTTGGAGACATTAATTACACACATATGGACCATAAATTGAGCTTCCATATCTTTGAAAACTCATACATCCTATAACCCATTTTATGCATGCTTTCCCTTAAACCAAAAATAGAGAAAAACCAAAAGCACTTAAAAATCCTCAATTGGCACATACATACCTTCAAACCTTAAAAAAATTTGGAGTACACCATAAATAAATGCATAGACCTTTATAAGCACCAAATACTTCTTGACATTTGTATCAATCTCATTAATCCACCTAGAACCACTTAATCTTACTCTATACTATAGCTCCTTTATAAACATCTGAAATAAGCTCATGAAATTGGTGCTCCCCCTTAACCAAAGACCTTATCTAATTGGTATTCTCATCTTTGAGCATAAAAAATTTCTTATCTATTGAAAGGAGTTTCTTAAGAATCATAGATAGAGACCTCTTCTACACCACAAAGCTCTAACATGTTGTATAATTAGGAGTTTCCCATAATTCCTTGTATTAGTTATCCTCCTTGGTCATCTGATACATATAGTTATTCTTCTTCTTATTTGGCCTAGGAGAAACAAATTCCTCATCCACTCCAACATTATCCTTATATTCAATGATTTAATTAACACTACATGGAGATAATATAGATTCATCACATACATTTTCATTTGAAAAATATTCCTTGTAGCTTGAATCCTCATCACTAGGTACTTGTTCAACAACAACAAGATGTTCACTTGGATCCATATGTACCTCATAAATAGCCTCAACCATTACCTTGGTTTTCCTCTTGAGATTATTCTCTTCATTCTCAACATGAACAAAAAATGAGACATATTCAAACTCTTTAACTTCAAAAGCATTCTCCACCATAGTAAATAGATTACTTGGACCTGCAGTCTCATCATGACTCATAATTACCACCTTTGGTTTCCATGTATTAACTTGTATTATTTATTGAACTCTAGGACACTGATAAAACCTATTATATCTTATAGGTCTTTTATTTTATAATCTATTAATGTGACCTCTATGTTCACAATTTAAGCACACTAAACTCTTTGTAAAAATATGTTTATACCTTTCTAGATTTGGACAATCTATTGCAATGTGTCCTACTTCATAACAATTGTAACACTCAATATCTCTTGAAAGAAACTTATCTTGTCTTACCTTAAGTGGAAAATATTTTGAAAAGTATCCAATATCATGATAGTTAAGGTACTCAACCTTGATTACACCTTTTGACTAATGACCCCCATCATAGTTCTAAGCAAATTCATTATTTGCAGGTCTTCTACATTCTCTAGCTCTATGCCCAAATTGATTAAAAATATAGTAGTAACCATTGAAATTTGCATGTGTCATTGCATTTGGTTGTTTGATTTGTTTAGAATTCATCTTTCCAGCACCTTCATTCCTTGTCTAATGATTTGTCTTCAAAGCCTAATACAGCTTGTTTATATTAGTCTTCATCTTGTCTTGAGTTATAGTCTTTGGTTCTTGTTTGTGTCCAAGACCAGTCTTATCGATTGCATGATTTTGATCATTCAAAATTTTATCTAGATCACTTGATCTCTTCTAAAATCTTAAAAATGACATTACCTTACTAGATACCTTCTTTAACTTATATTTGAATGACTCATTTTTAATTACATACCTTGCACATTCATCTTCTTTAGCCTTTAGTATTGTAGATAGGAATTTTAATTAACAACTAAGATGTTTGACCATATCTTCATGCTCCTTGTAATCTTCATCCATTCTTGCTTCAAACACATTGAATTGCTCTTCAAATTCCTTGAGTTTAAATTTCATCTTCTTATTGATTTTTTCTCAATCTTTATTTCTTCATGAGAATTAGATAATGCAATCTCATAGTCCATCTACTCTTCATCATCATCTAAATCACTTCAAGTAGACACTTCATAATGTGATCAACTTCCTTCTTTATCAATTAATAAAGCTTCATCTTCAATAGAACCATCATCTTTATGTTTGTACTCTAAGTCACTGTCTTCACTCTCATTTTATGAGCTATAATCTTATTTGTTGTATAGACTCTTCTTATTATTGAAGTAATTTTTATTGTTATCAAACCTTATAAATCCCTTCTTTCTTTTATCATACTTGAATAATCTCTTTTCATCATCATGATCTTCATCAACATCCTTCTTATACTTATGAGGGCACTTATTAGCAAAATGTATTATCTCACCATAATTGAAGCATTTTAGTTGTATCTTACCATTATACTTCCCTAAACTTTTTCTTAATTTTCTTTAAATAAAATAAATTATTTAAACCTCATCTATGTTAGGAATGTCATCCTCTTTGAGTTTCTTACCTTGTAACTTCTTTGTTTGTATTTCAATCTTAAAAGCTACTTCCTTTTTTGGAGGTATATCATCATTTTTCCTCATCTCATAGATAGTAAGAGTGCCACTCAATTGATCCATATTCAAGTGATTAAGATCATGACTCTCTTCTATAGAAAATACTTTCAGATCAAACTTGGGGGATAGAGACCTTAATACCTTTTTAACAATATTAGTCTCTTCAAGATTCTCTAAAAGACCTATGATGATGTTCACAACCTCATCAACTTTCTATAGAAAGGATACCATAGTATAATTTTTGTTTATCTTGAGACTTTCAAATTGCTTTCTATCAGTCTACAATTTATCAAGATTGACCTTTGAATATCCTTCAAAAACATCCTTCAATTTATCCCATATTTCCTTGGTAGATGTGAAATGAATTACTTTAGTGAACTTATTTTCTTTAAGACCACAAGTGATGGCATTAATTTCCTTAGAGTTATTCTCAAACAACTTCTTATCTACAACACTAGATGATGAAATAGTAGGAAAAACATAACCATCAACAATAGATTCCCAAACATCAACACTAAGGGAAATAATGAATGTCCTCATCTTGGCACTCCAAAAATCATAATTAGGTCCATTAAACATTGGTGCTTACTTAGTAGACAAACCACCTTGTAAATTATGTCTAACCATTGTACCTTGGATCACCTACAAGCTATCAAGCTCTTAACAAAGGACCTTATTATGATACTAATTATTAGAGGTAAAAACCATTAATATGGGGGTAAAAAATTTGTGGTAAACAATCCAATATAATTTCTAAACCCTTTGAGTTACTTAAGCATTCATGAAACATACATTTATTCATAACAGTGAATCAATGAACATAAACAACATCACATACACAATACAAGGTCTATGTGGTAACCCTCTTATGGAATAAAATCCACTCTCAATCCTAAAAACACATGGATTTTTGTCCTATAATAAGATCACAAATAAGAGATTGATCAAGTCCTTTTGACCAAAAACCTTTGGTCAAGTCCTTCTAATCTACGACCTTGATCAAGTCCTTTATATCAAAGTTTATCTAGTGAAACCCTATTTATTAAGGATCAACTAACCCTAAGGAATATCAATTCATCTAGACCATCCTTGGAAATAACACTTCCACCTTAGATTTGATGTCTTTAACACCTGATGATGGACCTCATAATTCTCTGTCAACTTGACAAACTCTCTATCTCAACCAGTCCTCATATGCATACTCAATCCACTTCACATATCCTCAAATCTCAAGATAATTATTCTAACATAAGAAACATGAAATAAAGGTCATACACATAGTCCTTAATATTCTCTTCTCATCAACCCAATAGCTGGGCATTCTCACTCTCTTCTACTTTTCTTCAGTCTCTAAATTCTCTCACATATAAGTCTCTTGCTTAAAAAGTTTATAACCCAAACACATTTAGTTTCACTATATATAAAGTAATCATGATTTATCAAGTCTATAATAATTCATTTTTGTCCATAATATATGCCTTAACCCTTAATTCATCTCATATGCATAACACTTAAGCACAATCCCCTTTCAAAATAAGCCTAAGTCACTTTTAGGTCCTATGGAGACCCAATTAGTTCTTTGAAACTTCTTCAAGCATGATAAGAAAAAATGACCACTTATAGACATATATTTCCACTCCTTATGTCCCTCATAACATCCTCAAAAGATCATAGTAATCTTAGCTTACCTCTATGTATGCTCAAACAACTCAAACATAGAGCTTATACACAATCACACCATTAACAAACATACAATCAAATTCTTAAGCAATTTTCATACTCAAGATAGATTGATCACACCTCTAAAATATTCATATATCAATTCCATGGAGTCTAAAACACTCCCTAATAGCCAATTAACCATGAAACATTGAAACAAAAACTATATGAGCTCAATTATCCTTTTTGGGACACTTCTAGAACAAATATAGAAACATAGTCAACTTTAAATCTTCATAACTATGTCTACACAAAATTTAAAATATTAAAATACATATATCTATATGTGCCTTGGAGTCCTTTACCACTTTACTTTTTACTACATGAGTAAATTCATCTTCTATCAAAATATATGATCATAATAAAAATCTCTATTTTTTATTATGTTAAATTCAAAAACTTAAATAACAACAGTCATAGTTAACCTTTGAACACAATGGCTAAATCTCATGGTCTCTTAGATTAGGATAAATCTCCCACCATCAATATTGTATGATATTTAACATATAGACCTCAAAACTCAAACTTTAAACCACATTCACTTTGACCTCATCTTGTGTCCTCTCAAAATGTTGACTTAACACGTTCCATCGATCTCTATGCATCAACAAGTTCAATAATAACCAGTGATTATTTTTGATCAAAATGTATGAATGCCCAAATTCCATTAGATTATTATCCTATACCTTTGCTCAGATGTTAAACATCATGCACCTATCATCATCTCACTGCATCCTGACTCCTTAGAACAAATGTGCACCATAAATCTTGATCGATATTTAACACTTTCAAAAATGACTAAATATGGGAAACCTATGAATATGCATGTGTAGTCATTTTTTCACCTCAATAACTTGTTTTGTGCTTTGATGTAGGATCTCAAATTTAGACTAGATAATCTCCTTCCATAGGGCAATCCAACTATGTAAGAAACTCATAGAATTCTCATGTATGTGAGATATAATGACATTAACATGCCTTATAATAAACTTATATCATAGAGCCAAATGTGTCAAAATCTACCTGAGAGACCAAATTTGCTCAAGCATAACTTCTAATGCACTTTAGTGGATGATCTTAAATTTATTGAAAATGATTTATGCTCAAAATTGAACAAACCCATATGATTAGTTTTTTTTACACCTTCACACATGAAAGATACAACACCATTAAAATTATTACTCGACTCTTTCTACCACATTAAAAAATTGGCTATGAGAAAACACAATCAAAATACCTAAGAACCTAACTTTGGACATCCATAAATTTTGACACGCTACATTGCATGATCTAAAAATTAGTGAAAATAAACTAGGTCTAAGAATTAACAAACCCATATGATCACCTTCTCTTGAATCCTCCACACATGTGAATACTGGCCTCATAAACATGCTTACTAATCTCTTTCTAGCCATATTACAAATTTGGCTAAGTATGGACAAATAATGAAATCTATCTTAGAATCCAACTTTTCACCCTCATATCTTTGACCATGATTTGATGCATGACTTGAGATCTAATAAATAATAACTAAAGACTACTATGATCACAACCATATGACTAGATCCCCTTGACTCATTCACACATTCTAATGGTGATGTCATCAATCTTCCTAATTATATTTTTTACCACTAGACCCAAACTGTCTAGATCAAAACTATGGACCACCAAATGAATTTCATCTTAAATCATTAATCACATATTATAGGAATACTTTAACATTCTCAAACCTTCATACACATCCATGATCCTCTCAAGCTATGTCAATACTGAATATCAACTAACCAAACATAAAGCACACTATAATAAGCACATTACACACTTTTTCATATAATAATAAGCACATTACAAACTTTGTCATTATCAAATAGACTATCAAGGTTTTTCATCCATATAATATGACACCTCTATGATACCACCATGATATCAAAATGACAACTCTCCAAAAAAATCACCCTATACTAACAATTTCCTTATCTTGTGTTTGATGGTGAATTGGAGTCCTCAGATCAGGGTCTCATATATTTCAAGGTCATTAGTGCATGGGAATTGGATTCTATAAGATGTAAAATATTTCATACCAACTATATTAATTAATAAGATACCTAACCATGATCTTTGCATGCCTCTTACATCATTGAAGTACATCATCCAAAATCCTTCATCCTTGGTCACCAGTTTAATTTCACTTTAATCAATAGTATTAAAAGTGTACACACCCAAATTAGTAGATTGGAAGTTTAGATTTTCACTCTTGGAATTGTACTCTATGATCATGAATTTCATCCTTGGCTCTCACTTGATTCAGATCTGATTAGGCACACCCCTCCATGGTAACCACATTTGTGAGAAGTTAGTGGACATGTATCCATTTAAGAATTTTGTCCGATCTCTACATAATAACATCCTATATGCTTCTAGGATTTGATGACTTAAATTTTGATGAACTGTTGAATCTAAATTTCATGAGATATTTACATATGGATGTTCAATAGTTCTCCTACCACCTTAACCTTTGACTTGTCTAACTAGACAACAACTCTATCAAACTTAATTGGAATCAGTCCCAAATTTTTATAAATACATGTAAACATTATGTTATAAAATGCTCCAAAATTAAGAAAAAAATTATGTACATTCTTCCAAAACATTATAATAGTTAACAAAAATAGAGGAACCCTAGATTTGATTTTATACATTACCACATTTGCATTTGTAGATTTGGATTTACCTTTATCTGACCTCATAGTTAATGATTTTAATAGTAAATTACATTATTCAATCATTTGGACAAGCTCATGAAAATTAATGTTGTATTTTATTTTCTTCATATCTTACACAATGTTTTATTCACCTTTGGATCCATTTTTATCCAAATCTTCAATCAATTGAGTATCCTTTCCCTTTGGAGGATGAGGATCATTGTTGGTTCTATGATTTTAGGGAGTATCAAATTTGTTAGGTAGTGTGGAAGTTTTTATGGGTTCCTTTTAGGATCTATTCCTCAAGGTTTTATTGCTATTATAGTATTATTAGAAAGCATGAATATCATATGTGTTTCTCATAGGCTCATTTTTATCTTGGTCAAGAAACTCATAAGTTTCAACCATGAGGGTTATTTCAGTGGATTTGGACCGACTATCAGGTGCTTTTGTGTTTCTTGAATTATTAGTATTGTCTTGATTGTCAGATACAATGTCATAACTTTCTAACTCATGCCGACACATCTCAAAAGTGTTGAAAAATTCTATATAGTCTAACTCTTCATGTTATGCTATGTTATAGATCTTACACCAATTAGGTAAGGCCAACTCAAAGATATTTATGTCAAGAATCTTATTGGATGGGATTTTATTGTTTTTATTATTATTTTTAGACCTATTGAAAGGTTTTTTGTACTTTTAAAATGTGTATTTTATATTAGAACCTTTCCCCATGTTGCCCATTTGCCTTTGTAAATTTATAAAATTACTACCTAGTTTTTTAACCATCCTTTGCATTTATTCAAAGTCTCCCTTGGAGGAGTTAGTTTTATTTTTCTAAACTAGGTTTTTGATAATGCTTTGGGTGTTAGAGTTTTTAATAGGGACCAGAGCTTGATTATTATTTTTGGGATGAGCCCTAGCATTAAACCGGTGAAAGAATCCTAATTTTTGGCTAGGAGTTTCATGGCTCAATGGTATTTGATTGAGGCTAGGTATCTAATTTAATGCAAGTATATTATTTTTTGTTTTTGGGACTAAATTTAGATTAGGTAAAGTTAGGTTGATGTTTAGGATGGTAAAGGTAGGGTGCCCATATGGGTACTTTTGTTCATCAATGTGTATATCCTATACATATGCATGTGGTAGTGTATTGATGTTTATGGACCTATGTAGGAAGATAACAGTCATGAGATCTAGGGAATTTTTATAGATTTCTAGTTTTAGGTCATCTATAGGTTAGTAGGGAGATGTAGTGAGATTTACATCTTTTGAAATTTAGTGTTAAAATATTATATAATATCATTTGGATCTTACTTCAAGATGTGAATTTTTGGTAAATTATTTTAGGATTTATGACCCTTACAAATTATGTGATGAAGCTATTATTGAACTGGTTCTATCCTATGATGGAATCCTATGGTAAATTGAGAAACCAGTCATAGGCTACCTCCTTGAAGGTAAATAGGAAGAATCTATAGGCTACATCTTCATGGATGGTGTTTAGAAGCCTATGGGATGCCTTGAAAGACATGATATGACCCTTGATGTTTATATCCCTGAATGGATTAAAAAGAGGGAGGTATTTATCTAGGTTCCTTGACAAATCATGTATAGGGCTAGGAACATTTATAAAATATCCTCCTAACCATGAAATGACTTTTTGGATGTAGAATAAGATGTGAAGATGTTAGCTTATTATAGAGGTAGGGTGGGATTTGTATCTCTTACATCTCCGTTTATTATCTTCATCCTTATGATGTGCTTATTAAGATCTAAAGGGAACTCTAGGGATGATAGTATAGTAGATCCCACCTAGAGAGGTAGCACACTATTCCTAAGGGTATTTTATTTTTGTCTATATAATCCATTAATTTTTCTTGGTGTATCTTGTATATCATGTTATGTGTATCTAAGGGATTAAGTATTATTGTGCAATCTCACTTGACCCATTTTCAATCATGACACTATGTATGGTATTTTCATTGATATAAGATCAAATGAATAGTGTATGAAAATATATATTATAATCTACAATGTTTATTTCATAATATTTGATCATATTATGTCATGATGAGGTTATAGTTAGTGTACCAATAATCACATTTACTAGGCAATCATATTCATGATTGGAGGATGACTATTGTTCACATAGTGTACTTTTGAAGTATCATTAGTCTATGTCATCTCATGTTTGGGAAATGGATCATTGATTTTTTTCTAATTATGATTTATATTTTTATATCATTTATATTCCTATGTCAGTGTGCTCAAGTAAATATTCTTGTGATCAATAAGATATTGTATCTTATTTATTAATTAAAATTATTTGTTCATTAAATATCCAAAACTTTTATGATATTCATAGTATGCATTGATATAATACTTATTTTGTGTGAGATTATTTGTATCAAACTATTTTGGAGGAGTAAGAGTGAAAATATTGTAATAATGTAACTTCTATAAAAATATATTATGGGGTGATGGTAATATAGAAACTTCCTCCCCAATGGAATTGACAACTGAAGTAAATTTGTAGGATTTAATATTTCATTAATTTTCATCTTTGCCTCATTATTTTTTTAGTTTATTTGACCTTGTATCTTGGTTTTATTGGAAACATTTTTTTTGAAGTATTTGTAGGAGTAGATTTATACTTGGGCTTGTTCAAAGATATGATATTTACTTTTTCATCTCTTATTATTTGGCTTAGTTCATCAAAAGATTTGAATCTATTTAAGATTATTGACTCATGGAGTGGTTCAAGATTTTTTTTTTGAATATTTATTGTAACTTATTTTTTACATAACATTAGTCCTCTTAGAGAGCATAGTATTTTACCAAAGTACATAAACACTGATAGGCTTGCCATACCATTGATATTTGCATGTAAGATAATTTATTGTCAATGTTGTTAGAGAAATGTGATAGAAATAGATATGTAAAAGGGTTTAATTATCTTATTTTTTGGAGGGGGATGTCATATTTTTGGCATAACATTAGTAATATTAGATATCATAGTGTTTTACCAAACTATATAAATAATGATGGGCCTATTATACCCTTGATATTTCCATGTAAAATACTTTATTGTCAATGTTGTTAGAGAAATGTGATAGAAATGGATATGTAAAAGGGTTTAATTATCTTATTTTTTGGATGGGGAGGTCATATAACCATAGTAAATAATATTTCTTGAGACTTATCATGAATAGATTGTTTAATAAAATTTCATTTTATTCATAATCAAAAAATTCTACATGGAGTTATCAAACCTATTACTCTAGATTATCTTTACCTTCATATAGTGGAAACTTGGGAACTAAAAAACTTGTTGGTAATGGATAAGATACTATCTCTAGGGATAATGGATTATTAATTAAGGCATGTGAATCCATTAAATTACTAGTTATAGATACACCTTTATCTAACTACAACAACTTATCATGTAGATTTTTAATATTCTTCTCAAGGAAACATGTAGAGGGTGAGGTTGGTGATGTAACATGCATAGTCATAAAAATAGGGGAAAAGGTTACCTATGGAGGAATATGCATTGATATTTATTGGAATCCTTGTATTACATACACATATTATCTAGATAACACATGTAACAAATGTGTAGATGTACGGATAATATCAATTATATAAGTTTGAACACTTATGGTTGGATTAGTAAAGCAAAAGTATTGTTTGATATCATACAAGGGGTCATATTTTCCACAAAATTGGGGAATTTTTTTATTTGTCTATTGTGATATATAAAATTTCATTAATCTAATGTGGAATTAAGTAATATATTGAGTGAATTATTATTTATCAATGCCATAATATTGATCTATGGTATTTTCTCATGATTATTATCAGTCTCAATATTTAATATAAGTCCATCAATAGGGTTTTTTATTTTTTATGTTATAATCCATAGAGGGAGTAGGAGGAATGAAGGAGGTCATCTATTCCCTTTAAAATTTAGTGTTAAGAAGATGTAGATCAAATTAGATGTTACAAAAATATAATTTGAGAAAGACTTAGGATTGTTCATTGCTAATTTTAGCCTTATTAGTATTCTTATATTCGATCCATTTGATTATATGATTAATAAAAATGTAACATATCCAATTGTAACAATATGAAATGATTAAATTAATGAGTTTCATTAACAAATAAATTTAATTTTCATTTATTATAGCCATTGGTAATGTGTATAATTAAGGAATAATTATAAACCATGTCTAGAAATAAAATCCTAGGGATGAAATATGAAATATTAGATGGATAAAACCTTAATGTGTTAGAATTATCTAATAAGAGGGAGGGGTTATTTAGTTTATTAAAAATATATATTCAATTCCATTCATCATTCCATGAATAATTCATTTCACATATAATATTAATACATAAGCAAACAACCACACAAACATATCATGAGAGAAACTAAAAGATATGTGGGAAACCATCTTGGGGGGGTAAAACCCACTAAAATTTTAATATGTAATACAGTCCTCTAATGTCAATATTCAAGTTTTAGTGAATCACCAACTTCACATGGAGCTCCAACCCCAATCTAGATAAGCACCAACTTAACTAGTATTTTTCAATCTCTATCTTAAAAGGAGGCTCTAACCCCCTAGGTAACTTAGAACCTGAAAAGTTACCTATCATATTTGATCATATAAAATAACCTATTTATAACTCAAATATATATATTACAACCTTATTTTTCACTCTTTATCCTTCAATCTCACTCAAATAACCTCTTAGTCCCTCTTGCTCAATTAACCCTCTCTTTGGCAAATTTAGGTCAAGTGACCTTACTCAAAACCTATATAAAATTAGTTAGATAATCAAGGAATGATTTTTATCAAATTATTGATGATCTTAAAGATCTTAAAATATTATTAAACACACTATATTATCCTCTCAATTTCTCAACTTCTCAATTAGTCAATTTTAGGCATATTAAGCCTTCTTAAGTACTTGACCCTTGATCTCACCCATCTTAGTCAATCATAAACCTTTACATACATTAAATACATTTGGAATAGATTAAAATTAATTTTTAAAATTTGAAACAAACATTTTACAAGTCGGTCATAATCCATAAGGACCAAATTCATAATTAGGCCTAATGGAGACCTAATGCAATTAGGTCTGTCATATCTACACGTTACCATTACAACCCTTAAGAACACTTATTTTCTCAAAAAATAGATGAAACACTTAATAAATTACTAAAATATACCCATAATAATTTCACCTTGATTCCCTAACTCTATTTGTCCCATTTTACTACTTGGACCTACTAATTAGGTCTCCTTGCCAATAGGCCTTCTCACTACCTGTAAGTCTATCTTGAAAATTTGAATCGAATACAAAAATTTAAAATGTAAATCATGCATAAAATAATATTAATAGTATAATAATGACTAAAAAAATTCACAAAATTCTTTCATATTCACCACACAGGCCAAAGTGCCTCAAGAAACTCTTGTAGATGACTTACTCATAAACACTAAACACTATCAATACATAGTCAACATCATTTGGCTCTCCAAGATTGATCACGTACTTCAAATGAGAAAAAATTAATTATAATTATCCTATTATTCATTTATAGAATCATTATCATCTTTGGATCATTCATATTAGTGAAAATTGACTCAGGTACATTCTTTTCACACACATAAAACTTGTACGTAGGACCAAAAAAATAATAAAAGAAAATAAACGTATAGGAAACATATGGTAACACTTATGTGATATTAAAATTTATATTTTTTTAACCTTTATCATAATTATAATATTTATATAAATATATATTACATGGTCATGTATCAATATTGGTCTTATAGACCAATCTCACTATGTCACTCTACATAGTCTATATTGTGCTAGACAAACTAGTTTGATGATAACTTTTTTCATAGGTGTAGGAATTATAGAAACTTATATAAAAATGGGATAGTATTTATATGTATTTAATAATGAACCCATTCCTTAAAATCCATCCCTAGTCCTCTAAAACCAATTCTTAATCTTATTCTCATTCTCACCTAGTTTTTCATTGTTTGCTAATCAAGCTATTTTAGAGATAGGCTACCTTCCATGATCATTTTTACACAATTTTGGTCATAAAACTACTCATAAAAGTTAATTATAATAAAATATAAGTTTTTCACGTCATCCTACATCTACTTTCATTCTTTGACCTGGTGAAACCTACTTGTAAAATTAAAAACCCTAAAAATAAAGGTTTTACCATAGCTTTTACTCACTTTCAAGACCAAAAAAACCACCTAAGGAAATATTAAATATTTATTATCAAGTATTTATTATGGTTTTAGAAGGGTTTTAGGTAACTAACCTTCTTATCAATCATTCATAAAGTATTTCCACTCAATTTAAAAAATAATTCCAATAAAATAAATCTATGGACCTTCCCAAAGTCCCATGAAGTGATTATGATCTCATGAAAATGTTTCACATGCCAATGAGCATGTAAAACTTCTTCGTGGGTATGTAATACCCCATTTTATGCACATAGTCAACCTTACCATCAAAATTCTTACTTTCTCTTATAGGTATGACTTAAAACTTGGTAAAAATGTTTAGTAAAATCCCTCACACCAATTTAAATTATCTCAATAGCTTTTTCATCCTTGTAAAATATCTTGAACCCTCATTAGATCACTATAGGTTTTTCATACACTTAGGCCATATACTACTAGTCCTACTTGGACTATGAACACAACCTGAAACCTCTTATATTATATTGACCATTATACAATCATGATATAAAACATCATATCATGTTATCACACTACAACTCATCATGTTACTAGGTATATTCCATTTCACTAGGTTCTTCAAATATGGCTTCAAGAACTCAGCACCAAGAATAATAATGTTAACATAAAATTACATCAATGACAACTTCATGCATACCTTGTAACATATTACCAACATAATGGAGACCTAAGGTTTGGTAAAATTTGATCAATATTCAAGTCAACCAATATTTTTTACCCTAATTTGTATTAAGATTAATTATTAAACCTAATTAAGATATAAACTAGTAGATGAATCCAAATTACTAAATATGACATTTAAGAATGAACCTAAATTTAAAATCTTGAAATAAATTGCAATTGTTTGACAAGTGGCATATGCTAAATATAATAAATAAAAAATGGGATGAATAATTAGATATTATTATTAATTACATAGCTACGATTTCATTATGACAATGAAAAAATACTAAATCTAACCTCTAATTCATCAAATTCTATACCTTTATTTTTATCTATTTAGAGTTACTTTCGTTAGATCTAGGTCAGTATCAACTATTGATACTGACTTCTAGTGGTCATTAGTGACCTATACTATAATAGGGATCTATGAATATAAGGCCGACTTGAAATACATATAAAAGATATGTATGTATGATTTTGAACACTAATTATGTGCACAACTCCATTAATTAACCTCCTTCAACTTCAAATGCTAGGTGTTCTTGTGATGGATAAAACATTTGAAAAATAGAAAAGTGTAATGGGCCATTTTGACCTAAATCACCTCCATTGATGATTAAATATTCAATTATAATATTATACTCCAAGGAGGGAAATATAGCCACACGTATGTCTCTAACCTAGTGTGATTGTGACATTATGCTTCTTAACTATATGAATGAAACTATTATGTGACTATGAAATTTGATAATGTTTGCCTTGACTTGGGATTGATATGATTTTGAATTTCGTTATGACTAATCCTAGTGATTTATTTTTAATTTGGGTGTAATATGGTATTTTTTATAAATGTTTAATATTATAAATATGTGTACCAAATAAGTCCTTATTCCCCTACCAATTACATAATTTATTTGTATTTATCACTCTAATGAGGTAGATGGGTTGACCCTAGGGAAATAATTTGATTTTAAATTGTACATGTTTCTAGGAGAGAGTCTCTATCATCATAAATGTGTTAGTATCAATTAATTGTACTTGCCCAATTTGATGATATTAACACATGCATATAAAGACTAAACTAAAAGTATGGATATGTCTATATGAGGCAATAATTTGGCTTGACATAGACAATAATGTTCTACTACATTTTTTAAAGCAAATAAAGAGGGTCAAACTCATAAACTAGCATGTAGGTCTTAGATAATGGTGGTTTAGGATTATATTTTGTACACAATTCATGTAAGTTAAATGTATGCCAAGCTTGTTATTATCAATTACATAATACCATATTTTATTAAATTCAAGGATATACCATAGGAGTAAAGGTTTTAAACATTAATATTGGAAGCTTTAGGTGTTGACATTCTTTTTTTTTAAATCTTTGAGATATATGTGAGGGTGTATTAGGTTTTAATTATCTATATGGAGTGTAATTCATGGTTTATATGGTGTGAGTGTTATTACTTGATATGCTTGGGAGGTGATAGCTTTTTATTTTATTTTTAAATAATATTTTCTATATTTTCTATGTGGATAGAAATAATTCCTAGGGTATTCTTGTCTTCTAGTTTGTTCAAGGGATTATTATAATGTATTAAGAGGGAGAGACCTTTATTTGCATTATAATTATGGTTTTAAAGTTTTGGGGATTTTTCTAATATTACTAGTCTTAATACACCAATAAATTCCATCTCCTTATGAAATCATGGGAGAAGTCATGTGTTACTTATTTTTCCATTGATGAAATTCCCTAGGCTATTTTCATTAAGATCATGATATTCAATTCTTTGTAATGAATCGTTAAACAGATCTATTTTTAAAAATGAATTTGGTAAAATTTGGGTATACAATAATACTCGTCACTAGTTAGGTTTTTTACAATAAGTTTATAAATTACATAGGTATTGGTTTTAATCCATTGTTTTAATAAGTTTACAAATTATTTAATATTTAAGGTGGGGTCAATAGATCAATCATAGGTAATGGTTAATATTGTCACAAAATCTTACACCCTAGAAGAGGGTGTTCAAGCCTCTTCTATATTTTTTAAACATGGGAACACTTCCAAGTATGTGGGTGTACCTATAATGGAAATGAGCCTCTAAATTTAATGACTAACTCCCTGGATGTATCTTGAAGTGATTTCACTTATTATAATGCTTGATTATGGGGAAAAGAGTTAGAAAATTAAATAAAATTAACATAATTTAAGGGGGTGATACAAAAATATGTTTTCCACATGACCATCATATTTCATATACTAAGAATCAAGGCATACAAACTATCTTCTAAGTCCTAGAAGGTTTCTAACATGAGTGTTTCAATATAGAGGTAAGATATAGGAAGCTACACAAGAAAAATGAACTAGAGGAAAAATTTAACACTCCAAGTAAAATAATACACTTTAAAAGAGCCTAAAATACTTGAATACACTTTATATGACCTATTATAATAGGAAATCTTGCACAAACTTGAAAGGATAAGGGAAAAAAGGATAGATAATTATCACTTTGAATCACCATACATCACTTGAACACTTATAAAATTATTTAATAACTCAAAATTAGATTTTAATTAATGTTCAAAGGCAAAATATGACATCATTTAACAAGGATTCTCTATGAATGGTGTGGTATTAGATTACAAAGGCCAAAATGGTAGCTACTTATAGAACCTGAAAGAGAAGAGGAGAGAATGAAGTCCAAATATCACTTATAAAATTTGTCATGATTAGATAATGAGTTACACATGCAAGATAATTCAATATGAGATATACCATGCAAGGTCTAATAGGATAAATGTCCTTCCAAGTCATGAGACTCATGAAATGTTGCATATGAGTTCTCATTCTACACAAGAAAACTTCCTTCATCAATTAGCCCATTTGAAATGTCTCATAGATAACTTTGGAGATATATCATGGTTAAATTAAGAGGGAGGGGTTATATACATGCTCCCCATGCATTGGTTTCATCCCTAATCATTTAGATTCTTTTTGAAGTGAGCCATCACTACCTATAGTCAAATAAAATCCTCTTTCACTCACCCCTCACACTTGGCCTCAAAATTGGCTTCAATTTCCCATGAAAATACATAAAATGGAGTTAATTACACTTGTAAATACCCTCCATGGACTTATATTACTCAGGTAAACCTTAAATAGGCTCCCACTTGGATTTTTCATACTTCTCATTATCTTGCTCACTTTGATAGTTGGACTGGATAAGATGAAGGCATCTATAAAAACACTTAGGATATTTTTTATACATTAAATTGTCATGGTGAGTTGGTTTAAGTCTTGATATTTATACCAAAATTTTTTACATCACTTGAATGTATTTAGAACCTAAAAAATACCCAAAACATCTAAAGAAAGCTAATTTACCTCTTATTCGTACAAGTAGGGAATACCTCTTTAAGATGTAAGGGAAATTTGGAGATTCCTCTATATCATCTAATAAATTTAATTTTCATTTTGGTCTATTAATATATCTCTCCATCTTCATTTTCCCAATTGAGTTATTTCCAAGGGTTTGTAAGGGTTTTAGACCATTTATACCCTTAAGGATTTTTCATGAAGATTTGACATTGGAAAGATAAAATAATACCACAAAATGTTTATTCATGAAATTATTCAAATTATCCTATCCCCTTTAGTCTCCATGTAAAGTATCAAAGGATATGTGAGCACCTCAAATTGCTTACTTGATCCTTTCCTTCCATTTACATAGGCCTAATGTGGTCCTAAGCTAAAAGTGGCTTTATTTATGACTTATTATGTAAGGTGGAAGATTTAAAACACTTTATATAATACATAAAACATGTGATAATATGTTATAATTACCACCTATGGATATAAGTAATATTGACCCCTCATTTGGTCTTTAGGCCTAAACCATGTCTAATAGGCCTATCTACATACGTGAATGTCTAGACCATAACTTTGAGATTATTACCTATATTCAAGGTAAATAATGTTTTTGTTATGTGTGATTAAAATTTCCATGCCTCTTTTCAACTTCCAATTATCCCCTAGCTCATTCCCTTATCTCCATCTTCAAGATTGTAAGGTTTGTGCTTCTAAAGAAGTATCCTTTGTCTGAGACAAAATAGAGGGTAATTCCCCTATTTACTTAGAAAAAATATATATTTTAGGGTCTTATACAAGTTTTGGATATAATTTTTACAATTTTTTGTCCCTTTATTAGGTCATTATACTTTCTAACTCTTTCAAAATCCAAGACAGACCCCTAGGAAGGCAGACTGTGTGCAAGGTTTCATCATATAGATTATGTGTTACATCACTAGAGTCCTTTATCTATTAAATTTGTATTTTATTATATTTAAAACATTTGAATCATCATACCTCCCTCAAACTCTACTTTATTCACACCTTACTTTGATTGACCTATACTGAGGTCATATGACTATGATTATGTTTCTCTTTCCTATAGGTGATCTTACATGATTTGAGCTTAAATAAAATGTTTATATGCCTATTAATAATATAATAGGGTAATTAGACATATTTTTGACCCATATTTTTCATCCTTATGCACTACCAACACTTACAATCCCCAAACTTGTTCACTATTCATCACAGTCAAACACAGTCAATTGTATTGGAACAAGTAGGATCCTATAGGTGTAGATTCAACTTAGAATATGTTTAAAATTATATTGGGATATTTTGAGTTATTTTTAATCATTTTAAATCAACCAAATTGTTTATTTAATGCTTATTACCCTATCATGGATGAGGTATGAGTTTACCTTTAGCTATTATAGGTGAGTTATCCTGGAGTTAGGCACACCTGTTGGTGTGAATAGGATCAAAACTCACTATATCATCCCATTTAAATTAAATTCAGATAATAATGATATTTTATGACATATATAACCATTCAATAATACTGTAATGGTATAATACTAAAAATTTGGGTGAAGAGGTCTCTTTATAGCTCAAATCCTATAGACATTACTACCTAAATTTAGTGGTCAAAGGTACATCTTTGGGCCTTTCTAGTAGAAAACTAAATGAATAAATTAACCTCTTAATTTTTAAAGGTGTAATTATATTATATGGATATATTATGAATTAATTTTTATTGTTCGTCACCACTGGTAAACTTATCATATGATCTGCACAAAATGATTAACTGTTTTATTTTTGTCTTTTAGAGAAATGGTCCCTAAACACAATCAATTCACCTTTGAAAGTAATCTACCATCTTGTCTACAAACCTACCATTAAAATTTTTTATGGTGTAACCTATAAAAAAATTTAGGACTTCATTAAGGCTTCCAATATATTATTTAACCTTCCTATATGACACCTCATCTCTCAGTGGTACCACCTATAGGTGAACTTTTACATGTATGCAAGCAGTGAGTATAGGTATGGATAGTGTGTATTGATTTTGAAATTAAATGGGTTTTATACATATATTAACACTCTAAAATGGATTTTTAAAACCATTAATGGACTTAAATGATCTGTTTTATTTATTTAAACATGATTTTATTTTATTTTCATGGCACCTATAGGTGCACATTCATGGTAGACTGTATATAAGTGTTGTATATGAATGTTATAGTATTATATTTACCATTTAAAGGATAAAATAAATATAATGTTTATATAATATATACCAAATCTTTTAAACCTTCATCACACTTCTGTATATGTTCTTAAATTCTTCACAAATCATGGCTGAGAGTAAGGAGCTGAGAGTTGATTGTGCATGCCATTGAACTACAAAATCTATGATTCTAACCTTGGATGTTGAAAAAATTGAAATAATTATATCACCATAACCAATTTTAATGATTAAAAAACCATGTTACATTGGATTGAATCTATTTTATAGAAAGATACTTTCTACAAATGGTGAAATTGGAGTGCATGTTCACTATCAACACCTTCCAAAAAAGTGAGTTATTTGAGCTATAAAACTCTTTCAAAACATGAGACCAAGATTGGATAAAATTAAATGAGATATTAAACATCATATGGAGACAAAATATCCAAATTAGATGTATAGAATATTTCAAACAAGAACAAAACCTATATGGGATGGGAAATAGTGAGTGGAAAAGCATAGTCAACTTGTTAAAGATGTATCATAAATCAAAATTTACCAATAATTAAAATATTGTTATGAAAATTAATATATATAAGTTTAATATCATCCCCTAAAGGTTTTTTTTTTGAAACTTCTCCAATTGATCGTACTAAGCATAAACATATTAACTAGTTTTATGTGTCTAAAAGGGTGATGAAGGAATAGAATAGTTTTTGATCAATTTTAACACTTATAAAGAATTAAAATAACTTATATTGGTCCAATTAAGTTTAATATACATATAATAATGATTCCACATGTTTCACCCTCTTTGATAAGCTGTACAAGTGCCAAACTCCTTTTTTAGTTTCTTTCTTCATTTTCAGTTGGGGAACCTACAATTTTTAGATGGACTAACATTCCTAATAGGTAATATAAAAAATTGGATGTTGGTAATATAAATAGGACACTTATATGCCTTTAAAACACTTACACCTTTATATATGACCCTTAAATGACTCAATTCGACATAAGACTTAATTAAACTATGACCAAGGCATAAAACATAAGATATAACATTAAATACACCCTATAACATTATATTAGACCCCTATATAATTTTTTGACTTTATGGGGTTTACCCATTTTGACATGTGGTCAAAATGGTCAACATTTACATAAATATATCTAATATTCACACAATCAATTTAAGTAACTAAATATTCATTTTTAAATAGATAAATAATTTTGTTTTAGATCTAATCTTGAGAGATAAGATTCACATTATCATCCATGAGGAAAGGAAGAGAGGAAAAATTATTATGTAGTTTTAAAAATAACTTGTTGTAGTTTATTTTTCATTTTTAAGAGATAAATTTACATTTAAGATAACTTATATTAATTTTTCTCTCAAATATCCATTTGTTCCCACATTTTTTGATAAATTGAGTCATATGTAATGGATAATTTTAGATAGTATTTGTTTTTAATGATAGGATAGGGGCATTATTTTATATCACCACATTTAACATAAGTTTGTATTTATCTACCATTGAAATTATTATGATTCTCCTATTTAAAATGGGTGTAATTAAAATAATTTTCTAAGTCTTTCATTTTTAAGATTATTTCAAGATATTCTTGATCATACTCATTAGTGATTTTAACCATGTTACATTGAATGGTCAGAGTAGATTGATATTGAAAAAATTACACCATGAGGTATTACCCTCAATAATTTTTAAGTAATGGATAAATTAAAAACCCATATATAATCAAAATGAGTTTATAATAACTAAAAAAACCTATACATGGCATGATTGGAAATATAAATATGAATTTTAACCTTATAATCTAAAATATTAAAATTATGAAAATGGTCAAATTAATAATGGGGTAAGATTCCAATCATGATCACCAAACTTTATGTAAGCCTAAAATAGTATATAATATTCTAATCCTATAAAATAAGAAAAGGTAGAAGACAATTTTAGATCTAGCACATAGAGAGTATGCCATTCCACAAATTAGTTTGGGACATATAGAATAGCATCATATATAAAAAATTTTGTAAGAGATATAAAAGGAGAAACTACACCAAAAAAAATTAATGAGAAAAAAGGTGAAGTATCTAACCAGATCCATGGTGTCATTAGACATTGAATCAAAAGCTATAATTAAGAAAAAAGGAAGCCAACAGTCATAATAAAGAGCTATAATGTAATCAAATGTCATTAGACATTGAATAAAGATACATATTTAATATAAAGGTGTCATTTTGTGATAGATAAAGTGTTTAAACTAATATAAAATTGAAATATAATGTAAAAGTTCCTCTAGGAATAAGTATTATATTGAGTAACAAACATGCTAAACTATATCAATAAAATAAAAAAACATGTGATAATATATACATGGATAACATAAAAAACCATTATAATAACACTGATCAAAGTAAGAAATTAATAGTATAAGGTTGGAAATACTTATATTGGGTTGAACTACTAGTGAGTCAGTCTCCCTGTTGACTTGTAGCACTTTAAGAGAGAAGGTTGTAGGTAAACTCAACGTGTATAGAAGAATACAAAAAAATACAAAATATGGAATAAAAATAATTTTTACACATTATTATTTTATTACATGTTTATGATATCTTCAAATACCTTTTTATATTATCTTCCCTTAGATTAAGTTCCTTAGTAATAATTATTGTTATTATTCTTCCTAAAGTGGATTTGTGAGTGTGAGTAGAGTGTATTAAATCTCTTCACATTGATAAATAACATATGGGAACTATAACTATGGATCCAAACCCTAAAATTCAAAACTAATATTTATCCAATGTTATTGGATGGGAAAATGATGTCAACTAAATGAGTGGTACTCTAAGACATCATCAGCTAAATAAATAATGTTGGATAAAGGCATAAATAGAAAAATATCTATAGAAGGGGGAATGTGAACCTAAGATGACAAGATGCTTTTATGTCATGATGATATTAATGAATATTAATAATATTAATTATTCACATATTATCTAAAAAAATTATATGATCTAAACCAACACAATATTGGTGCACTCCTTAGGATGTATACTTAGACAGATAAAATAGTGCATTAATGAGTACTCAAAAATAAAGTATCAACAGGATAAATTATAGTGTGTACACATACAATAGAATTAAAATGAAAAAAAAAATTAAAAATAAATTCGTTAACCTTAGTAAGGCTTATAAAAAATTAAAACAAATTTCCAACAATTTCTTTCAACCCTCACACAAGACTATAGAACAAGAAACATAAATTTGTAATTTTCACAAACATTTAGCCTCAGCTTGAAGAATTAAATTTTAGTATTAAAAAATTGATCACTTTTTTAAGTTTAATCCTTCAATAAAATAAAATAAAATAAAAATTCAAATCACCCTTATGTTTTCCTATAATAACTCAAAACTATGTAACCATCATGCTGTAAAAATTCTCATATTTTAC